>OY992536.1:1800000-2147000 GCA_963921195.1 Pegoplata infirma | reverse complement strand
TAGAAATTCAATTCAATTTAATATTTTTTTATTCCCTAGTAAAAATATTATGCTTATTTTACTAAATAGATCTAATTTGATCCGTAAAATGGTTGTATCAAATAATATCTAATTGTATTACTTTAGATCAAAAAATATAAAAATTGATACAATTTGATCCTGAATTTGGTCAAATCTAATTAGATCAAATTGATCTTATAATATCTATTTTTATATAATTTGATGAGCAAAACCAAAATACGAATCTAATCATATATGGAGCAATATCTAACCATATAAAGTGGATCAACCGTATCAAAGAGATAGATACAATTTTATATAAATTTATACGGAAGCATATTAACTCATATAAGATTGGATCAAATTATATATAATTAGACCAGAAAATTTTTACTCGGGTTATCCTACAAAAACTCCTTGTGACACCACTTTTTTAATTTTGATAACATGTTTCATCATATTGAAGAAAAGTTTCATCAGTATGATGGAAATTTTAAAATTAATGACAGCAAGGGATAAAACCGTTTCATCGATATAATGAAGCGGTTTTCTTTGAGCGTTGTGTACTGTAAGCCAAATACATTTTTTTTATGTCAAATACATTTTCGTGTTGAACAGTGTTATTTTTACACCTTCCAACCACAGTATTGGAGAATAATAATAATAATGTATAATAATAATAGCTTTGATCACATTAACAATTATTTTTATACCCTCCACTCTAGTGATAGAGGGTATATACATATAAGTTTGTCATTCCGTTTGTAACACACCGAAATATTGGTCTAGGACCCCATAAAGTATATATATTCATGATCCTCGACCGATTTTAAGTCGATCTAGCGGTGTCCATCCGTCCGTCTGTCTGTCCGTCCGTAGAAAACACGCTAACTTTTGAAAGACTTTACAGAGGCTACTGAAGTTTGGCATATATGTTGGTCATATACCTGGTCAGGTTGGTATTGCAGTCCAGCCATATCGGTCCAGTGGTTCAAAAGTTATGAGCAAAAGAGTAAATTTCGGCAAGGGTTTTTCGCTAATTTACGAGATAAAATACACGCTAACTGTCGAAAGACAATAAGGAGACTGCTGAAGCTTGGCATATATCTTTGCCGTTCCCTAGGTCTGTTTGGTATTGAATTTCAGCTCAATCGGTAAAATGGTTCAAAAGTTATAAGTAAAACCCCGAATTTCAGATTTTGTTCATCTTAAATGCCACGTGATAAACAAGTTTTAAAAGCATTGGTGGTAACTAACCAATGCTTTTCAAACTTGTTTAGTTTTAAAGCAATGATTTTTAAACTTGTTTAGTTTGAAAGCAATGCTTCTTAAACTTGTTTAGTTTTAAAAGCATTGTTAACTTAAAAACTACACTCGAAAAAAATTTTACACTCAAAAAAAATTTTACACTCGAAAAAAAATGTTTTTTTTTTTACAAAAAGGTCAATTGTTTGTGTACATACGTACGTGCATTCACTCAGAAATATTTTTACAGTAAAAAAACATTACAACAAAAAGCACTCGAAAAAAAGTTTTACACTCAAAAAGAAAATTAGTAATTCTTTTTTTTTTTTTTAATGACACAAAAAGAGTTTTTACTCAAAATAAAATATTTCTAATCAAAATTGTTAAATTTGTTCACGTTAAAATGTACTAACGTTTAAAAAAGGCATTGTGGAGGGTATTCATAGATTCGGCAAAGTCGAATTTACCTTTTCTACTTGTTATTTATTCTTTATATTTATTTACAACTTATTTTTAATAATTTCAACCTAACCGAGAACTGGTAACAATGACCGTCGTCTCCTTGTAGCGAAAAAACAACGGTTCTGGTGGGAATCGAACCCACGACCCCCACGTTCAAAGGCTAGCACGCTACCAACTAGTCTACGGGGGCCCCTTATTGGAGAATAATTCCGTGCAATACATCAAAATAAGGGTCTAGAATTCCATAAAATTTTTTGATTGTTCCTAAGACATTCCAGTGTATCCGAAAATCCGTTCGTCTGAGTGTGAAAGGCACGATGCAGTCTAAACCGAAAGAGCGAGACACTTGAAGTTTGGACTTAAATTTTAGTAAATGCTACTATGTTGGTTATATGCATATGGATTTACCCAATAACTATTTCTTTTTAGAGTTCATTTATAAAATATAGTTTTTACAACATATGCTTTAAGCATATTTGACGTATAGGTACTAGAAAAAATTGCAACAAAAAATGTTAAGAAATAAATATTGCTGATGCATACTAAACAACTTGCAACAAACATCAACTGCATAACAACTAACAAACGTAAAGGTAATTTACTACTACAAACTCATGTACACGTTAATGTACATAAAAAAAAAAAAAACAGGAGCATATTGAAGGGCGTTATACAGCGTAAAACGTATATTAGCAAGTTTTTTATGTAACTTTTTTGTATTTATTTGAAAAATGGACAAAATTTGAAGCAATAATCTTGTGTTAGATACCAAAAACTTTTGGAACACAGATATCCCTTTGTGCATGAATATTTCATTTGAAAGCATAATTCAAAAAAACTATTTTGTGAAACACTAATAAAATATTTTTAGAATTTTTGGAACTCTTGCCATTTTAAGTTAATTGGTCCAAAAAGCTTTGCCTGATTTTTACAGTTTTTTTTAAAAAAATGTTTAGAACTAACAAGCATCATTTTGCATCCGTAGTGCATATGGGGAAATAAAAAAACACATTTTTGGAACTCAATTATTTTTTAACGTCATAAAATTTATAAAATGTGGATATTAGAGTGGTTCAAAAATTTTTTTTTTCTTTTGGTTGGAAACAAAAAATTTTATTTTATTTACCGGTCTCACCCTCCCCATTTTATGTTATATGGTGCAAAAAGTGACTGATTTTTTAGATTTTAAAAAAAAAATTAAGACTCATTCAAGCATTCCCCAATGCACTACAGATGCAAAATGTTGCTTGAAACACATTTAAACATTTTTTTTTAATCTGAAAAAATCAGACAAATCATTTTGCACCAAATAATATAAACTAGTGGTAAGACCGGCAAATAAAATTTAATTTTTTGTTTCCAACCAAAAGAAGAAAAATGTTTAACCACTCTAATATCCACATTTTATAAAATTTATGACGTTAAATAGTAAACAATCCGGAAGGCTCTAGGACTTTGCTTGTTAATTTTTGAAAGTTTATATAATCGGTTATGTCGAGGGTTTCTTGTACTTAATAGTATCCAGAAAAAATAAAGCTATTAAGTATAACCTAGATACTTTACCTTTAAAAGTAAGTAAAACTGCAATATACTTACAGGGCAATTCCAAAAATTTTCGCCCCACTGTTCGGAAACATGCCTTTGGACACCACTGAGAGTTTGGCTCATAGATATCCACGTTTATGTGAGATATGTTGCATTTTTGGATTTTCAAAATTTGCTGTAGTTTTCAAATTATCGCGGGTCAAAGTTCGACTTTTTTAGCAAAAGTCAGAAAAATACATGACGTTTAACGTGCTCTAACTTTTTAACTAGTAATCCGATTATCACAAGTAATGGCTCATATGAAAGCTTAATTCTTCTTCTTTTACGAAATATTTTCAAAATCATACGTTTTTTTCAGAAGTGTTGCAAAAATTCAAAAACATTTTTTTTTTGCGAATATTTAAAAAAACACATCTTCGATTTTTTTAAAAAAAAGTTTGGTGATAAACAATACTGTTTTGTACAACATATCAAAAATTCAGAGTGGGATCCCAATGGGATCAAAAAATATTCTGGTTTTAGTACGAAGTTCTTAAATTTTACCTTAAAAAATTAAAATTTTATGTTTCTTCAATATAAAAATTTAAATTTTCAAAGAAAATTATACTATTAAAATTTTTAAAAACATTCAAAACATTAGAAATTTAAATTTTCTAAGGGAAAAATATGAGAACCTCGTACTTAAAACAGAATAGTTTTTGATCCCATGGAGATCCCACTCTGAATTTTGAATATGTTATACAAAACATTGTTATTTTTCACCAGAATTTTTTTAAAAAAAATCGAAGATGTGTTTTTTTAAATATTCGAAAAGAAAAAATGTTTTTGCATTTTTGCATCATTTCTGTAAAAAAAACTGTGTTATTTTAAAAATATTTTCTAAAAGAAGAACCCCAGCTTTCACATGAGCCTAAATTTGTGAAAATCGGGTCATTGGTTAAGAAGTTACAGCTCTTTAAACGTGATGTATTTTTCTTACTTTTGCTTAAAAAGTCAATCTTTGACCCGCCATAATTCGTTAAATACACCAAATGTAAAAAAACGATATATGGTACATATATCATATTTATGAGGGCTATCTATGTGTCAAGGTTCAAATTAATCAGAGACACCATTTCCAAAAATGACTAAAATTTGAGCTATATTTTCTGGAATGGCCCTACATTAGAGCACCCACAAAATGTATGGGATGTGCAAAATTGTATTTTTTATCGCTCCCCGCTCATTTTCGGTTGAGTTGGGATTAAAAAATAATATCTATCCAGAAATTGGACTTCTAGGTTGCAAACAGGCCAAGCAGTTTGAACTTTTGACCTCAAAAATGGGCTAAAAAACCTTTATAGATTAATTTGGCTGTAACTCTTAAAATAAAAGTTTTTCGCAATTAACTTTCATAACAATTTTTTTGTAGAATCAAAATGCAAAGATTTTTCTCTCATACTGTTTTGACCTAAATATGTCCGATCGCGGTGTTTTAAGCGGTTAAAGTCGAAATTTGGGTCTGAACTTTTTTTAAAAAAATTCTCGTAAATTTTTAAATTGGGGAAAATTTGAGCTCCTTGCACAATTCACTAGGGTATTGAATGTAGTTTTCCAAAAAATTTTTTTTTGCAAAAACATATCGACTGTTCCATGAAAAAATCCCAAAGTTCTACTCTGAATCTCATTTTTTTACAATTCATCCTCAATATAGGCGAATACTCACTTTGTAATTCCGTGAGTTTCGCACCAAAACATCTGTCTAGGATTTCCCTAAATATATATGGGGTATTCAGTGCCAAATTGGACACTTTGAAATTTTTTTTTTTACATTTTTTAATTATTTTTAAATTTTTTTAAAACCCCCATCCAAGTTTGTTTTCAAATTTTTTTAAATTACCCGTTTCAAAGATATGGAATTTTCAAAAATAAACTATCGTTTTCCGTATTTTTATCATAACAAATTCAAAAATGGTCAACATTTTTTTTTTTTTTTTTTTTTTTAATTTTTGTTTTTTTATTAAATATTTCTTAAAGTGTTCTAATATGCAATTTTTAAATGATTGCTCTCTTTGTTTTGTTGTTTTCAATCTTTTCTTAAAATTTTTTATTTGATTTTTTTTATTTTTTTTTTAATTTTTCGTGGTAAACTTAATATTTTCTTAAAATTTTAAGCTTAAGTAGATCGTGGGATTTTGGTAATTAATATATTCAGCGGTTTTTGATTTTTTTTTTTTTGTTTTCCAATCTTTATTAAAACACTTTAAAGAAAATACTAAAATTTCAACAAATTATTTCGAATTTGGACCATTTTTAAAGAAGTGAAGACAGAAAAAATCGTGTTTTTTTTTAATTCGATATTTTTTGAACGGATTGTCAAAAAAGATGTCAAAATTTACTTGGAATGGGTTTTTAAAGGGTACTAAAAAATTGAAAAAACATAAAATTAAAAATTTTCCAAGCGTCCGATTTGGCATGGAATACCCCATATGTGAAATCCTAGACTCATCTTTCGATGCGTAAAACATGCAATGACAAAGTGAGTACACCCTCATAACGTAGTTGGAGGTCAAAAAATTGTGGTTCAGGGTATGATTTTGGCAATTTTTCATGGAAGGGTGGTTATATTTTTGCAAAAAAAATTTTTTGGAAAACTGCATTCAATACCCTATTAAATTATGCAAAGAGCTCAAATTTTCCCCAATTTAAAAATTTACGAGAATTTTTTTAAAAAAAGTTCAGACCCAAATTTCGATTTTAACCGCTTAAAACACCGCGATCGGACATATTTAGGTCAAAACAGTATGAGAGAAAAATCTTTGCATTTTGATTCTACAAAAAAATTGTTATGAAAGTTAATTGCGAAAAACTTTTATTTTAAGAGTTACAGCCAAATTAATCTATAAAGGTTTTTTAGCCCATTTTTGAGGTCAAAAGTTCAAACTGCTTGGCCTGTTTGCAACCTAGAAGTCCAATTTCTGGATAGATATTATTTTTTAATCCCAACTCAACCGAAAATGAGCGGGGAGCGATAAAAAAAACAATTATGCACATATGGGTGCTCTACCCTACATACATATTTTTTTTTTGTTAAAACATTGTTTATAATAAAAACTAAAAGATGCAGCTGTTAAGTTTTGTTATTGCTATTATATATTTTTTCTGTCAAATTCACTGTATTATCAGGGCTGCCAGACTAATGCACGTTTTTAATTTTTTTTTATGTGGACTTGGTCTGCTTTGCTGGTCCTATATTCAAATCCCTCTATCTTAAAAAACACAACTTTTCAGCAGAGCCAAAAAACTGTTTATTTCGCATTTTGTTAGAGTAATTAAAATTCGATATTCTACATTATTTTTTTAAATCAACTACTGAATCTCACATATAATTCTTTTTTAAAATTGTGCACTATTGGGGATATTATGAAAGATAGAGGGTTTTGTTTCTCAAAAATATTAAGTACATGAATGAAAATGATCAGATAGAGGGTTTTGCATTTTAATAAAAATGAATTATTTTGATTTCATTTATGATATTGGTAAATTTTTAACGTGATTTATTAATCATAACGGCTTATAAAAAGTTCTAAAATCGCGGTTTTGGTCCACAGGTGCTGATTTTTGAGACAAAAAATATTTTCTACCGAATTCATCTTAAAGATGACAAACTGTTGAGTGTGTTATGTAAAAAATAATAAAAAAAATTAAAAACGCGACTTTGGTCCACATATGCTAATCAGCATCGCGATTTTTAAGATTAAAATTTTTGTTTCATAATGTACACAAGACATCTAAATTTTGAGCCATATTTTTCAAAAAAGTAAAATAAGAATTTTGAGAAAAAATTAGCATCAGTGGACCAAAATCGTGATTCTGGAATTTTGTTGACAAATTCATGTTCAGCATGCAAAAATTAGTATGAAAACATGTAATGCATGATGAAATTATTCAAAAAAAATATTTATGAATTAATTATTTGAAAAGATAGTGGGTTTTGCATTCAGAAAATTTAATTGTGTAAGAGATAGAGAAACCCAAAAATGCAAATAAAATAGCAGAAAAATAAATATTTTGTTTTGAATTTTACACCATAGATTAGGGCCTTTTTACTGAATATTTTGCCATCAAAAAGTAATTTTCGTGAAAATGGAAGATAGGGGGTTTTGAATATATGCCCTCGATATGTTTTATATTCCATCTAGATATAAATATACAGTGTCGGACAAAACTAAAGCACGGGTCCGGCTGGGAGCCTATTGAACCACCCTCGGCACTATCAATAGTCAAATCTCAACAAGATCGGTTCAGCCGAAATATACAGACATAACTTTCAGTATAGTACAAAGGGGCGAGGCAATAAACACCCCTTTCTTCAACCATGATTTAATATGGCCAATGACTTACCCTTAGTTAGCACTTTATTTATGTAGTGAAAATATAAAAAAATCGGTTTAGCTGATTTTGTGTGATTGCGCAACAGGCTGTTTACTAGACCGGGTCGAAAAAAAAAGTTCCCATTGTGCGGGCTTTATTTTAAAGCTTACCTCGAAAAAGTTCCATAGCCAAAATATTAGATTTTTAGGTCGCGATTTGGTACCGCCGAAATCGTTTTTTGTTCATAGCTTTGTCATTTGATGTCCGATCGTTGTAAAAAAAAATTTGTTAGAAAGTCCTCAGCGAGTACTAAATTTGACCCATACCTGGTTTTGACCTCTGAGGTCAACTTCGTGTTATAAGTGTTAGTTTCTCAGCTTTCTACCCACCTAAATGATCTTTATTTTTCCATTAAATTATAGTTCTAAAAAAATCAAAAAATTCTTGCTTTGGAAGTATGGTCTTATATTAATTAACAAAAAAGTTACACTGCATTTAAATTTTCCCTATAAAATCTGAAGAAAATTAAAAAAAAAAAATACTTGTTCGTTCGAATGTAATTAATATAAGACCATACTTCCAAAGCAAGAATTTATTGATTTGTTTAGTACTATAATTTAATGGAAAATAAAGATCATTTAGGTGGGTAGAAAGCTGAGAAACTAACACTTATAACACGAAGATGACCTCAGAGGTCAAAACCAGATATGGGTCAAATTTAGTACTCGCTGAGGACTTTCTAACACATTTTTTTTTACAACGATCGGACATCAATTGACAAAGCTATGAACAAAAAACGATTTCGGCGGTACCAAATCGCGACCTAAAAATCTAATATTTTGGCTATGGAACTTTTTCGAGGTAAGCTTTAAAATAAAGCCCGCACAATGGGAACTTTTTTTTTCTCCTTTATGGTCGACCCAGTATACTGTTTACGCTTGTTTGCCCGATCGTGTATCAAGTTTGAAGTCGGTTAGTACTATCTGTGGTGGAAATTTAATGAAAATTGGTTAATCCATTTTTATATTTTGAAAAATTTATTCAAAAATTTGTCCAAAACGATTCCAAATTTTACTATGTTTTATTAAACATGAAAAGTTCAAATAAAGATTACACAAGGTGACAAAAGTTGAACTTTTTCAATTTGCCTGACCTTTGACGACTGTTTTATAGGGATCTTAGTGCGCTGATTCCGAATCTGTTCTCCAATTTTTCCCATAAGCTCGATTTCGCGTGCAAATCGCTGGTAAAAGTTGAAAAAGTTAGATTTTTACCAACTGTGCTTGACTCGCATACGCTTAATAATCGATGATTCCAGAACTGGTAATAACTTTTTTCTGACAGCTTTAGTTTTCGAGTTATAACGAAAGAAAAATTCGGAAAATAGTTGGTGCGGTGCGTATGGTGCAATACTTTGTTGTGACATTTCTCATAAAATAGAGCTGATTTGGAAAAAAACAGAAACTCTAAAAAACGGGTCTTGCCATAGTCAAAATCGGCTTACAAACGCTTAGCAAATGTCTGAAGTTGCTAAGCGAATCCTGATTAAAAGATAAAATTGCTCGGTTATATGATACACAAATATGTATGTGTTATATCGTTGATGCCTAACCCTTAAACTAAAGCTAAAATGATAAAACTACAACCATTTTTGAAATATTCGTCCTTATTAAGTCTAAATCGTGTCATCAAACCCTACACCCAAAAAAAAAACGTGGGTATTCAATACTAAAAATTTTACTAATGAACTAATTTTTTAGTCCAAAATGATCTAGTGCAGGCGTTGGTAATCAATACTAAAATTTTTTACTAATATTATTCAAAACCAGTAAAAATTACTAATTTTAGTACTTTGAATATACTAAAAAACTACCGTACTACTGGTAATTACTAACTTATTAGTAGATTTTGTTACCAAATCACTTACTAATATTTTACTGCAGAATTATTTTGAGTGTAGCAAAGTGATGATGATCAGTGAAAAAATCTAAGAAGGACCTAAATGGCAATTTTTGATTTTTTATTTTAGCGATATCTCGAAAACAAAAGAGGACTCAAGCAAAGTAAGAGCATTTTTGAAATTAGCAGATCCGACATACCCAAAATCATTTTTTAATTTTTTGATAAAAGACCAGTCTTGGTAAATATGGACAAATATGCCAAAAATAGCCTATCTTTGAAGTTTCCTTAGGCTATATCTCGAAAACTAGATCTGACCCAAAAAAAACGGTTGGCAGATTTGAAATCAGCGAACCCCAGTTACCCAAAAATATCTAACAAAACCCGGGCAAAAAAAAAAAGTGTTGCCCTGTGATACAGTTTTGTTTTTTTAGAAGATATTAATAAAATCTTAAAACTTTGATAAAATGTCGCCATGGGTTGATTTGGCTTAAGTTGAGTTTAAATGAAATTTTGACTCAAGCTCTATAGAATAGTCAATGAAAAAATGTTTGAGATTTTCTTTAAAAAAATTTCATGAATCACCACTTTTGGAAATTTTTTAACAAACTTTTAATGGCGATATCTCGAAAGCCGTTTGACAGATTTAATTTTTTTTTTAATATTAGTATTCAGCATGATCACAAATTAGCTGATACCGGATATCAGAAAAATACCAGACAATCTGGGGCCTTGAAACATACATACATATTTTTTTTATAAGGTTACAACTTTTCACCAAAATATGTTTTTTTATTTAAAACTAGAGATGGGCACATGAGCAGATTAGAGCGTGATTCACGTGATTCACGCGTGAGTGTGACTGAATTCAATTTTACTCACGTGAT
Source organism: Pegoplata infirma (assembly GCA_963921195.1). NCBI lineage: Eukaryota > Metazoa > Arthropoda > Insecta > Diptera > Anthomyiidae > Pegoplata > Pegoplata infirma. The sequence continues at coordinate 2,136,609 of OY992536.1, read as the reverse complement.
TGTGAGTGAGTGTGAGTGGAGAAAAAAATTGCGTGAGTGAGTGTGCGTGAGTGAGTGTGCGTGAGTGAGTGTGCGTGAGTCGATTTTTTTGTGTGAGTTTGCGTGATTATTTTCTTTTCATATTTCCTTTCGTACCAAAAAAAAGCATCAAAAAAATTGTGAAATTAGGCTTAACTTAAGATTTCGTCCCGAAAAAAGCAAAGAAAAATGTAAAATTATGATGAACTTTAAATTTTGATCAAAATTTTGAAAGATTTTTGAAATTTTAGTTTTATAATTTTTTTTTTTTTATAAATAAGAGTTTCGTGAGTGTGAGTCAACGTGAGTGTGAGTGAAGCTTGCGTGAGTGCACGTGAGTGTGAGTTGTACTAAATTTACTCACGTAATTGTTATAGGATCCTTAAAGGATCCTATATAAAACTTCTTTTAATTTCATTAAAAAATAATTATTGTTTATTATTCGAAAATCAGAAATAGAATAAATTTATTTTTTAATAGTTTTCAAAAACAATTTTCAAGTTTGATAATAAATACAAATTAAAATAAAACACTGAGGGGAATGTAGGGTAGCAGTCCCTACAATTGTGAGTGAGTAGAAAAAATATGCTCGTGAGTGAGTGTGCGTGATTCAAAAATTCCTGTCGTGAGCGTGAGTGAGTGTGAGTCAAAAATCACTCACGCGCCCATCTCTATTTAAAACTACCGCCATCTTTACGTCAGATCAGCTAGATTTCGGACCGCCTTCGAAACAAAGTAGATTTTGCAACCATTGATAAAACATTATAAATAATTGCGTGGCCATTTGTTATATTTTCGTATACCATTTTAAATCAATGCTTTGTCAGTGCTTTATTTTCTAATCCATCGTCAATTTCTGGCATCTCTTAAAAAAAGTTGCATGTATTATATTTAATGTACATAATATATGCAGCAGTTTAACTTTTTGTATGTTTTGCAAAATTATTTTGATAATTCATTTATCTTCTTCAACTATTTTTGCTTTTTCAGACAGCTCAGGTTATAAATTGTTCCCGGCAAATACTTAGCAGGAAGAAGGAGTTTTTGAAGCCATTAATTCGTAAAATCTTATTTAAACTATTTTCTGTGATATTTATGTAGGTTTATCTCAACTCTACGTATTGTACACACTTTTATATATTTGCATACGAAATACACACACATACATACATGTCGTCACCTAAAAAGCAAAAGGTGCCAACTAATACTATTTCATTAATTTTACAGGAAAAGCAGGGAACTGTATTGAAAATTAATTAGAAATCGGTTATAACTTTGTTGTTTTTTATTGAAAATAGTTTTGAAAAATGTTATACCTAGTTATTAGAAAAATCAAAAATTATTACTACACCAATTCCAATTGTATTTTAAAATTTTCTAAATGAATTTTAAAATTGTCCAAATATATTTCAATTTTTTTGAAATGTATTTCCAAATGGTCCAAATGTATTTTAAAATTGTCCAAATGTAGGTTAAAATTATGCAAATACAAATTTAAAAATGTTCCATATGTAATTTAAAATTGTCCAAATGTATTTTTAAATTTTCCAAATGTAGTGTTAAGTTTTCCAAATGTAGAAGAATAGAAGAATAATTTGATCTAATGATTAGTTTTTATTTATTTTTTCCAGTTAAATTACAAATAATTTTTAATAATTTTAGCCTAAACGAGAACTGGTAGCAATGACCATCGTCTCGTTGTAGCGAAATCGACCATGGGTTTTTGTGGGAATCGAATCCACGACCCCCTGTTTCATAGGCTAGCACGGGGAAGTGTATATTGATAAAATACGCTAGATGCAATCACAAAATGGATTTTTTGATTTTATTTGATTGTAAGGTCATTTTGCATTTTAGCTTACGATATTAACTAATGCAAATCTGCATTTTATTATAAATGCTTTTTTGGATCATAAGAATAATAACTAATAGCATTATTTAACAAATATTCAGGATTATAAATGATTATAATTTGTAGGACTTAAGGTAAAATACTTTAAACTTTAAGGATAATTTATCTTATATTAAAATTAATATTTTCAGAGTAATGTCACACAAAAAAATTATGTATGTCAATCTACATATTAGGTTAATGGTTTCTTAATATGATTTATTATAAGGAAATATGTTTGCTAATTTTGTATCGTAGTGACTAACATAACAATGCACTCATAGATATCATCATCAATACTCGTTAATTAAAAAGTCCAAAACTTTGGTTATATTCGAGTAGAATTTATCAGGGGAAGTGTAAAAGAAACAAAGATTTACAAGGGTAGCGTTCAAATGAGATAGGTGCTACTCAAGTGCTCCTTAACAACCTGCTGAACGGTTTAATTTTTGACATTTCAGTCAACATGTTGAGTTAGCGCTTCTCAACTTTGATATCGTAAAAAAATATGCTACATTTGATCCCAAACTGATACTCTAGCTTTTTTATTAAAACTATTTTTTACGTTATTCAAGGAAAAGGTTAATCGAAAAGGAGTGGTCAGAATTCATCTAAATATATCACAAACAATGCACTCGACAATGCACAAAAAATACGTTTTTTGTTAACTTTGTCCTCAATTTTCTCATCATTTCTTATATTTCAGGGTTAGCGAAAAAATAAATGTTTGATAAAAAAAAATATTTTGACGAAATAAAAAAAAAAGTTATGAAAAACAAACTATTAACGAATAAAAAAATTATAAAAATATTTTTTATAAAATTTTTTTTTTTTTAAAAATTTATGAAAAAATATTTGATAAAAAAAATAAAAAATATTTGATGAAAAAAAATAGCTTTCACATTTCTTTTCTCAAAAACATTGCAAAACACATTAAAAATTTCGGAACAGATAGAAATAAAAATAAAATTATAAATTAGATATATAAATTAGAGATTCCCTCACGCTCACGTCAGGAATTTTTGAATCACGCACACTCACTCACAAGCGTATTTTTTCTACTCACACTCACTCACAATCACGTTAGTAAATTTAAAACAACTCACGTGCACTCACGCAAGCTTAACTCACACTCACGTTGACTCACACTTACGAAAATTTCAAAAACTATAATTTCAAAAATCTTTAAAAATTTTCAGCAAAATTTACAGTTCCGCGAAATTTTAATTTTTTTTTTGCTTTTTTCGTGACGATATCTTAAGTTAAGCCAAATTTTAAAATTTTTTTGTTGCTTTTTTGGTACACAAGGAAATATAAAGAGAAAATAATTCACGCAAAAAAACGACTCACGCACACTCACTCACGCAAAAATCTTACTCACGCACACTCACTCACACAATTTTTTTCTCCACTCACAATCACGTGAGTAAAATTGAAATCAGTCACACTAACGCGTGATCACGCGTAATTCACGTGAATAACGCTCTAATCTGCTCATGTGCCCATCTCTAATATAAATTTTAAGTTTAAGTTTGAAAAATTTCGAACTTCTTCTAAAAATTTCGCAATATTTGTTTTTATATGCTAACCCATACAAAAATCTATAAAAAAACTTTTGTTTTAATGACATTACTGTGTTTTGTCAAAAATTATAGAAAAATAAGAGTGGTCATCCGACAACAAGTCTACTAACAAATCTGCTTATTCCAAAAAGTCTTTAATTACCGTACTACTAGCTATTATCCTCTCATGGAAATGTTCGAATCCTCTCACTACCTTTCTTGTAGTTTGACATTTTCTTATTTATTTCTTCTTTATCTTTTCTGTTCTTCGATGTGTTTCTTTAATTCCTCTTTATTTTTTCGGTTCTTCGATGTGTTTTTTTGGTATTTTTCGATGTGTTTTTTCCCTTTTTTTCCAAATTTTTTCTCTTAAAACATGCTCGAGATAATACGATTTAAGGACCAAAATTCCTGAGAGGATGTTCTCAGAAATTTAGCGGACGAAAACTTTTATTTGATATATTCTCTTTAGTTTTGTGAAATTTGCATAAATAATGAAATAAAGATAATTAGGCAAAAAAAATTATGAAATTTTAAATATTTGACAAAACCTAAATTTAAGTTTTGTTATTTACAACTGCCCTTATAGCAAATACTTTGCCATAAATATCCTAGTAAAACCAATATTATTTTTCTGTAGTAAAACCAGGGCCGGATTAGCCATGTCGGGGCCCCTAGGCAATGCATGTCTTGGGGCCCCTTCAGACTTTTTATAATTCCAAAAAAATAAAAAAACACAAATTTTCCAAGCACAATGTAAATTTTTTCTAAACTACGTTGTTTTTTGTGAATAGTTTACCCCTTTCTGGAATTCTCTTTTCCTTTTTTGACCTTCTTAGAAGTAATGTTTCATTTCCTGAAATCCTTTTTTAAGAAAAAGTATTTTAAAAAATTGCTTCTAAGAAGGCCAAAAAAGCATAAAAGAACTCAAAAAAAGGGGTAAAATAGAAAGAGTGTTCGATTCCCACCAGAGGCCTTGATCTGTTATGCTACCACGACACGAAGGTAATTTTTACCTCTTTTCTGTTAAACCAATAAATTAAATTAAATAAAATAAAATAAAACTAAAATAAAATAAAAAAATATAAAAATAAAATAAAGTAAAATAAAAACAAAATTAAAATTAAAAGCTAGGGGCCCCTAGCTTTTCTTCTTTGAAAATTGTACGAACAAAATACTCATCGCTGTGAAAAGAATAATATTTAGCATTTCCCTATTTATTCTTCCATGTTTACACTGGTATTTTTTACCAAGTAATAATTTTCAGTCAAAGAAATACGTGGTCGCATTTTTTTACCAATTAATAATTTAAAAAAAGCTAGGGGGCCAAAACAAAAAATTATAAAAAAATAGGGGCCCGTGGGCCCCTAGCTGATGCGGGGCCCCTAGGCAGTTGCCTACTTTGCCTTAAGGGTAATCCGGCCCTGAGTAAAACTGTTGGTGTGGAATACCTCATATTGCAGAACAGTGAGAGTATAAGCTATGGGATACCTCCCTTGTAAATCAAGGGTTTAGAATAAGCATACACTTAAATAACTTTCATTTTAAAAATTTGTTAAAAAAGTTATATTGAAATTTGTTATTAAAAGAAAAGTTTTTTTAAATAAGAAAACCATATTTACTTGTCCCTTAAAACAGAAGATGATTTCTCATTTTAAATCCAAACACCCAACCACATTGTAACATTTGTTCAACACTGACTTTTTTGTTTAAGATTATTTGTATAGTAGTTTAAAAAAAAAAAAATCTCAACTTTTTTGAGTAGATTAAGAGTAAATCTCTGTTTGCTAATAAAACTTTAAGACAATCACTGCTAACTTTCACATGCATATACAAAATATGTATATACATACGCACTTTCTAACATAAATGAGAGAGTAAATAGTATTAAGTAAGTAGCATATGTTGGAGAAGTACATAAAATCGAAAAACAAATGAATAAATGAAAAAACGAACTTTTTTGGAACAATCTCATTTTCTAAAAATCAAAAACTTTACAATATTTTCACATAAAAAAACATCCTTTAAACTTATTTGGATTATTTCAACTTAAACGCCCTTAGAGCAAAATCTCTTAACAAGCACCATACACTGATAAAAATTCTTTACTGAAATATAATATGATGCTCTTAAAATTTGTTAATATCAACAGAGAGGCGGATCTTTCAAAAATCGATCTACGATCACGAATAAATCAATTAAAAAAATCCATTTACGTTCAAAAGGGTCATTTGAAATTCATAAAGTCAACGATCATTTGAAATTACAAAAATTCTAAATTAAGTTTTCAAATCGAATTTCAAATCAAATCTTATAATTTCATATACACTCAAAATAATTACTCTGTTAAAAACTCTGTAAAATGACTGTAATCTCAATTCGACAGACATTTGACAAAGTTATCTGTCGAAATACAGATTTTAAGAATATACTTTGTATTTTCTTGTAACCGAAAAACAAAATTTTATCTGTAATTTTACTTTTTACTTTGTAATCTCTATTTTACAGATAATAAACAGAGTTTTTTTTGTTAAAATACAGATTTTATACATTTTCTCGTAACCAAAATGCTAAATTTCAACTGTAATTTTACTTATTGCTCTGTAATACAGTTTTTAAATAAAAAACTCTTCAAAAAACTCCCAAATATTTCAACCGCTCTTTAAAAAGCGTCTTAAATTACAATAAAACCTGGTAAATTTTACGAGGATGTCGGGTAAAATTGGAGGTACTCGTAAAATACATCGTAATTTTCACAAAAATAAAAAAAGTAAATTTACAATTTGGAAGCATTAAAGCGGGCAAATTTACGCTGTGGCATTTTCCAATTGTCAACACTACTTGCACATTAAGGAAAGAGAAATTGATCAGAAATCAAATAGTAAATAAAATAGTAAAATTCTGGTCGCTTTTATCAATATTTTACAGAAAATTCTGTAAATTTACAGTTTTTTTTTATCAAAATCATTTTACAGAGTTTTCTTCGTAAAATAACAAAAAATCTAGCTGGTTGGAAATCTATGGTATTTTCTGCTGGCTCAGCAGAGTATCTCTGTAATTTAACAGAGTGATTATTTTGAGTGTAGAATTTCAATTTATCTTTTATATCTGCATATGATTTAAGACATTCAGAATTAAAAAAGCTAGTTTTGAGATATAGTCCCTTAAAATTTTGTTGTACATAGCTGTTTTAAATACATTTTTAAGCCCACATAAAAAAAGCTAAGTCTACTTATAATGTTGTTGAATGGCCATATCGAATTTGATTTCATGATATTATTTTCTCTGCGTGTAAAGAATATACAATCATACTCACACCAAAGTATGCAAATTTTGTTGAATTTGGGAGCACACACATATTAACAACTTTGTTGTTTATATAAAACAATGATGCCCATTTCTTTACACAATTGTGCATTACGCTCTTCACACATATTCTTATACTCATTCATTTAGTCGTCGATGAGACATCGAAGAATGCACATGCTAAACTGATCATCGCTTATGTTTTTTTATATGCACTGACAGAAACAAATGATACCATTCAAGCAGTAATCTGTTATAAAATTCTTTTTTTAATATACAATGCCTTTTATTATTAATTATATTGAATTTTTTATTAATTGAATTTATTTATAAAGAATTAATTCATTAATTATAATTGAATTATTCACAAAATTAATTAATTATTTTTTTATAATTTAAATTTAATTAAAAAATTAATTCAAACATAAATTAATTCATTAATTAAAAATGTAATTAAAAATAATGTGAATTTATTCACAATTAGAAAGTAATTCTTTAAAGGTCTAAAATTTGTACATCGTTGGCTTAGTCGGCAAACCTGTCAAGTCCGTTTTTTTTAATTTTTCAGGAGAGACAAAAAACTGTCTAACTTTTTTTTGGGTTAACTTTTTTTAAATCTGTAAACGCAGTTTTTTTCTTAAGTTCATCTTGTTTAACCCCAAAAAATCATAGAACTCTAAAATAAAAGAAAGGAACACTTATAGGCTCCATTTGGACTTAGCACATTTGCTCTTTATAATTTTCTATTTTTAATGTGGACTTAGCAGATTTTCTTTCCATTTTGTGGACTTAACAGATTTTCTGGTATTTTTTTTTTTTATTTTTATTGATTTTTTTTTTGTGTTTTTTATAAGCTGATAACGGGAAAAATTATAAAAAAAAATTTGCATGCTACTTTTAGTCCTCTACAAGCGGTTTAAGTTCGCGGTTTTTGGAAAAAAAATATTTTTTTAAATATTTTAAAAATTTTGTGTTGACAAAAACTTTCAGCTGAACAACAGCTCCAGAAAGTGATTTTTTTTTTCTTTTTTTTTTTTAATTTAATTTTTAAATATCCCTCTGAAGATGGTCAGCAATGTTGACTGAAATGTTGGGACAATAAAAGAAAAATTTTAAATAAAATATATTTATATTTTTTATTTAATTAATTTATTAACTCATGACCTACACTGAAAAAAAAGACATAACTAAATTTAAGGAAAAAATGTCTTTGAAAATTTATCATGAATTTTCCTAAAATGTAGTTAAATTTAACTTAAAAATGAGAAATTTTCTTAACTATGAGGAAAAAATTTTAGTTAATTTACTTATAATTAGTTCAAAGTTTTCTTTAAACGGATTTTTTAAATATTAGGAAAAAAATTCTTACTGCCAAGGAAATTTTCCACAAATCAAAGAATCGTATCTTTATTTTTAAGACATATTTCTTAAAAAACAATTTAGTTCAAGTTTAGTTAAAATTTACTAAAAAAACATCATCGTATTTCTCTTCTTTGAATTGAGGAAGTGTGCTTCTTAGAATTTAGTTAATGACTTCTGAGAATTTAGTAAATAACTTCTTAGAATTTAGTTAAAAATTCAAAATGGCGATATCTCGAAAACTAAGCGAGATAGAGCGAAACGGATGAAATTTTCAAAAGAAAGACTACAAAGAAAAATATGGAATAGCCTAGCTCTGCATATCTGTCGGGGTCTCAAGACCCTAATTTTAGATCTAAAATTTGAAATTCCCGAGATTTTATATATACACATATCTCGGTAAATACTGCCAACACGAGAAAACGTCCAACGCCATTTTTGTAGCTCTTGACTCGTAGAACACTTCCGCAAAATACCCGAAAGCCCTCCGATTAATAGTTTTTGAGTTATCCGGTTTTTAAGATTCTCAAGACCCTATCAGGCCCCTTATTACCGTATCTCAAAAACTAAGCAAGTTAGAGCGAAACGGACACAAGTTTTGGTTCAAAATCTATGGGGACCCTTAAAGGACCCAACGGGGTCTCGAGTTAAATGGGGTCCGAACCCATGGGTCCAGGGTCTAGACCCAATCTATTTCTAAAATTTGAAGTATAATTTTTCCCATTTTCTAGTTAAAATTGGCTTAAAATTAAATAACTTTGTTTTCCTTATTTTTGAGAAAATTATGAACTAAAAACAAGAAAAAAAATCTTTGGAGCCAAATCATTCCCTCTTTTTCTCAAAATTGAGTTAATTTTCCCAGATTTTAGTTCACTTTTTTTTTGAGTGTAATGTCGAACAAAATCAACAAACTACTAAACAAAAGGTCAACTATTCACAACTTTAAACAATTTTGTGAAATAAAAAATTCCAAAAAAAAATTGCTAATAAATTTTAGTCCATGGAAGCACATAAAAATCCAAATTTTCTTTTCTTAATGCGCTTTATTTTGCTAAATTTTACCATTTGAATGAAATTTTGAAAAAAAAATGTTTTTTTATGTAAAACATCTAACTTTTCTGGCTTTGGAAATGCCATCATATACCAAAATTCATCAGCTAAATTTTTTTTTTTGGAATTTTTGCCTTTATAAGTTTTATTTTGTAAAAAAAAAACATAAAACAAACTTGTTTTTCCACACGAGCTCTCTTTTTGCGTCCTTTTAATAAAATAAACAATCGTCGAATTTACATCCATTGAAGAAATTTGTTGATACAAAATATGTGTTGTTTTCAGCTGGACTTAGCACGTGGCTTTCGATGTTTTATTTTTTTTTTTTGGACTTGACACAATTTCTTACCACTGCATAACAAGAAGAAAAAACAACATAACGGCGTTTTGTTTTTTGTAAATGATGTGTTTTGAGTTATACTAGCATACTATATCAAAAACTCAATTTGCATAAAAATTGGACTTGACAGGTTTGCCGACTAAGCCAACGATATGTCTTAAATATGATCTTCTATTAATGATAAATTAATAGTAAATTACATTTTCGAAGATCTAAAAAATATGTTTCTAAAAATATCTTTAAAATTGTATAAAAATAAATACAAATATATATTTTAATCATTAATAATATTTCAATTATTAGTCTAATTTTAACGACATCTTTTATAATTCGGTCAATTATTTTTGCTCAGTGCAGTCTCTCTCGTGCTCACTAATACTAATGCAAAAACTTTTTGGACATCACTGATATAAAATCATATAACCTCACACATACACACACACACTTCACATACATACGAACATGCAACAATAAACGATTTGCGAATGTGTGATAATTATTAAACTAAAGTTAAATGTGATTAAAAAGTTTTTTGTTTTTTTTTTATTTAATTTTTAACATTTTATTTTATTTGCACTCGTTGTACAAATGCTATTTTGCACTTCATTCTCTCATGTCTAACTGCATTTGAGAACAACTGCACAACAACAACAATAAACATAATAATAAAATGTGACATTTTATTAAAGTGAAATGAAGTAATAAAATTTAACAAATTACACGCACACGCATACACACACGAACATTCACAAACAAACACTTTCAGTAACTACCAGTTATGCAGATACAAATACAATTTGTAGAGATTTTAGTTGCATTGAAATAAATTGCAATGTTGCACAAATAATATGGGATTTACAATAGAATTATACATACATATGTATGTATTTAAAATGTACATTAGAGTGATATATATATACATGTACATTACATTAGAGTGATAATACAAACAAAAAAGCAAATTGGTGTAATACAAACTATTCTTTCTAGGATTGTACATAGAATTATTCTCAAAATATTTCTCATCAGATGAGTTTCATTTAAATTCAGGTGTACCGCAAGGCTCTGTTCATAGACCAAACCTTAATGAGGTTGAAGCTATGAGGCAGAACATGAATGACACACTCAATCATTACCTTACGGCAATCTCCGAGTGGGGTCTTGCGAATCGGGTCGATTTTAATGCTCGTTCGACCTAATGTTGTATGTTGACCCACAGACGGCTTGTGGAATCAGCGTCATCTGTATCCATGGGTAGTATAGCTATTGAGGAACAGACACTCTTGATGTTCTAGGCATGAAGATTCAATGTGATGTTCGTTGGAACCAACATGTTTTTCAAGTGTCGAAAGAAGCATTCAAGTGTCTTGGTTTCTTAAAACGGTGCAAGAATTACTTCACTCCGTCTGATCTCCTCACTATTTATACCGCCTATATTCGACCGAAAATGGAATACAACTCCCATATCTGGGCAGGTACCTCAAGGTCTATCTTGAAGCTTCTGGATCGGGTGCAAAGGAGTGCGTTGAAGCTCATCAATGACAGTAGGGTATCCAGCTCTATTGACTCATTGGAGCATCGTCAGAATGTGGGTTGTGCATCTCTGTTCTATCGTTATTATCATGGTAAGTGCTCAGCTGAGATTGGCGAACTTATCCCTGAGACGCGGGTATATGCCCGTAGTACTCGCCTTTCCACCAGATCACATCCGTTCGTTGTCGATTGTCCAGTGTTCCGCACAAACGCATTACAGAGGAAATTCGTTTCTCGGTCGAACTAGTCGTATGTGGAATAAACTCCCGGCAGAAGACTTTCCAGTCGGCTACAATTTGGAAAAATTCAAATTAAATGTCCACAAACACTACTCCATCTTTCCTTCTCCTCATAACCTATTTTCCTAATACCAGCACAATGCATTGCATTAATAGGGGGCATCCCCTGAGTGTTGGCTCAAAGTAAAAAAAAAAAATATTCTTTCTAAGATTGTACGTAGAATTATTCTCAAAATATTTTGGCTCCAGCGATACCGTGAGCTGTGAGGTGTTAAAAAAACCCTCAAATTTCAAAAATACCCTCAAAAAAAAATAGTTATTCTTTAAGAATTTGGCCCTCCAAACCCCTTCTTGCCTCTGATTTAGCTTGACATGTAAAGATCCTTTAGTCCCAAAAATAGAGATTATAATTTTAGAAACTTTGAGGGCCTACAGTGAGTAAGTGGATCAAATTTGAGGCTTACAGAAAACTACACTTTTGTTGTCCTAAAACTACTTTACAATTCATCTTTTAGCACATTATCCGATCTTTTACCTGAAAAAAATAATTGCCAAAAACGCTTTGGCAAGTATACTTGCTTGTGGTCGTTAAGGGGTTAAGGCATGGGTAAAATAATGTCATTTCTACTATTTCTTTCTTTTTATTTACAAAGGAAACTTGGGAAATTTTGGGGTACTTGGTAATTATTATGGCGGCCTTTGGAACTGATAAAGAACAATTTATCCATAAAAATTAGCATCAAACAAAAGTATTCAAATCGAGGCACTCTAATTTACCTATTTTCAACTTTGTCGATATAGTAACATGATACACTATCGGACAGAATAAATCAATTTCATTTTGTTGGCAATGTAAGTTTTTATTCGCTTATTTAATTATACGGTGCTCCAACCAGAAACTTTTTTGGAAAAATCGGGCCTTAACTTTAACCACTTTGTTATTCCGTGTTTAGATCATCAATATATCGGTCTGGGACCCTATTAAGTATATATGTGTAGCCGTGGAACAAAACGTACTTTTCACATTTTAAAATTGTTTGTAAAATAAAGAACTATATGCTTCGTTGGCTTATTAAACGGCATAAACCTAAAATTAGTAAGAAGTTTTATATTTAATAATACTTAATACAAAATTTCTTATTTTTTCTAGGTTCGTGCTCTTTTATTATGATACCCACAATTTTAAATTTGAGAAAAGTACGTTTTGTTCTGCGGTAAATTTTTTGATCCATGGTAAATTTTAGGACATTATACGAACGCCCGTTCGTTCTTTAGTCTATAGTGTGTTCTTTAGTCTTTAGGATCCGAACCGAATGAGCTAGACCCCTAAAGTTTGGCACGACTACTTTTTTTTAATATACATATTTGTTGATCGACCTGCACTTGGCCCAATAGGATTGGGAAAGTAGTTTTTTTCCGCCCGTTCCTTTTTTGGGAGCGTTGATATAAAAAGTAATTTAAATAATTATGAAATTCCATTACTTAAGTGTAAAAGCAATAATGCCGTAGTTTGGAAACATTTGTCACGAGGGAGAAGATATCCCCAAAGTTTTCCTTCAGGTCCGATTTTCGCAAAATACGAACTTGACCAAACTCAACCAAAACTTTGGGGACTGCATCAGACATTCACAAAATAGCTTAAAATTGATTAAAGATTAATAATATGTTGTATACATGGGGTCCCGACCGATGTTTTGACGATTTACACACGAAATAAAAAAGTGGTTATACTGTTGTTGGAGTTAATAAAAAAACGAGCTTGATTATTTTATTGACATTAAAACAAACTTAAAAAAATTATTGTGAAGCCATATTTCAAAAAGAAATACATCTTCGACCTCTTGTCTGGCATACCTTTTTTGTCCGTTAGTGTATTTGAGTGTGTTTGCCTTCATATATGAATCTTTTCATTAAAAATATTTCGATTAAAAAAAATAAATCAAAAACTTCGAAATGTTAATACAGAGAGCATACATTTGTATACATATACAAGGCTCTTGAAAATTCAACTATTAAGTCTTATTGTTACCTTATTATCAACTGCTCCTAACTCGCGATCAGAATGCCTTTCCGTTTAGATGTTATGACAAAAAGTGTCGTTGCTTAACCAATTTAGTAACAACAGTTAAGTTGGTGGGTGATATGCCTTAACGGTTAGCTCATTGGACTATAAGCCGGTAATCCTGGGTTTGATTTTCAGCTCAGGCATTTAAAACTATCTGACTATCTGACGTCAACGAAGTAAAATAATAAAATGACTAGGTAACACAGCTTCATAGTAATTTGCAAGACTAACATCAACAACTTTTCTCAAAAATATCAACATGCACAATTGCAGTGTAGCCATACTGAAGTCCTTATATCTGTCAAATCTTTTATCTCCCTTCTATCGCCTTGCCGAAAGAAACATCACAATTACAAAAGTAATTGAAAGGCAGTATTGCCTAGATGTTGCCGTTCAAAAAAACCCTGCTTTTAAAGCTGATATAAAACATTTAATATAGAATGCCTTATATATACATTTCATACACCCAAAAAATTACATAGTTGATGATTAATATTTTTTCAACTATGTCATAGGTGAAATAGCCCCAACTATGTCATGGTTGATGTGACATAGTTGTTGCGGACTATGTGTCATTTAAATCTACAAATTAACTATGTGAAAAGTTAATGACAACGATGTGTTTGATAAACATAGGTGAACAACTAGGCCCATAGTTAAATTTTTTATAAAATTTAATCATAGTAAATATTTACTATGTAATTTAATAAAAAGTTAATTATACCCTATAAATTGTATACAAAAAAAAAAAAAACAAAATTTTGAGTTTTTTTTTTATTTATAAACATTATTTTATTAAAATTGCATATTAACTGCATACACCAATATTGTAGGATCCAAAGCCAGCCTGCAAATATGAAAAAAAATGTATTATTTTGTAATTTTTTTTTATTTTTTGTATAGAAAACACGTCAGAAATTGAGATATTTTTTCTCTAGAAAATATCATGAATACTGAGACATTTTTTCTACAGAAAAATTTCATATTGCGAGACATTTTTTTTTTACAGAAACAATTTCAGATTTTGAAACATTTTGTCTATAAAAAAATCAGATTCTGAATTAAAAATCCCAACAAAATATCAGACTGAGACATTTTTTCTATAGAAAAATTATCAGATTGAGATATCTTTTTTTAATAGAACAATTCTGAGATTCCGAGACATTTTTTTAAAGAAAAATTCCAAAATTCTGAGACATTTTTTCTATACGAAAAATCTTAGATTCTAAGATTTTACTTCTATAAAACAAATCTCAGATTCTAAAACATTTTTTCAATAGAAAAATTATCAGACTGAAGCATTTTTTCACTAGAAAAATTCTGTGATATTAAGACATTTTTCTATAGAAAAATATATGAAAAATGCTTAGAATTTGAGACATTTGGTATAGAAAAATTCTTAAGTTTTGAGATATTTTTTCTATAGAAAAATACTCCGATTCAAAAACATTTTAAAATAGAGAAAATTCTTAGATTTTGACACATTTTTAAATAGAAAAATTTTTAGATTTTGAACAATTTTTTAATAGAAAAATTCTGAGATATTAAAGACATTTTTTCTATAGAAAAATATATGAAAAAAGCTTAGAGTTTGAGACATTTTTATAGAAAAATTCTTAGATATTTTTTTTTAGAAAAATGCTAAGATTTTAAGATATTTTTCTATAGAAAATTTTCAATAGATAAATTCTCAGACTCAGAAACATTTTTCAATAGAAAAATTCTCAGATTTTGAGACATTTTTTCTATAGAAAAAATCTCAGATTCTGAGACATTTTTTTAATAGAAAGTCTCATATTCTGAGAAAATTTTTCTATAGAAAAAGTTTCAGATTCTGACACATTTTTTCTATCGAAAAGTCTCAGACTCCAAGACATTTTTTCTATAGAAAAAGTCTCAGATTCTGAGACATTTTTTCTATAGAAAAATTCTCAGATTCTGAGACATTTTTTCTATATTCTAAGACATTTTTTCTATAGAAAAAGTCTCAGATTCTAAGACATTTTTTCTACAGAAAAAGTCTCAGTTTCTGAGACATTTTTTTATAGCAAAAGTCTCAGATTCTGAAATTTTTTCTATAGAAAAAGTCTAAGATTCTGAGACATTTTTTCTATAGAAAAAGTCTCAGATTCTGAGACATTTTTTCTATAGAAAAAGTCTAAGTTCCGAGACATTTTTTCTATAGAAAAAGTCTCAAATTCTGAGACATTTTTTCTATAGAAAAAGTCTCAGATTCTGAGATTTGTTCTATAGAAAAAAGTCTGAGACAATTTTTCTATAAAATATAAATCATTTTCTGAGATATTTTTCTTTAGAAACGCTCGGTGTACAATTAATTTTTTATGAAAATAGTTCTTACCAAATCCTTCCATCCCTGTTCATATTTTTCGTTGTCCTCCTTTTTTCGTCTATTGTGCTGGTTTATTTGAACGTTTGATTTTAATTTGTTAATTTTTATTTCTGACACTTCTATTTTTTTATTTTGCTTTTTCAAATATAAACAAATCGTTGTTATCAACTTTGTTCATAGTTGTTATTGATTATAAATAGTTGATTTAAAAATAATTTGAAATAACTATGGATTTTGTTAACTATGCTACTATGTAATTTTTTGGGTGTACAAAACAAATAAACATAATAGCAAACAACTACGAATTCAAATGTCAAATTAACGTCCATATGAAATATAAAACTTTACACAGTAGAAAAAACTTTTTTTTTTTAAAGGTCAGTCCAGATGGAATCATGCAAGCACCTACGTAAATTTAAGATATATTTACTTTATATACGTACTTAAGGTTTCCTAACAAGTTTTTAAAAAAATTTTAAGGAAAGTACTCCGAGGGATCTTCTCCGATTTGTTTGGAACTTAACATAAGTAGTTGTGGAAGAGAAAAGAAGCAGTAACGTATTTATAGTCTTTCAAGGGAAGTATCACAACCCTTATGAACCGATTTGCATAAAACGTAGTATAAATGTAAAAGAGACAATTCTAAGGTTGGGGTGTCTTGGCTTATCGGCCATATCGGGGATTTAGGTGTTCAAAACATGGGTCAAAAAATTGCGAAAAAGTTGTTTTTGTATTTTTTAGCCATTTCTTTCTAAGGAATGATGTTTACATATAAAAATAAAAAAGGTTTTTTAATGCCTATCCAACGGTGGCATAAACTTCTAGAATTTTGGCTTAGTTAAATACTTTTTTCAAGAAAATGTGTAAATTTTGGGAGATATTTATATGAAGGCATAGACCTACGATGTCCAAATGAATACGAAATAATCTTTTTTAAATTTAAGTCGACACTTATTTTTGCTCTAGAGGATATTCCCGTTAGTTCGGGAGTTATCGAAATTTTCCGGGAGGTCCACATTGTTTTATTAGGGGGCAACGAAATTTTGAAACACTGATAAGCCTATATTTTAGTTTTTATCCTACACACCATATCCGAAATTTTTAAAATCGCCGTGGGCCACAAGAGAGAAAAGTGAATTTCTGATTTGTAATCTTTATGTCAATTTAGTGTTATCCAAAGTAATACTTAAGTCAAAGAGTACTTAACTATTGATTTTTTTATATTCAATTAGAAATCGTGATTTTCTCAAAAATTTTAAGGTAATTTCTAGAAAACTATTTGGAAGATTTTAGTTATTTTACAGATTAGTGTCATCGATGTAGAGCAACAATAATTCGTAATGGATTCTCCAAAAAAACAAGATATAAATAAATTTTTAAAACAAAAAAAAAAACTTTGGATGTCTGTAATTTTCAATACGTTAACTAGTGAAAAGTGTGAAACTGTAAACTTCATGTTGAAAATCTATGTACATTATAAATAAAATACATAAAAAACACAAAAAAAAACTATTCAAAACTCGTACTTGCAAAACTTCCAATCGTACAATTTTAATAAAAAAAAAACTGAAATACATAATAATAAAATAATACATATAACAACATTTTATATTCAACAACAGGGAGGTAATCATATACACACACACAAACATAGATTCACACATTGAAAATCTATATCCATACTTACACATTTATATGAACCCAACAAAAAAAAAATACCACTAGCTCCCAACACATAGTTGTGGCTGTGGAAAACAAATTATTAGGATATTCAAGGCACCCTAAAAATGTCCATGATCTTGTCAACACTCCTGTATACTGAATAAATAAGTTATCAATAGTCCTGAATAGTTTATAATATAATTTCATGAGGCCTTTTAGGTCCTTTCGTTTTCAATTTATATTTATACAAACGATTTATTTCCCTGTTTAAAGATAAGTCTAATTCTTTGCTGGGTATGGTTGCATGAAGCAGTTGCTATTTGAAAAGAAAAAGTTTTTAATTTTTTTGTTCATGCAAAAAGGACAAAGTTTTATTGGGCAAATGGTCATGCATTTATTTAAATAAGGGTAGCACTTTTTTTTAAATTATGAACATTCATCTAAATCTAAATTAAACTTCTAAATTACACTCTAATAAATTTTTGTTGACTTTCACTACCATAATGGCAGGAAACTGTTTTCCTACCACTATGTTCGCGAAATTACACATAGTGTGTAATTTTTCACATTGCATATAAAACGAATTCACACAAAATGTCCAGGAAAATTTTAGCAACATTCTGAATTTACATACTTTTTGTGTAAAAATACGATTTGTATGATTAAAAGTACACATTAAAGTATGAAAACTCATAAAAATATATTAAATACACAATGTTTCTTTGTTTTTTAATTTATTGGTAAAAAGAAAATAAAAAAAGAAAATAAAAACATCAATTGTAAATCAACCAAACAAACAAAACCAAACATTTAGTAAAAACGGCCGCCAGTTAGACCATAACACAAAATTTCGATTTTGTTTTCAACAAACTCAGTCAAGTAATTTAATTTCAAAATTCTTTTATCATGTCAATAAATAGTGTTTGTTAAATTTCATTGTTGAAAAAAAATTTCATTTGTCAAATCAACAAATTGTGTTTGTTGATTTTTTTTTTTAAATAAGATTTTTTACTTTTGGCAACAAATTGTATTTGTGTTTGTTGAATTTGTTTGTTCAAAAAAACAAAATTCTTTTTTCAACAACCGATATTTTTAAAACGTTTGTTCATATTACAAATTTCCGTATAGGAGCACTTTCAGTGAAAAAATTAATTGTGTTCTCAAATATGGGGGTCAATATAACAATTCGTTTTTTTCTGTGTACCTCTAAAATTGCAAAACGGGGCGTGGCATGTAACCCAAAATTTTGAAATGTTTTGTCTTGGCTTATGGTAAACATATTAAAATGAAATTTGACATAGGTTCATATATTATTTTTCTTAACATTTTCCCTATAATGCGTTGTGCGATACATTGGACAGTCGACAACGAACGGATGTGATCTGCTGGAAAGCCGGGTACTACGGGCATACACCCGAGTCTCAGGGATGAGTTCGCCTATCTTAGCTGAAAACTTACCGTGATAATATCGATAGAACAATGACGCAAAACCCATTTTTGTTTTGGGCTTTTTGAATATATTGTCGTTTGTTGAAGCATCGATGCTTTCATACCCAGCAAAAATAAATCGAGATTTTGGCGACACCGCATCTTTTTATAGCATTCCGAAGCACATCCAAAGAGCGCTCTTGAGGATGCAGTAAAAGTAAGGGGAACAAATTTAAATTTTTTGGTAAGATTTTTTATATAAAACTTAAAATATAAAATTATATTTTGATAAAATTTCACACATGCTTTCCTTTTAAATATATTTAACACTTTTTGAATAAAAAACCATGAGTTTCGAACAAAGACACATGATTTCACTGCATCATTATTGCGCATTATTCAGCGCTGCAAAAAGTGCTTCATTTCATTAGAGTACACCATTTCCACTTTAGTTTCAGAAAATACAAATTATATTACAAAAAATGTCCAATCATATTTTAGACTCTCCACCCTAGTAAAAAAGTTTTGATATAATGATATATAATTTGATACAATCATATTAAATTATATATGACTTTTTATTATGTTCAGATATAATTTTATCTAAGATTTATTGCGGCTCCATTTTCTTATCTGAGGTTATACATAAATATAACTGACTTTATGTAATTATATAAACCTATATTAATTTATATAAAATAAGATCAAGTGGATTTAATTGGATGTGACCAAAATTCGGATCTAATTGTATCATTTTTTATATTTGTGTATCTAAAATAATACATTTAGATCAATATCTGATCCAACTTGATACAGCCAATTTTGAGATCAAATTGGATCTTAAAAGTTTTTTTTTTTACTCGGGCAATTATATTTAAAATATCCAATTATATATTTATATAATTGAAAATTTTGGAAATGTAATTAAACATTTTTTGGTTATAAATGGTAATATCTGAAATATAAATGGAAGTTTCTGATATATAATTTGAAATTTTCGAAATATAATTGGACATTTTTTAAATGTAATTAGATCTCTTAGGCGATATTTCCTCCAAATGTTTGCAGGGAGTCAACTGATTTTCAGAATTAGTCAATTGTATTTAAGATTTTCAAATTGTATTCAGAAATGGTCAATTGTGTTTCAAATTTTGTAATTTGTATTTCAGAAATAGTCAAATGTTCTTCATCTTTATTCTGCTTAAATAGATCTAAAAAGATACATGAATTCTCTGCATCTTTATAGCCATTTTTTCAGCGCTCTACAGAGATGTGAATTCAGAGCATCTTAAGAGCGCTTTTTCGGTGTATCCAACTAGCGCTCTAAAGTGTGACATCGCCTTAGAGAATCATGCATGAATTCAGCAGGTTTGGATGCGCTCCTTCACTCGTGTTTCCTTTCCAAAAGCTGCTGCCAGTTCAGCAAAATTTCTGCTGGGCATAGCCTCACCCCTAATGAACAAAAACATACATGCATAACATTTATTATGAAATGTTGAATGAAAAGTAGTTATTCACAACTAAAATAAAAGTTCCAGAGAACAAATGAATAAAAAAATAAGTAAAATTGCTTCTCGTTACTTACTAATAACGTGAAAATAACAACTAGTGGATAAAAAAACATAAGTTTTTAATAAAAAAATAAAAATAGAGAAGAAAAAAACTCAGTGAAGAAATGTAATTAACGTAATGCATTAACTTGTTGCACAATTAATAAATAAAATGCAAGTGAACACCAATAACATGCGGTACCTGACTTGTGAAAGTCGAACTCTTCCTTTTTTAATAAATAGTTCTGTGGGATATTAAAGATTGTCCTAAAATTATCATAAATTTCTCTTGTCAAAAAACGTCCCAGTAAAACATCTAACTTGTCCTAAAAGATTTTGGTTTCCTGTTTGCAAATCTGCCATCCAAATTTTATTAGCAATTAGTGTTTTTCAGATTTTCATTTTGGGCCAATTTAGTATACCCTATACAGAGGCGATGCTGGCGGTTAGACTTATGCCCAGCTTATTCCCAGAAATTTTGCTAATCTGAAAGCATATTTTGAATTCAACCATGATTTTTGTAGGCAATGTCTCAGTTAAAAGCTTTTTTTGTAGCGCTGATGAAGCGCTACGAAGATGCGGTAAAATGATGTATTATTTTAGCGCTAATGGAACAATCTTTGTGGCATTGATGTAAGCGCAATAAAGATAATTAAGAAAAAAATCTTAACAAAAAATTAAAATTTTTCTCCCTTACTTTTACTACATCCTCAAGAGCACTCTTTGAATACGCAATGGTCTGCTTTAATTTTAAAGTTTACACTCAAAAAAAACCATTAACTTAAACTTTGGAAAAATTTTCTTCAAAATAGTTTATAAATTTTCCCACAATTTAGTTAAATTTAACTAAAATTTTGGAAATTTTCCCAACTTTTAGGAAAAAATTTTAGTTCATGGACTGTTAAATAGGCCATAATTTTCCTTAAATGGAATTCCCTAATACATGGACAAAATTCTTACCGCCAAAGAAATTTTCCGTAAATAAATGAAAAAAAATCTTTATTTTTAAGACATACATATTTCTTAAAACAAAATTTAGTTCAAAAAATTCTGTTTTAGGACGTAATTTACTTCCAATTAGTTCATCATATTTATCTTCTTTAATTTGAGGAAGTTTTTTTCACAAGTTTAGTAAATTTTTCATAACATAAAAATTGTTTAGTTGATTTATTTGTTTTTCATGCTTGCTTGTAGTTCACATTTTGTTTATTATTTGTAGTATATGAAAAAGAGAGTTTGGTCTTGTATAACAAGTAATAAATTTAATGTTTACATTTTTTTCTACACATGTATGTGTTCGGGAAAAAATAATATTTTAATCACAACAAAGGCATTGGCTTTGGCGTGTTTTTCCATAGTCTGGGAACAAACGTTAAAGACAAAGTCTTTGTTGTAATTTAACTTTAAAAACTAATGAAATTTATTACTTGACCATAAGAAACGAACGTTTTTTTATATTTTAAATAAAAAATGTACATAATGAGAATTCTGTGTGTATTCACATGCTATTCTATAAATAAACCAATAAAAATATGAAATTAACTAATTTTTAGGAAAAATGTCCTCATCACAAATGTTTTTTTTAACTAAAAAATGGGAAATTTTTTGCCACTTTCTAGTTCAAATTGGTCCTAATTTTTAAGAAAAATATGGACTAAAAAGTAGGAATACATGGCAATGGAGCTAAATCATTATCAATTTTCCTTGGATTTAGTTAATTTTCCCATTTTTTAGTTAGTTTTTTTTCTGAGTGTAAAAAGAAGCTGCCAAAATATCGTTTTTTTATGGGTTTACCTATTTCCAACCGCACTCAAACAGCTGGGTAAAAATCATTGAACAAATGTTGTTAAGTTAGCAAAAAAAATCTGTATTTGAAATTTTTAGGTTTGCAGGAGCTGTTGGTGAATTTTAGTGAAATATTATTATTTCTATATTCTACTAAATTTTGCTTCAAGCACTGCCTTCTTACAATAAAGAAATAAATAAAAGCACAATTAAAATTCAGAAATCCTATTGAAAATCTCAAAAATGCCTTGTTAAAAATTAGAAAAACCCAATTTATCAATCCCTATTGAACTCTAGAAATCCCAGTTGAAATTTCGAAGACTCAACTGAAAAATCAAAACTAAAATTTAAAAACATCAATTGAAATTCAGAAACGCCCTATTGAAACTTATAAAAGCCTAATTGAAATTAAAAAAAAAAAAACACAATTAGAATTCAGAAAAGCTAATTGAAATTTAAAAGACCCTATTAAAATTCAGCAAATCGCAATTGAAATTCCGAAATCTTAATTGATATTCAGAAACCAACTAGGATTGTTATAAATTTTAAGCCTGTTTTTCTTAATGGTAAAAATTTGTTTTAAAAAAAACACCTTTTCTTACTTTTTTAGAGACAATTTTTATCAATATACGAATATATACGATCATGAATATATATACCCTTTGGGGGCCTAGACCAATATTTCTAGGTGTTACAAAAGGAACGACAAACTTATTTATACCCTCCAACAGTGGAGGGTACAAAAATGTGTTAAATAACGGCAGTATATCACCGTGTAAAAATATTTTTTTTTGAAGAATACGCTCTTTTAAAGTTCGGCTACACAAGTACAAAGATTTTATGCAATATTAGGCGTTTAAACGAAATTGTATTGAGTGATTAAATTTCAATTTAAAGAAATATGTATTTTATATGCATTTTAGTACAACACATGTTGTTGCACAATTCGCCAACCACAATTCATCGTGTTTTTATCCTGTAGGCGATTTATATTAGCAAAAGCAAACATATTTTTTTTTTTGGTTGATGTCTGTTTGTCTGCATGCGCTTGCATGTAGTAACTTTATTGAATGGAGTCTGTTCCAAATCACCTTGGCCAGCGTTCATCGCTATAAATCAAAATATGGCAATATGGAAAAAATTACAGCAAAAAATGTTGCACACCACAAACAGACGCAAACACTCACACACGCATGCACAGAACATTGGTAATATTAGTCAAGTATGAATTTAATTAAACTTCTAAATTTCATACGATTCAAATTTATGTGAATTTCTACACATTACATATCAGGCGCGGATCCAGCTCATGTGTTTGGGGGACGGATTTTTTATTTACTTAAAAAAAAATTTTTTTTACGGGGACGAATTTGCATCATTATGTCTCTTGTTTAGTATATTTTTATAACATATTACTGAAAAGTAGTTACTTTTGGGCTTAAAATATTGTTAATGGTAATGGGTACTCAATATAAATAATGAAATTGGTAATGATTACTTTTCACAACTCATTACCATGTTTTTGCTGGGTGTGTCCATGGTTTCTTGGCTTGCAACATTTGATTTGCCTTAGTCTCAGCGCGCTTATCATCGCAGAGCTTCTGCCGAAGAGATCGATTGGTAGCAGGTTTGTCATCACGTTAAAAGCATCCATTGGGCATGATCTGAATGCACTAGTTGAACCAATGCATGCTGTTATTTGAAGTCTAGACATCTTCAGTCTATTATCAGCTTTTTCGAGAGCTTCCCACCAGACAAGTGTCCCGGATGTTAAAATTATTCGAACCACGTTTTTTATATTGAAAAAGTCTGACTGTGAGATTGATTCTTAGACATTATTTCTATTGAAAAAAATTAGACTTTTTGCAAATACTTTTTCTATAGAAAAATTTTATAATTTCAAGACATTTTCCCTAAAGAAAAAAGTTTTTTCCTGTGACGTTTTTCCTAAAAAGTGTCAGATTCTAAAATAATTTTCTCTTTCCTTTTTTGCCCTCTCCTTCACAAATTTTTCTCACAAACAATTTTTAAAATTTTTTCTATGGACATTTTTTTAGATTGTTCCTGTAGAACCACTTTAAGATTCTTCCAGACTTTTTTCCTACAAAAAATTTTGAGATTCTTAGATATAAATTTTTTATAGAAAAAAAACCCTCAGGATATTTCCTTTTCCTTCCCTCTTCTTTTTCATTTACTTTCCTTTTTTCCTTAATTTGTTTGCTTTTCTTTATTTTCAAATTCGGTTTGGCGGGGGATATCCTTCCCCTCGTAGATCCGCACCTGTTACATATAGTAGAACAACTACATTGTACACCACATTAAACGACTGTTTAAATTTCGATTTGAAAGAAGAAAACAATAAAAATTCTAAACAATAGCATATTTATTTTAGTTAGTTAAATTGAATAATTTTCTACAGGATTATAATAAGAGAAGAAAAAAACACACATACTCAGACAAACTCACAAATACATTTTACAAACATCACAACACATTTAATATATCAGAAATCAACGCGTCAAAACACACTCACAATATTACACATACAAATATACAAATGTAATAACTACAACAAACCATTTTGCTTTAAGCCAACAAATATTAAGGATGGCGAAAAAGCTTTAACTTTAATAAAAACTTGTGGTTACTATGGTTTATACTTGTATGCATGTGTGGGGTAAAAGGATGGATGGTGGTTGGGTGGGTGGTTGTTTGGTTTGATGGTTTTGGTTGTCGGTTAGATGCGTTCATATAATTCCTTCTCTAGACTAGAGTAAAAACCAGCCGCAACATTTTATGCTTGGTTAGTTACAGTTTTCTATGTACGTTAGAAAAAAAAATGACAAGTGCACGCGTAGCGTTGTTAACATGAGCATGATGCTCAAAAAAAAAAAATACACAAAGATAAAGTACAAAAATGTCTAAAGTTTCAATTTCAAAAACCAATTTTAGGTTTTATGTTGCATACTTACATACCAATCTATCTACCAACCTGCGAGATATCCATGCATCTATTCCCTTTTTTAAAATCTACATTTTTGTGTAAAAATACGTATCTTTGTGTGTAGATTTTTCAATTTGCAATGCACACATTTTTCATTTTTCCTATTCTTGAAAATGCTAAGCAACTTTAATATACAAATGCAATACATTTTTGTTTGTTCATTTTTACCATTACAAATTTTTAAAATATGATCTCATCAAATATTTTTGGTCCAACAAAAAAAAAAAATAAAAGTAACAAGGTATTATTTGCTTGTTAAGAATAAATATTAGGGATATAACTTTTGAAATTTTTTTGAAAATATCAAATCGGCCCTATGTAGAAGGCATACAGCATGAAAAACTATGGAGGTCTCCCCTTTTCGCTGGCTTAAAAAATGTTTCCGCATAAACCATTTTGAAGTTCTGTATATACAGATTTCTTGAAAAAAAAAACTTGTGGCATCAATATTTGGGTGAAATCAAAAAATGTCAGTGTTTTTAAGCCAAAATTGTACAAACAAAAAATTTTAATTTTTGGTGAATTTTTTTACTAAAATCAATATGTTACATCACTACTAATATAATTATAAAAAATCTCTTCTACAAATTGTTTCAAACAAATTTTATCGACAATTTTATGATTTTTTTTGTGACGAAGTTTACATTCACCGTAGAAAATTACATTAAATTTTTTGAATTTTTTTTAAAACATTTTATTGTAATTTGGAAAAATTATTTATGTAATTACTAGGGATGAGATTTTCATGCACTAAAAAATCGAAAATATGCGCTTAAAATATGCGCTAAAAACTTCAAAATATGCACTAAAAAACCATAAAATATGCACTAAAAAATTAAATGTGCATAAAAAAAATCTTGTTTTCATAAGAAAAACTTAAAAAGAAAAAAAATAACGCCGGCCTTAAATAGTAACATTTAAAATCGCAAGATTTTTTTTAGAAAGTAAAGAAAATCTATAAAAAAATTAAAAAAAAATATATTTTTTTTTTATTTTCAAAATAAATTTTTAAAATTTTAAAATTTTAAATAGTTTTTGAAAAAAATAAATTTCATTTTGTGTTATTGCTAATTTATGTCAAAATATGCAAAAATATGCACTTAAAAGTTACAAATATGCACAAAATATGCATTTAAAATCAAAATATGCAAAAATATGCATTTTTACCGAAATATGCAAAAATATGCAAAAACAAATCGATGCCATTTTAACGGAAATTTCTTGATTCGGAAAGATAATTAGTCGATACCGTTTTTAGGCTATCTACAAAAAACATGCATTTGCATGGAAATCTCATCCCTAGTAATTACTAACAATTTTTGTAATTAGGATTTTTGTCTTGTTTTTGTTAGTAAAGATTTTACAATTATTTTTTTTAACAGGATTTTTCTAAGAAAATGTACAATAAATTTATTATCATATCTGTTAAAATGAGTTTTTTTTTATTTTTTGAACGACTATTGTTAATACTTGCATCGGTTTTAACAACTACATAAAGTTTTTTATTGCTATCTGCAAAAAAAAAAAAAGTTTACGGAGTTTACAGAGACGGAGTTTAAATTTCGTCACTTTTTGCCCTTTTTTTCAAAAACTATTTGTCGGAAATTGGTTTTCGAAAAAAAAATCATTAGATGTCAACTAGATACGTCAAAATATGATGATATTTGAGATACACGCTAAGTAGTTTTGATGTAAACGTGGAGACGGAGTTTACAGCATTTTTCGATTTTTCATTTATGATTTAGCTTTTCATACCGGGAAATTAATATGCAATGAAATAACTTGAAACCAATGATGCACAATGATACTTTATAGCCTTGCGTTTAATAAATGGGGCAATAACATATTATTTTTCTAAACATAATACGTCAAAAACAACAAAATTGTCGGGTTCCACAATGTCTAAAAAAAGTGTTGAAAAATCGTTACACAGTTGAAGCCGTGCTTGCATGGGTAAAAGAGATAGTTATGACTATACAAAAAAATTTGCTAAGAAAGTCAACATTCCCTCTTTAAAAATGTAGTCAATTATTAAGCTCTTGGTTTATTGGTTTTTAAGATATAACCGATTAAAGTTTAAAAACTGAAATGGTTATTGGCGATGGAGTTTACATTTGGCCTACAAAAATGAAAATAACTTGTTTAAAATAGCTTATTAATATCCAGAATGTTGTTAGTTATGTATAACGGCAATGTATATGACGTTGTACAAAAGAAAATGTGCGAATACTTTAACCAATGTATGAGATATTACACGATTACATGGTTTGGTTGACATTTTTGATTTCACCCATTAAATTTTTTTTGGTTTCAATATTTTTTTTTGTTTAAGAAATCATTTTCCTACCAAATATCAAAAAAAAAAAACATAACAAAAACGGACTCACAGTGGGGCAGATGGACTTTTTGTAAATTTTTTTGTAGGCCGAAATTTTTAACTGATTTTAAATATTTTTTTTTTGCTGCTTATAGTTTATTTTTAAGCGTTTAACATCGAAAAAACTGAATACATTATAAATTTCAATAATATATACGAAAAAAAAATAATTTCCAAACATTTTTTTCTGGATAGGGTTTTAGAAAAAGAGGTTTATGCGGAAAGTTTTTGTTTCCAAATGTCCCAAGTAAAGTGGTTTCTGACCATTACGTAAGGCCGAAATTTAATTATATCCCTAATAAACATATTTGATAAATGTAATAAGGGTTTCGATAACGTCGGGGTCGGGAAAGTTGCCTTTAATGGTGGATATTTACACACAAAAATATCGGATCTGTAGGACAATAACTTTGTTCCTTTTTTGACTTGAAAATTGGAGAGCTCCAAACAAAATAATTTTTTTTTTTAACTTTTTTGCTTTAAATATAAAGTATTTGGACATACATGAAAAAATATTTTTCATGTATGTCCAAAAAAAAAAATATTTTTGGTAAAAAAATGTTGGTCTACAAAAATTTTTTTTAATATTTTTTTGTTGTTTCTTGTTTTGCAAAAGAAAAATTTTTAATTATTAAAATTTAATTAGTAATATTATATCAGTGTTCAGAGATGTTTATTTTTAATTATCGTGTTATTTAATTAAGCCTTTAATGCAATGCAACATCAAAAAATGATTCTGAATCGATCGGTGTACTTGAAGGTGGGTCTAGGACCAATATTTCGGGTAGTTACAAACATCAGCACAACACAGAGTGGTTGAGGGTATAAAAAGTTATTTTTTCCTCTTCCGCGATGGCAGAAATACCGCTAAACCGATATCAATTAAATTGTAAGCACAGATAGTACTACCAGAGGACGCAACTTGGAACTTTAGGCTATGTTAAACCACGATTCGATAAAAATACGTAAAATGGCACATTCCTTTGACCTATAATAACGTTATAACAGCCTGTTTTGCAATCACGCAAAAATGGCTGAATCGATTTTGTTGAGATATCTCAATGGATAGAGCTAACCGAGGGTGGAACGAAAGGCAACAAAAATATACCCAAAAAAAAAAATAAAATAAATTAACGCTTAAAGATTTTTTTGTTAGATGAAAAATTAAAATAAATATTACTTAAGCTCCTATGACACTAGATTTTTTTGTATTTTATTTTTTATTAATTGAAAGAATGAAACAGCAGAAGAAGAAATGAAAAAGAAACATAACATAAACAAAAAAATAGTGGTGATTACTTTCTTTTTAATAAAAACCCGCTGAATAAATTCAAAAAACCGCCAAAAACAAACAAAAAATCGCTTCATTTAATGAAAAACAGAAAAGTTGGCAGCACTTAATATCATTAATGCATAAATGTCACAAAATATCAGTCATTTGATAACAAAATTGATCGATAACACAAGAATTAAATGGTGACATGACATAATCCCCACGGACATAACCCCCATTTCCGTTATGGGGATTATGACCAAAACGAATTCGGTCATAATCCCCATAACGGTAGTGGGGAATATGACCGAAAAAAATTTGGACATAATCCCAATAAAAAATGGACATAATTCCCAGTTTTATGGGGACAATGGCCACGTAAAAAGTGGACAAAATCCCCATTACAGGGATTATGTCTACTATACTAATAGGTCATAATCCCAAGAATTATGTGAAATTTTGACGTTTTCTATTTTTTATTAGTATTCTTTTACTCTTCACACTTGTTCAGATTTCCTGTAGTGATATATTTGCCCTGTTTACATAAATTTCATTAATACAAAAAAATGTAGTGTCATAGGGGCTTTAAAACTCAAATTAAACTTTTCTACTTGTTTTTTTTTTTTTCTTTCAATGTAAGTGAAATACACAATAATTCCTGCGCTTAAAATAATCAAATAAATATTTCGAATATCAATCATAAGAGCGCATATTTTAGTGGGGGTTACAAGAACATGGCAATAATTTATTAAATATCTGTTTATTTGATATTTGCTTTAAGGGTAAATCCTAAATACGTATATGAAAAGAATAAAAAAAACAATAGCAAAATTGCAATTTACAAATTTTTAATTCAATTAAAAGTTGTCATGAGAACCACTTGACACACGTTTTTATTTTATTTTTTTTTTTTTTGTTTTTATTAGTATAACTGTAATAAAGTGTCCTTCTCAAGTTTTTGTTATTTAAAGTAAGGGTAGGTAATATTTTTACTAAAAAAAAAAAAATTATTACATTTTGTTAATAATAATAAAGTAAATTAATATAATGACACGTGTCATTGTCTTGAGCTGAGTTGAGGGTACACTAAAAATATTATGTAAGTAAATTCAACAGAAAATACGTTTCAAACAAATGAAACTTCATTTAAAAAACGCACTACTATCATTTAATTTAAAATAAAAACATTTTTCAGTTATTTTTAAATGTTAGTTAATAACTGTTGAAAATCAGTAAAAACAAATGTTAAAATCTTTAATTGTTTTTTTTTATTTTATTTACATTCATTTTTATTTATGAGTACATGGGCGAAATCGCCCAAATGCGAAATCTCCCAAATACAAAATCTCCCAAATGCAAATTACCCAAAAAGAAAATACGAAACTTCGTCTGAAATTATCGAAAAAATACCAAAAAGAAATGAAAGACAAGTAATTGAAATATAAATACAAAGTGTTTTACTAAAATTTTGCAGAAATGAACAAAAATAGCACGAAGCTTCGATAAAAGCTCCGCAGTCGAAAAATTTTACCAAGAAATTTGAAGAAAAAAAAAATCTTAAAGTAAATATCGCAAGCCGTATACTTAATTTATTAATATAGCTTAATAATAATCATACGCCGTTTAAAAAATATTTCAATCATATTGTACTGTATCTTAATTAGGGATGTCAAATGGGAAATTACGAAATCCCGGGATTTTTTTGGTATTGACAGATCCCGAGATTTATCCTTTTCAGTCTCGTGATTTATATGGATTTACATTTCCCGAAAAATGCCAAACTTCACAATTGACTATCGTTTGAAAGGTCTTTGAAATTCCTTTCAAACAAGGCATCTTGGGTTAAAAAAATTAAAATTTTACGGAGTGTTATTTCACAACGGAGTTTTAATTTTTAGTTCGAAAATGTGCAAAATCGGACCAGTGAAAAACTTCCCCTTTAACAAACTAAAACAACCTCTAAAAACTCCAACTTTTTCGGTTTTGTACTTTTGCTCAGCAAAAGAAAAAAAAATTGCCCTGCACCAAGCGGATTAGGAAATCCCATTTCTCTCGTCTGACCCTTTTTGTGACCGTAGATATACAAAATAATACAAAAAATAATAAGATTGTTTTACTTAAGCGTAATAAAGGTATTTTCAAACATTTATCGCAAGGGAAAGACAACTTTTAAAATCCGACTCGCAAACCAATAGGTCAATAGATACAAATTTTGTATTGATCAGATTCAAATACCGAAAATCATATCAAATACCGGTCGGATAAGCAATTCTTATATATCCCTCGAATATTTCGCAAAATATATCTCAACAATCTAACTTTATTTTTTTTGGATACACATTCGGGGACACTTTCATATCAATTTATGGGGTCCTAGACAATGTTGTTAAATCGTTTACAAAACTTGGAGCAATAGCACTAAAGTTGTTCCTTAAGTTTACGTAAACCTTATAAAATTTATTGAATGTTTAAAAATTACTTGAATATTAAATTATAAAAAAAAATTATATTAAAAATAATGTTAAAAAAAGTTTTTTTTAGAAATCCCGAAAAATCCCAGGACCCCGAAAGAAATTAAGGTTTTGAGACTTTTGTTTTTTTTCTTAGGTTATAGTAGATTGTTAGGTAGTAATTGCCCGATGACGCTTTACGCCAACACACATAGACTCTGAGGTCCGTTGGGATAACATTAGATTTTTTCCCCCTTAGACAAATCTAAATCTTGAGACATTTTTAAGACTGATTCTTTTGATCGTTTTCAGATCATAAGATGTTTTTCTTTCAGAAAATTTTTAAGATTTTTAAAATTTCCTAAAAAAAGCTTTCACCAAAAACAGGTGAAGGGTACACAAAACTATATAGTTAATTTGTTTTTATGCTAAATGCAGTGTTGCCAGTTTAGGGGTTTTGTCCCCAAATAGGGGATTTTTTTTGGAAATTGGGGATGAAAAATTTGATTTGGGGATCCGGGGATTTCATGGGGATGACACTGATTTTTTCGGGGATTTCTAGGGGATGAAATATTTTAGATGAACAAGTGTTTTTTAAATACATTAATCATAAAATAATGCTAAAATAGGTAAAATTAACTCTACTTTATTTTTGATAAATCGTGGACATTAAAGCATACAAAAAAAACCTCAAACGTAGGAATAATGTGACATTTATATAGAAAAAACTAACATTTTATATGGTTTCTGTCAAACCCTGGATCACAGACTAAATACAGACTCGACAGTATAGTTTTATAAGAAAAAATGGGGAAAAACTAAGCGATTTTAGGAGAAAACACAGCGGTTTTTAGTCCGTTTTACGCTAACATGGCAACACTTTCTACGACTTAGGAGTGAGTGCAACAACAAAACCCGATCTGGCATCCATTTTTCTTATGGTGCGTTATATCAGCTTTCTCTTTCTAACCTAATTCGTAGAATAATTTGAAAATATTAACCATATGGTTCAAGAATACTTTTTTGACACCTGTCACTTATGTCGAGTCTGTATTAGTCTGTGCCTGGATCGTAGTGGTATCATGTTATCATGCTTTTATTTTTCTTTAAACCAAATTGTAAATTTTCATACATTTTCTATAGTAGGTATATCCTTTAAATCTATTAAAGAAAATTTCCAAAATTCACTAGTTTTTTCTGTAGAAAAAAGTCTAAAAGTACATCAATTGAAAATACTGGTCTTTTACAACTTCTTAAATTCTTAAAAAGCAAAATTCTTAAAAAGCAATTTGGACCAATAAAGTACTCTATCGCTGGTGTGTAAATTAAAAATCCGTGAGTTATCCATCCGTGATAAAAAATTTCCATTGCTTTTGAATTTTATCATAATACTTATCGAAAAATTGGTCGCTTCAAACGATGTGCTAATCGCTCAACACGCAAAATACACTTACACTTTTTAGCCAAGTTTCTGTGTAAAATACCAGCAAGTGTTTGTACGTAAGTTAACCAAGTTTTTGTTCTAAAAAATTGGCTAAATTACTCAAAAGCACTTAATGGGTTGCAAGTGTTTTTTGCGTTTAGTAAATTTTGAAAAAAAATTTTTGGGGATTTTTGGGGATGAGAAATTTTAATTTGGGGATGGCATCCAAAAAAAAAAACTGGCGACCCTGGCTAAATGGTTTTTCTCTTTTTTTTTATGAGTATAGGTATTTAAAATATAATAACCGTATATCATTGTAAGATATAGGAAAAATAAATCATAATGCAATTTAATTAAAATTAAATCTGTCACAACTAGCCGACCTACAAAACAAAAAAAAAAAAAAATAAAACAATAGCAACACACAGCCCCAACGACCCATCGAATATGAAACAATTCAACATATAAGATAGCAGCCCATTTATTTTTACACTTTCGCCTGATTGTTGGTTCAACCTCTGTTGTCAGGGTTAATTTAAAAATGTTAATGTTCTTCCCACTTCAAAAGAACTTTGTGTTTTTTTTTTTGTATCGTTTTTTTGAATAATAGTAAACCCTCATAAATCAGCATTGTTGAGTTAGAATTTTCAAAGCTTAAACCTATACAAAAAAAGCAACAAAAAATGTAAGTAATGTTTTTTAACGTACGCATATTTATTCGCACACATACATACAAACTTACGTTCTTATATATGTATACAAAAAACAACAACATCATGATTTTTGACTTTTTGTTATTTTGTAAAATTTTGTTTTTTAATGAAAAGGTGAAAATTTCATTTTCTTATTTAGCATTTTATTGTGTCTATCCGTCTGTCTGTCCGTCCGTCAGTATTAATGCGTAGTCAAAAGACAATCATAAAAAATTTCTACCAAAAGACAATGGCACCCTTGTCACTCTCTCACTTATGTATATTATACTATAAGAAAACCTTTTTTCTCAAAGATCTGTATTGTAAAAAGAAAATGATGTTACAGGTTTTTGATGGGCGCTTGGGGAAATAACAAGGAAATTTAACACCGTCTGCAGTTAATTTTTATAAGAGAGCGAATGACATGACACAACACTACACGACTTGGTTGTTAAGTAAAATAAATATTTTTAATATTTGGTTTTCTTTAATTTTTAACAACCCTTAAGATTGTACTCCCCATAATCATCTTTCTATTTATAATCATCAGTACACTCAAAAAAATACGTTAGTAAAAAAGTTTGTAAAATTGTTTGTATCCCAACTTTACAACTTTCTTACTAAATTGTACTAAAAAAATATTTTTTTGTAATTCGTTTTAGTAAACTCGCGTTACAAACTATTAATTTTTTACTGATTTTTTAATAATTTTTTCAGTTGATTTTTTAAAAATTTCGTATTAACTTTTCGGTTTTCTTTTCTAGAAAAGTAATGCACTAATGAAATACAAAAAGAAAATGTTATTAAAATATTTGGAAATTAAAAAGAGCATTTAAAAAAATACACAGTTAGTTATTTTTTTATTTTAATGGTAAAACTGCGCTTTGATGAGTATGAATATGTTTATTATATTCAATATTGAATTACACTTATTTGTCTGCTTCATTGTAACTACTTTGTTTTCTTTCAAATAAAAAAATATATAATAAAAAAGGGAACAAAATGCAGTAAAGAGAAGATATGCAAAATTCAAAAAAACACCGACCTTTTTCAATTCTTTTTTCTTTCTTCTCCACTTGCGGTGCTTTTTTGTTTTACGCTATCTGCGATTTTTTTTTCTTGTGTACAGTGTACACAAAGGGTTGAATAGTATTGGTAATTTTGTGTACTTTTCTTCATGCCTTTCTTTCTATTATTCAGTTGAAAAATAACATTTGAATTTACAACGTCGCGGAGCGGAAGAAATAAAAAAATGTACAACAACAAAATATTACAACACAAAATACAGGTAACCAAATGTTAAAGTATTTTTTGTTTAAAATTAACTCTTTTTTTTAAGGACAATAAATAAAACAAAATAAAAAATGATGAAAGCAGGTAACAACTGTATATTTATGTGTTCCATTTAAATAATATAATGTATTTTTTATTATAGAACACCAATTTATTCAACATGTCAATTTATTCAACGCAATTTTCAAAGCATTAATTTTATGTGGTATGTAATTTATATTTTGTATTAAAAAAAATGTATTCAATATTTTCTCTTACATATTTTAGATCAAAAATTCAAACAAAATCTGACTTGCATTGAAATAGTAATGGCGACAACAAGCGCAATACGCAGTTTACATATAGTAAAAAAAGACCAAAAATTTAAAATACACAATTTACAATTTTTTTACAAAAAAATTTAGTAATACTAATTTTTTTAGTTTTTTTTAAGATTACTAATTTTTGAAAACCAAAGTTTGTAATGGTAACTGAAAAAGTTATCGGGCACAAATTGAAAACTTTATTAGTAATGGTAACAGACTTTTTTGTAAGGAATACTAACAAATTTTTATGAGTGTAATAGAAGCACCGTCATCATGGTCTTATGTTTTGATTTCCTAATATTCATATCCTTACAAAATGTTGTTGTTTCTACGTAATATAATTTTTGTTTTTATATTCTAATAAGCTAAAAACAAAAAAAAAAAAATACAAAATGTTAGCAACATATTGTTGCAACAACCCTTGTAGAGAACAACAACAGAAATAACACTTAAATACATATGACTCTTCTGGAAAGTAAAAAAAACACTTTACCTTCAACTGAATAGTGCGCGCGAATAAGGGCGCATTTTGGAAAAGCCCTTTTTCAGCATTTTATTTTATGTTTAAATAAATATTTTTAAAATTTTGTAAAATCAAGCTTATTAAGAACCCGAGTAAAAAAGTTTTTGATAAAATTATATATAATTATATAAAATTATATATAATTTGATAAAATTATATAAAATTATATCCGAATTTTTTTATATAAAATTTTACCAAATCTTATATAATTTTATATAATTTTATAAAATTTTATCAAATTATATATAATTTGATATAATTTTATAAAATTTTATATAAAACAAATTCTGATATAATTATATATAATTTGATAAAATTATATATTATTTTATATAATTTTATAAAATTTTATCAAATTATATATAATTAGATATAATTTTATAAAATTTTATATAAAAAAATTCGGATATAATTATATATAATTTTATCAAATTATATATAATTTTATCTAATTTTATCAAATATATATAATTATATATAATTTTATCAAATTATATATAATTATATATAAACTTTTTTACTCGGGAAACAAATACTTTATATTTTGGCTCATAACTAGGCTGACCAATCGTACTGATTTGATCAGCACATGTACTGATTTTTGATTACGTGTACTGATCAAAAAACGTTGTACTGATTTGTTCTGATTTTTTAAATATGTACTGATTGTACACTCAAAATATTTTGTAAGCAAAAACAAATGAAAAACACACTTAAAACCAGTGAATAAACAATTGAAAATCATTCCAGTAATTATTCATTTGTTTTAACAAACATCAACATTTATTTTTTTACTGTTGACACAATTTTCTAAAATAAATAACATTAAACATTAAAAAATTACGTTTTTTTCACTCTTTTTTACCAACAAATTCGAAAAAAATAACCAACGAAAACATTAAAAATTAATGATAGTTCTGTCATTTTTACCAACAAATTTCAAAAAAATAACCTACGAAAACAATAAAAATTAATGATTTCGTAGGTAATTTTTTAAAATTTTTTATTGAAATATTTTTTTAAAAATTTTTAATAAAATTTTTGGGGAATCGATCCCGCAATCAACTACATTCTGTCCAGACACTCTACCCATCGTACCAAAAACACTTGATACAAACATGTTTTTATATTTCTATAAAAAAAAATTAGATTTTTTTTTTACAAAAAAATAACTGACTTGTGTAGGTAAAAACTAATGATATTTCATTAAAAAATACCATCAATTTAAAAAAAAAAATACTTACACAAATCATTAAAAATCAAAAGAATAATCAGTAGTTTTTACTTACAGAACAAAAATAAATGACTTTAAAAATTAAATGTTAATGAAAGTCTTTATTTTTTAGTGTGTTATTTTTGAAACAAAGGACTGAAGTAGTCATTAATAAAAACTGAACATCAAACAAATGTTTTTTCTTTTAAAAACGACTAAACGGAAAACTTTTTAAATAAACTACAAACAGTTAATGACATAATTTTTTAAGTGTACTGATTTTTGGACATTTTTACATAGTCCAATTTGTTTTTATAATTTATGTCTGTCTGGCCATGAGATAATTTTTTTTACAAAAATTGTAACCATAAAATTTTATTATATAAGTCAGATCACACCAAAGCCCAAAATAACACAAACACCAAAAATGTTGTATAGTGTAATTCGCAAATCAAAAAAAAATCAGTAGATTATATTGGCAATTTTAAAGAAAATTTTTTTTATTTTTAATTTGAATTAAACATTAAAATTAAATTTAAATGAATTAAACATTTAATTAAAAACAGAAATTTTCTCGAAAATGTACTGTCAGATTTCTCTGTTGTTTTTATAGATTTTTCTGCTGATTCCACCCAGATAATCATGACAGATTTTCAGCAAACAGTGTCTGCTAAAATCAGCTAAAATGGGTGTATTTTCAGCAAATTTTTCTGCTGATTGGACAGACAATTTATTTTAAATGTAGTACTTCTAATTTTCTAGCCCCTTAAGTTTTTGCTGGGCTAACGACAAAATCAAAATACCTACATGCCATGGTCAGAGGGTAGGTTGTAAGTTGCTGTGAGGTCCGTTGCAATAATGGTCAGAGCGTAAAAACGTTCTAAAAAATATTTTCTTTAAATTTCTTTTGCATGCTTCTAGCAAGACACGAGTTAAAGTACATCAAGCATATACTTTCAATATGGGGTTCCCAGACTAATATTTCGATGAGAAGCAAACACAATTAATATCTTTTACTTAACCTTCGTCACAAAGTGTAGAGAATAAAAAGATAATTACAATAAAAAATTGTAAAAAAAAAGTAAGTAGTTATATCCTCAAACTTTGAATTTTATTCATTATTTACCTTGAAATTCCTTTTAACACTTTCCAAAAAATGTTTCTTTATTATTATTACTTTTATTAAAAACCCCCTTTTTGAATTTTATTTAAATAAAAATACGATAAAATCCTTTTGTTTTCTGTTTGCAGCAACAAAAAAAAAACACATTAAAATATTTGTCTGGCCACAAAAAAAAAGGAAAATCTAATTACCATAATATAGTTGACAACAAATAAAAGAAGAACAAGAAATAATAAAAATAATAAAAAAAATATCAAACCCAGCAAAACATTAACAATTTCGTCCTGTGGAATTGATTTGAATTTGATGCACACTTAAAATGTGTGCTGAAAAATCACAAATTAAGAAAAAATAAAGCTTCAAAAGTTTAAAGTTTATCGGCTAACCAGAAAAATTTTCAAACTCTGGGAATTTTTTGGAACCGTGTAAATATTGCACTATCTTTATAAAAAAAAAACATACATAAGTTCTTAAAAATAAAAACATTCTATTCGCATAAAGGCAAAACCATCGTTAACGAGTGTAGCATTTACTCTTATTCCAACGACGAATAGAGACCAAGATAGATGCGTTAAGTAATATGGGACCAGTATCCGTTGATTTTTTTTCCAAAAAGACGATTAAAAAAAGTTCCGGGGAATTTGAGACACACCTTTCTGAAATCTTTGCGGTGCAAAAAACCCCACGAATGACTAAGAAAGAGAGAATCTTTCTGATCCCCCATGATCCCATGTTCAAGAGTATTTACTTTTTATATTTAATAAGAAATATTTTTTTGTAACTTCAACCTAACCAAGAACTGGTAATAATGACTATCGTCTCGTTGTACCGAAGTCGATCAAGGTACTAGTAATTCTACCACGCCACCAAGGTTCTAGCACGCTACCAACTAACATACAGGAATATATGTATTTAGAATTAATGGGTAATCTTTTTTTTGTTGTTGGGTATAAAATATGAAAGTATTTTTCATTTTAAGTTATGATGACAACAACACTTGCAGCAACAGCCGTATTCTATAGACAAGAATTCGGCGTGTATGTTTCATATCATCATTATTATGATTGGGATGAGTAGCAATTGAAATAATATTAAAAGTTTAGTTGGATAAAACACGAAAACACTATCTGTTCCCTGTTCCTATTTACAGTTTCTCTTTCCTCCAAAAGGCTTTCTATTACACTCATTCATGGCAGGTTTCAAGCACATTTTTTGTTGTAGTTGCTTCTATTGTTTTGTCTACCAACTGTCTCGTTGAATTTAAAAACTGTTTACATTTAGTTGTTGTTGTTGTTACTTATTATAACTGAAATAATTGTAATTCTGATTATAAATTTTATGAAAATGTATGGTTTAAACAACAGTAAAGACTCGCTAATGCAATGATATTTTTAATACATAAATTTGCCATCTACACATGTGTGGACCCTATTGTGTCCTAACTTTAAATCAACAAATTCGAATTATGGGAAATTTTAAAATGTTAATATCTCGGTAACTACGTCCGATACGACAAAAAAAGCAATTCGAGCAATAGTTTTTGAGTTATTTACGTTTAACATGTGTTGAACCTATTGGGTTCGAAAACTAACGTAAATAAATCAAAAAATATTGCTCGAATTGCTTTCGGGTGTTCGCTCGTCTCTACGACCCAAGATATACAAAATTGCTTCGAAACTTTTTGTCGTATCGCCGGTTTTACCGAGATATTAGCATTTTAAAATTTCCCGGAATTTTTTGATTCAAAGTTAGGACCCAATAGGCTTTTATCAGGTGTAGATGTAAATTTTTGCAAAAGGGTCGCCATCGATTTTGATCCGAAATTTTGCTCCATTTTGCTCTATCTTGCTTAGTTTTCTAGATATTAGCATATTAAATTTTAATATTCTAAATTCGGTGAGTGAAAATATGAGATTCTCATAAGAATTCTCATGAGAATTTTCATTCATTCACCAGCACACGATTTTTTGTTGTTTTTCATTTCTCACACACAAGCAGTGAAGCAAGAAATATATCTGCTTCTTTCATAGCACACGAATAAAACTGTTTGTGTTTATTTCATTTTCAATGCTTGGAGAGAATGAATGAAAATGAAACAGTAAATCCGAAGCTTGCTACAAAATATGAAAATATAATCTATAACCAACGCGTTGCAACGGCTGGAGTTTGTCTGTTATATGCTGTTAGTTGTCATATAAATTTTAATATAATGTTAGGGTTGTTCTATTATTTGTAGCATTTTAAAATTTTCCACAACTCTGCTAAGGACACTCAAAAATTTAGCATTGCCAAAAACAACAGTATTAGTGGATTTTTATTTCAAAAAGTGATACGATACTCCTAGAAACAAAAGGCAACATTGTGAAAATTTTTTTTGCATAATTATGAGGCAGATGTATCTCTATCCACAAACTTTAATTTTGTTAGCAATTACCTTACAAAAATGTTAATATAACACAAAATTTATACAACAGAAAAATTGTAAAGTATTTTCTTTTAACTTGGCAAGAACACTGACTGCAACACGTACAAAACACCACCAAAAATACTGTCAGCACAAAGAATAACAATAACAAAATTATCCTTGCGAGGACGGTATCCACTAGCATCGCCATAAAATTTTCTTTTAATTTGCATATGTTGGAAATTTAAAAAAATAAATAAAAATTACAAAAAAAAACTTATAGTTTTCCGAAACCATTAAAAAGCGAAAAACGAAAAAAAAAGAAAAACATCTGTGCGCGAAATAGAGAAACGTATAAAAATTTACTCTTTGTTCCAAAGTTCTATAGTATCAACAAAAAAGTATACCAAAGAGCTTTCTAACGGTACATAACTGTACCCTGGTTTATTATACTCGTGTTTTATTAAATAGATCTGGAAATTTATCATATCACAATTTTCTTTTGTATCTTTTTTGTCTGCAACGATTGAAAATTTCCCAAAAAACTATTGCTTACCCCTAAGGATACCGTCCTTGTTACACAAATATTGGTACCGCCAACCTAACAAATACTTTGCGCTGTATATGTGGTAAAATTTGTCTGACAGTGTGCGTGTATCTACGTACAAGTATGCGTTGGTGTATGTGCGCTTGAAAGCTGATATCACATCACTTACACACTTAAACAATGAATGCATAATAATAAAAAAGGATAACAATATAATCAGCTTAATGAGTAGATTTTAAGTCAGCTTTACACTTCTACCACACATAACTCTCACTGTTGTCGATGCTGTTGTTGCTGTTGCTGCTGCTGTGATGTGCTTAACAATATCAACTTGAAAATCTTACAATGAATACTTTCAGCATATTTTTAAAACTGGCTGTATGAAATATATACATTAGGGTGACAGCGAAATGTACAGAGGAATTTGAAGAAAATTTTGATCCAAATTGAAAAACTTTAAACAGTGAGCCTTTGAGGTCAAAGCTCTCGAGGAAAAAAATTCCATATAAGCAAATTAAATTTGTTGATTGCCTCCCTAATATGTATGTCTGTCTGACGTTTTGTTTGTCTGCATACACATATTTTAATGGTTGTAAGCGCGATTTTTCAACAATGATTTACAAAATGAAGTGCTATGAAAGCTCAATAATAACACATGGAAACAATAGCAAACATTTAAAATACACTGCACGTGATGTTAAGTTTCAGTAAAATGTTTTTCACATAAGAATAACAACAACATTAACCTGTTCAGGAACAACCATTTTTTTCAAATTTGATGATGGCACCGGATTTTCGTAAAAAAACGTGGTTTTCCGTTTGTGTTAAAAAATCTATTTCATTTGCTATGATACAAATTCTGACTTGTTTTAAGGATTCGAAAAGAAATGTCTACAGCGATTTTTAAGCAAGTAAATCTACAGTGACATTAACAGGTTAAACTCAAATGTCACAACCACCACCTTTCTACACATTCACTTCGACCAACCAATATGATTGTTATAATCTGTTATACTTCAACTACAAGTATTTATAATGAAAATCATGGTTGGCAACATCTGCTTTTTATGATCATCTACTTATATTTTGAGACAGGCTACATCAAGATTTCATTTGGTTCGAAATTTATATACACACTATTTAAAATTTGACAGGAAAACATTAAAGGTTACTTAAAAAAGCGTTTTCCCGAAGGCGGTACGAAGTATTCTTCGTCTGACATAAAGATGGCGGTATTAAAAGCAAAAAGTTTCGTTAACTAGTTTGGGGGGAGACATTTTTTACTCCAAAAATTTTTCTTACAACGAAAGTTCTATAGAAACATTTGCAAATTTTCAAATATTAAAAAATTATTTCTTTAGAAAAGATTCCTTAAAAAAGCCTCAGGTTCTAAAACATCTTTTAGTAAATGTCCAAGATTCTAAAATAATTTTCCAATAGAAAAACTATCAGATTTGAAACATGTTTCTGAGACATTTGCTTATAGAAAAATTTTAAGATTCTGTGGCATGCACAGCATCGAAGGATTTCATTCCTTAATTCGATTTGGCATTCCGAATGAAAATTTATTGACTGCATTCCTTAATCACATTCTAAAGAATTGAATGAATTCACTTTAGACTCATTCGACTTATAAATATCGAATGCATTCGATTTACTTTTCATTCAACTTTCAAAAATCGACTTTGAAAAATCGAATGCATTCCACTGCGAATTCAATCGATTTTCTCTTCATTCAATTTGGAAAATCAAATGGCTTATTCATTCCTTGCATTAATAACTTCAATGGCGATATCTCGAAAACTAAGCAGATAGAGTAAAACGGAGCCATTTTTTGGGCCTTAAAACTCCCATATCGACTTCGCTCTTCACATGAGTCGACCTTAATAGGCTCTAATTTTGAATCTAAAAATTGGTATAACCGAAAATTTTTAAATGCGCATATCTCCCTAAATACTACCGACACGACAAAATAATTCAAAATCATTTTTGTAGATCCTGGCTCCTATAATACGACCGCCAAATACCAGAAATTTAACCGAAAAAGCAAAAACTGGCTCCGTTTTGCTCTATATGGATTAGTTTTTGAGATATTGACATTTTAAGTTTTTTTTTGCAACCTAATCATAAGAAAACCTTTTAAAAAAAATAAAAAAATCGATTGCATTCGTAATGGAATGATAACAAATCGAATGCATTCGATTTTTCTAAATCGAGTGAACAAGAAATGGAAGTCATTAATTTTTTTCATTCGATCGAATGCATTCCAAGGACTGCATTCAATGTTGATTTATAAAATCGAATGCATTCACTGGCTATAAAAGTCGAATGGATTTTTTGGCGAATTCATTCGAAAAGGATTTCATTCTTCGAAGCTCTGGTGGCATCCCAGGTAGAAAAATACAACCGTTAAATCGCTTTAAAAGCGCTTTGTATGGTAGTACGAATGCTCTCAGACCATACTGAAAACCATCATCAAAGCGCTTTCAGACTGTCATAATGATAACACCGTTAGACGGTTTATTTGAAGCGTTTTTAAAGACATTTATAATAATGATTTTAGAACGCTTCGTTATAGCGCTTTTAAAGCATTGCAAAAACCAAAAATGTATCACTTTTAAAACGGTATGTAAAGCAATTTTAAAGTGCTTTATATGCAAAAAAAAGCAATTTACAAGCATTTCAGATACAAAACCTAAAGTAATTTTCCATCAGTTTAAAAACCAAATGAAAGTTTATTTTTGTTTTAATTTTTATTGTTTTAAGAAAAGATAAATATATTATTTTTTTTTATAAAAAATAACTGTTTTTTTATACCAAAAACTCAATAGAATTTCGTTTAGTTATTCTCTCTTCTGCTGCCGCTAGCCAGCGGCTTGTTTTGGTCATGATAGACTTGTCGGACTCATTTTCAAATTGTAGAAGAAGGTGTTCTGCAACGGGAAAACAAAATGAGTTATTAATATAATATGTAGGTATAAAGCATTTCTGATCTGACGAAAACTGCGATGTGTTTTTTTTTTAAATCTTTTAAAAAAAGATCTAGAAATTTGCTTAATTTGATGCTTTCGCGGTAAGGCAAACTTCACAAATATCAAAAAAAATTGAAAAGTTTCTATTAACATAAATTTTACTTTAAAAATACATATAACGCGAAGGGACGAAATTAGGTTGATACCTAAAATTGTTTTGTGAAAAAC
Organism: Pegoplata infirma; assembly: GCA_963921195.1. Classification (NCBI taxonomy): domain Eukaryota; kingdom Metazoa; phylum Arthropoda; class Insecta; order Diptera; family Anthomyiidae; genus Pegoplata; species Pegoplata infirma. Next base: position 2,092,644 of record OY992536.1, on the reverse strand, counting down.
ACATACATGTTTTGGTCAAAGATATATAGTTGTTGGCCAGCATAATATTACCTTTCAATTCATTCAAAACTTTAATGGTGCTAAAAAAATTTTTTTTTAAACTCCTTTAGTCGGTTTTCCAACGCCGCTAAACATTTGCTGTAAACCTGAGGACATTATAACGGAAAGGATACTTCCAATGGCCTTATATCATACATGGGAATTTTTAATTGGCATTGAATTTTCATTGGCATTAGTTGGAACTAATCCACACATGTGAAGAGGACCGGCGAAACTATGGAGATTCTAAGAACCAAAAATGCCCTCCATTTTGCTCTATCTAACTTAGTTTTCGAGATATTATGCCTGTTCGTTTACCTAACTACAATCATCTCATTTTTACTACTTTTAATAAAGCTGGAAATTTGTAACACAAAAAGTAAACAAAACTTTCTAGTTGTAGTAAAAAAAGTAAGAAAATTGGGTAAACAAACAGACCTATAGCCATTTTAAGTTTTAACAAAAAAAAAATTTTCACAACTGGTTGACGGAAATACGACTTTTAATATTGCTAATGATTTGTTTTCATTAAGACATTTATTAATGCCAATGAAATTTTTCATAATTGGCATTACTAATGCTACTAATTCCTTAACGGGCATTGGCATTGATTGAAACAATGCTAATGCTAAAAATTTCATTGGCATTAGTTTCAATATAAAAATTTCATTGGCATTAGTTTCAATATAATGCCAATGAAATCGTCAATTAATTAGTCCATTTATTTAAATAGTCCCATGTATGCCTCATATAATGAGTCGGCCTTACATTTTAACCGCATCAGGTCACGCTGAATAACAAAATAAAAATTAGTAATTTTGATTAAAATGTAAATATAGAAAAATACATACCAGTGAATTGCAAAATTGCTGATCAGTTTTAACCTTGTTGTCACACTCCTCAAACTTAACTAAATCTGTTATGGGGTCGTCTAAAGTTAATTCGCTTTTAATGTCGGCTTTTTGGTCGTCGTAAACCATATTTAAAAAGTAGTGTAAAAAAATGTTGTAAAAAAATTGTATTACTAAACCAACATAAATTTGGCGAAAAAGTAATCTCAAAAAGCTTTTTCAAAACGTTCATAAAGCGTTATGAAATAATGCTTTAAAAATGCTTTATTTTTGATAAGTCATGACTTTTTTTTTTAACCGTCATGAATTTATACTTGGAAGTGCTTTAAAAATGCTATTTTTTTATTACCGTTATGAGTTTCTACTTTGGAGTGCTTTAAAAACACTTTTTTTTTATAACCGTCATGAATTTCTACTTGGGATGTTACAAATAAAAAAATTCTGAGGTATTTTGACCATAGAAAAGAATCTAGCATTTGTGAAATTCTTGTTATAGAAAAATTTTCAGATTCCAATACACTATCGCGTGTTTTTCCCACACCAATTTTCTGGATCTGAGACATTTTTCCTATAGAAAAGTATCAGATTCTGAAGTTGTCAGATTCTGAGAAATTTTTTTTTAGAAAAAAATCTTAGATTCTAAGATATTTTTTTAAGAGGAAAAAAAAAATAATAATGTCATCCCAGACTCAATAATTGTGGCATTTTCTAGTGTGAGAGTGAAGAGTGGGATGGTTTTAATGTGGAGGGTATACTTGGCAATAAACGTGTAACGTCTAAATTGGGAGCTTCTATCATTTCACGATTTGTCAACAGAGGTACATCACACGGAGGTGTTCTTTCGCCACTTATTTGGAACCTGGCACTGAATACAATGCTGCTCTCTCTCTAGAAACGCGTTGTTGTCATACCCAGCAAAACTTTGATTACCAAATAAGGTATAAAATAAGGTATAGGATTGCTTATTTTATACATTGCAGCATTGATGATTTTAACATGGGATGAGACTCAAAGTAATGCATACCAGTAATGTATAAAATATAGCATACCAGAACGTAATATATAAGGCGTTACGAGTAGTGAACAAGTAACGATGTATTAAATTTACTCACGTGATTGTAAGTGAGTAGAAAAATATGCTTGTGAGTGAGTGTCCGTGATTCAAAAATTTCTGTCGTGAGCCTATCTCTAGTTTAACCTTATGCATTTTTTTTATAAAATATTTATTTTTTATGTTATTATAATGCATTACGTATCCAATTATAAATAATGTATAATTTCAAATTTTGAAATAATACATAATGTAACCAAATATAAGTCACCCATGATTTAATGTTTAGAAATAATAAATATGAAATACAATTTTTGAAATAATCATGCATTATGTAACAAGTTATTAGTAAACCATTATTTTTCACCTTGAAATAATTTGTTGTTGAACAAATGTATGGTAAGACATCCTAAAATAATGCTACGAATAAGGGATATACATTACCTGGTAATGTGTTACATAATCACCACCCATTACCAAAGTTTTGCTGGGTATTATCGAATATGTTGACAATGTCGCGATAACGGTAAAAGGAAAGCACGCGCCAACATTAAGGGACATTCTTCAGGGTTCTCTGAAAGATCGATCTAAATGGGCAAGAGACTGTGGTCTGGGAGTAAAACAGAGCATGTCTTGTTAACAAGGAAAAATAAAATTTCTGCTTTTGATCCTATTTCTCTGGGCGGCACTGAAATCGCCAAGATCGGCCCTCAACTGTCCCACGTTTTAAAATGAGATGGCTAAGCAGTTCGACATACGACTCATATGGGGCCCCGAGCACAAAGACATTTCATGAATTTGCAAGGCCGATGAGCTTGCAAGACTGGGAACTACCTTATAGGTTCCAAAAGGGTTGGAATGTATAGGTATGCCTCTTGAAACTTGCAAACAAAATCTATGATTTTGTTTCGCGACGATGACTAATTAGAGGTGGGCAAATGGATGGACGTGTGTTCCGCGACGGAGACTAATCAGAGATGGGAAAATAAATAGACCTGAGAAACAATACGACAGAAACAATTACAATTAATTTTAATGAGTCTTTTCCGAATTACAATTAATCTTTTTCAAATTACAATTGATCTTTTTCGAACTACAATTGATCTTTTACGAATTTCAATTGGAATCTTCAAACAAAAGGAATCTTTGAATTAGAAATGGAGTATTCGAATTACAAATAGAATCTTCGAATTATAAATGAAATCTTCGAATTACAAATGGAATCTTCGAATTACAAGTAGAATCTTTCAATTACAATTGATCTTTTAGGAATTACGTTTGTAAATGGTGTAGAGAGGTACATATATTTTCTCACCCTAGACAAAACATGTTATATTAAAATCATTGTCAGACAAATAGTTGGCAATTATTTTTCAAGAAAACAGTTGTATATTTTTATAAAGTAGGTATTCGTTCTTTAAAAAAAATTAAAACTAAAACACCAGTAACTTGCTAAGGTCCCGACTTCAAGTAAACGAGATGCAATTCAATTTAATGCAAATTGACGCCGTCACAACACTTGAACATATTCGCTGATAATATAGGCAAATTATATTAAACATTGCGCACAATTTCGTAACTCATTGTTTAAGTGCGTAAGTCTGCTGCTATGGCAAACAAAAAAAAAACGGATGACAACGATAACAATGATGACAATAATTGTGCTGTGTTGAGTAGACTGATGTTGCTGCTGCTAGCAGTATAGAAAAACAACAACAAAAAATCTCTATACACACGCAGAGAAAAAACATGTTTGGAACATGATCACGGAAACCATTCTATGGCTTCTACAACAATACATTGTTATAGCAATCATGTTATATTCGTTTTAATGTTTGTTTAACAATATAATGCTTTCAGGGATCATGATAACATGATTACCACTCTAAAATTAAAAACATGTTTGGATGGAACCACAGTATGGTTACGAAAAATCTAACTAGAAACATGGTGGCCTGACATTATGATCATAGTAATCAATATATGATCAGAAATAATAGTTTGAAGTATACAATCATAGTATTGTCAGTTATTCATAGCATTTATTGTATGTGGTTTATGATTTGTCAGTCGTCTTTGGTCCGTCAAAGAGGTTGGTTATGAACATTGTGTATACTAACAGAAGTGATATATAAAAAACATAAACAAAAAAACAAACAAAAAAAAATCAGTGTAAACAAAAAATAATTTTAAATTCATAACAAAATTGTGAAAGAAATTTGTGAACGTCTATTTATGTGTAGTATATGTTTGTAAAATATTTATTAAATAAACTTCTATTAAACATACTATCTTCATTGTAGCTAAATGACGCCTGTTGCAGAGACCATGTTTTGATTGTTAATGACCAAACCAACCATTGAATGTTCAAAATTAACCATACTTTAATCGCTACAATTCATACTATGATTGAGCGTTTTTTTGTTTCTTCTTCTTTTATTCGTGTTTTTTTTTTTACAAAACGGTGGTCAAAATTAATAAAACAAAAAAGATTTATTTATTAATAATCAAGTTCATTGGTGATAATGAGTTTAGTATGTTTTTAGAAGAAGTTTTATTATATTAATATGTTAATATTTTGTTTTTAATAAAATGTTTTTTTTTTTGTTATAAATTTTAGTGGGGTAAAAATTTAAATTGCCAAATAATTGGAAAGGCTTGTTTTTTCGGATGAAGTCAGAGATATTTTAGAGCTGGTGGCCGAACATATTTTCACCTCCGAAATTGTGCTGACAGTGATGCAACATTGCCATATACAGTGTCTCTCGGAGATGAACGAGTTTTTTTTTTTAATTTCAGTTAGTGTAGGTACATATATATTTATAAATTTTATAATTAAAAAAAAAAAAATAAAATCCGTTTTTTGTTTATTTGGTAAATACGTAAGTATATGATTTTTTATTCATTTAGGTACAATCATGTTATGTTTAATACGTGATGTTTGGCTGCAATCATAATATGCTAAAATGGGTTTCAGATTATGTTTAGATACAACCATACAGTGTGATTGTCACAAACATAATATGTTTAAAAAAGGTCTTTGGACTATGTTTGTTATTATCATACAGTATGATTGCTAAAACCATAATCCCAAACATACTATTTTGCCCCTCCATTATGATCACCACAAACATGTTTTTTTTTTGCGTGCAACAACGGAAGTTAAAAATAATTTTTATTGCAAAAGAATAGACACTCCTCGTTCAATTGACAATATGATATGCTGATGTCTTTTGGTCTTCCTCGCTGTATATGCATTTGTCTGTCTGTATATCAGTCTATGCCAATCATCAACATATTTTAACAATGGAAACAAAACTAAATACAAATTTAAAGAATACTTGAGAATCTTGCCAAGGTGACAATGTAAGCAACACAGCAACATAATTGTCATCAGCAGCAGCAAAAAAAAAAAGTAAACAACAGCAGCAACAATTCGTATATATTTAATCTACAATATACGCGATGAATACCATCAACTAAACTATATTATACGGTTGTAGCTACTGACACTCACTATTAGGTACATTCATAATAAGCAGTGTTGCAAGATAAATTATGACTTCAATTACCAGTTTTGAATTTCAAATCCCAAAAAATCACCAAGAAAATTTCATATATCCATTTATTGTTAGTTGTCTCCATTAGTTATTAGTATTTTTTTAAAAGAACATTTTTCTAATAAACAGTTTTGACTAATTTTTTCTGCTTACTGCTTACCATTTAAAAAATTCTTTGATTTTCATACCAGCAAACTGCTAAATTTTATCTGAATTTAAAAATCTTTCTGTTGATTATAGCCCTGTTTTCGCATAACCGTATATACGCTTACCCATAAAAATTTTAAATTATCCACGCTTTTTTTAACTTGTATAATTATCGGCGTTAAAATGAAGCTTCGATAAAAAGTGATACCAAGTTCACATTTTTATTGAAATGTCAAAGACACAAACCTTTTTCTTTGTTAATAGCAAATACACAAGTAAATTTTAAGTAAATTTTGTAAATTTTGTTAAACGTGGATGCGTAAGTAAATTTTGTTAAACGTGGATGCGTTTTCAGTTAATCGGTGAATGTTAACATGTATACGGTTATGCGAAAACAGGGCTTATATCAGTTATTCATAAACAAGATAAGTTCAGTTTTACTTGAATTAACTCCCAGACCACAGTCTAGCCAGATCTTTCATAGAACGCTTAAGAGTGTCCCTTAATATTGGCAGGTTCTTTCCCTTTATCGCTATTGCGACATCCTTAGCATATGCGGCAGTTAAAGCCACCTTCCTATGGTGTGTTTGTATTGACAAATCGATATATGACAGACATTTCCAATTCAGACGTTATACGTTGGCAAGTACATTTTCCACCATTAAACCGATCCCATGCTTCACTATCAGACCAGACAACCTTACAATTATCGAGTTAGGGATTACATTATTAAAATCCGCCTTTTCGATGGTACCAACGAGTTGATGAAGAGCTGTTTCCGTTGTACCTTGATGTATACACTCAAAAAAAAAACTGTAATGTAAGCAAAAAAAGCTTGTAAACCTACAAGAAAATTTTCTGGTTTTGAACCCACAATTTTTTTGGTAAAGTTAGCAAAAATCTTTTGCCAAAAATTAGTAAACTGAAATTTTTTCTATTTTTTTTATTTTAACTTACAAGGGAAGTCTCCCTGGTGTCACCCTCCGATCTTCATGAAATTTGGATATGTTGTTGAGAACGAAAATTAATTCGACACTCATTTTTAGGGGGGGTCAATTTGTAATGGGGGTAAATTGACCTTTTTCAGTTTTTTACGATTTACGCCTATTTAAACAAAATTAATATAGGCACGTGTGGTATCAGATTAAAAGGTATTAAAAATACATATCTCATGGTGCTAACAACGAGCCAAGGAAGTTAATATTTTTCGACTTATTAACCAAAATGTCCTAAAATTTTGGAATTTTACTCAACATGACGAAAAGTTGTGCATGTTTGAACTCGTTCTTAGCACACGTAGATAGGTTTTCCAAAGAACTTTCATTTGGTATGTAACATGACAAGGTTTCTTTGCATAATATAGGAGATAAACAAAAAAAAAAATCTGAAAAATGGCCTTGTCTTCCCCCTTCCTTTTACCCCCTATATATAAATTTGGGCCGCTAAAAAAAATACGTGTCCTTTTATTTTTTCTGATCTACAAAATAAAACCAATTCCATAAAGATCCGCGGGTGACACTAGGGAGACTTCCCTTGTTAGTTCATAAACATTTGAGGACCACATTGGGTTCGGACCCGATGGTCCCGACCCCGATGGGCCAGACCTAGTTGGGTTCCTTAAAAATGGTCATAGTTTTTGATCAAAAATTTGTGTCCGTTTCGCTCTACCGTGCTTAGTTTTTGAAATACGTGATTTTAGGGACCACTGGGGTTTTGAGAATTGAAAAACTTGACAACTTCAAAAGTATTACTTGGAGAGATTTTGGTTCTCTTATTCTACGTGTTGAGAGCATTTTAAAATTTTCGGGAATGCTAACTTTTTTGGATCCAAATATAGGACCCGTTAGGGTCCACACATGTGAAGAGGACTGGCGATACTATGATCAGCCCGAGAACCAAAAATGGCCTCCATTTTGCTCCATCTGGCTTAGTTTCCTAAATAGCGCCATTTTAAGTTTTCTTAAAAAAAAAAATACAATTTATTTTTGCTAATATTAGCAAAAAAGTTTGTAAAAATTTGGTCAACTCAATTTTAAATTTAGCAAAAAAAATTAATTCAAATTTTGTTTAAAATTGCTAATGTGCTAAATGAAGTTTACAAGATATTTTTGCTAACATGCAAGTATCAACAAAAAAAATTGCTTAAGGTTAGCTTACTAGCATTAGCAAAAAAAAAAAAATTAGTAACTCTAATAATGTATTATTTTGAGTGCAATATTTATTTGAATCCCTAAAAAAAGAGAAAGTCTTTGAAAATTTCCTCAACCAAATACCTCCTTACGGAAATTTGTCCCCGAAGTAGAAAACCCTATTATGGGAACAAATCACCCTATCTGGCTACACTAATTCATACTAACTATCTATCATTAAGTGTGTCTCTAAACATGAAGTGTGTCTCTGGAGTATAAACATCATTTCGCAATGAACAAGAACTATAGTGGCAGTAGTTGTAGTTGCTTTGTCTGTTTTGTATGCTTATTGCAAATTATTTGCAATCAACTTGCACTTGCCTAAAGTCAAGGCATCTCTTTACATCTCATCGCATCACTTCCACTAACGTGGCTGCATACGATAGTGTCGCTGAAGGGTGGGTGTCCTTTTCCATTACTGCTTTTTTTTTTTTTTGCTTTTTCGTCTCTTAGTTTAGCGTGTTGTTTAACTTTGTTCCTGAAAATCAATTTAAGTTGATTCTTTTGTTTTCCGTTTTATACTTCAATACACTTCACTACGCTCGACTTGGAAAGAATCTTAAAGATGCCAATGTTGCCAACACACAGTATATGTAGTATGTATGCAGTAGTGTGCAGTAGTAGTGTAATATACAAACAGTACATACTATTATCATCATCATTTTTATTATCATCGTCATCGCACAGATGCCTAACTCAAGAGCTCGCGCTCTTTGATATTATACTTGTTTTCCAAATATCTGTATGTACCAGTATATTTACATTACTGGTGTGATTATGTGGGATGCATATCCTGTAAAGGAATTTTTATGAGCTGCCATTGTTGCAGTTGCATCTTGAACTTTAGTTGCTAGTTTAAATACTATGCCAAACATTCTTTTCTTGTTTTGTTGTTCATTTTCTAATACTTTTTTTAATACTTTTTTTTCATTTTGCATTCCTCTATTTGCAAGATGTATTGTAATAATGTCCTTGGCATCATTATAGTAAAAGTCAACTCAACTCAACTCTCCAGACTGTAAGTATATTGAAATGTGTTTTTAAGGAACACGGCAGAGTTTTAGTCTAGTGTACAGTATTATTTTCTGTCATAGACTTTGTCTAAAGTATGTTTGTAAGAATATATCTACTCATGACGAGATGAAGTTGGTAAATGTAGACGTAATAGCTTATTTTTATCAAGAATTACGTAGTGCAACAGCATGCAGCAACAAAAATAATAGTTGTGACAACAGAAGCAAAGATGCACTTGGCTTGTGTTGTTAATATTTTACCTTGATTGATATTGAAGATGGGAAGTACCAACAGGAATTTCATTACGACAAACAACTACAAATATACACGATTATACTTAACAATAAAGAAGGAGACAAAGACCATGAAAAAAATAAAATATAATTTTGATTAAATTAAAAAAATTACAAGATTTGCATTTAGATTGTCGAGCAACGAATTCTTTACAACCTAAAAAATATTTTTGGGGTATCTGAATCTCATTAAAAATGTTTTTAGGTAAAACTAAAAATTATTTTTTTTAAGAGCCAAACACGAGGATGGGTAAAAATTTTTTTGGATAATTTTTCCATGCGTAATTTTCTAACAAATAGTTATAAATTATCTTTCAGATAGTAAAAGTCTTAGATTCTAAAAAAAATTTCCAGTAGAAAAAATATCAGATTTGGGACATAATTCATCCAAAAAATCTTTCAAATTTTAAAATTTTTGTGAGAAAAAATAAAGAAAAATTTTACGATTCGCTACATTTTCCCAAATAAAATATTCAGAGCTCCTGAGGTTTTTTGCTCACAGAAAAGCTCTAGAATTTATGATATTCATTGATCGCTATGGACCATTGGACTATGCGGAGTGCCCATCTGGCACCGCCACCCTAACCTATGATATTCAAGCTTTAGAAAAGTTCTCAGATTCTGATACACTTTAATATAGGAAAATTTTCAAATACTAATACTAATGTATTTTTCCTACCAAAAAATTTTAATATTCAGAAAAAAAAAAATCGTTTCAAATTAGAGACATTTTTCAATAGAAGTCTTTTCAGGTTTTGAGTATTATTTATTGAAAAAGTTTCTGAAAAAAAATCAGATTCCGAGACATTTAGTCTACAGAAAAAGTCTGAGATTCCGAATAGTTATTCCTTCATCAAAATTATCCAATTCTAACATTTTTTAACATTTTCTGAGGCAATTTTCTAGATTCTGAGAAATTATTTCGAAAAAAGAAAAAGTCTAAGATTCTTAAATATTTTCTGAGATATTTTTCCTAAAGAAATAAACCCAGACTCTAACACATTTTCATATAGAAAAAATCTAGTTCTACGACTTTTTTCCAGAGTTGGCAACCGATACCCACCTAGAATAACGGTATTTGGCTATTGTACCGCAACCAATAAAAATAGGGACATTTTCAAAATCGATTATGAAAGCTGATGAAATTTCTAGTATTTTAAATGTGTCACTTCGTGTTTCTGCCGGTTCGTTTTAGTTATATAGGCCAATACCGTTAAAATACCGTTTCAAACGGTATTATAAATGTATTGACCTATATTTCAAAAACGAACCGTTAGAAACACGAAGTGAAACATTTGAAATACTAGAAATTTCATCAGCTTTCATAATCGCTTTTGAAAATGTCCATATCTTTATTGGTTGCAGTACAATAGCCAAATACCGCTATTATAGGTGGGTATCGGTTGCTAACCCTGCTTTTTTCTATAGAATAGGTATCAGCTTCTGAGAAATTTTTTGCTAAAGAAAAGATCTAATCTTGTGAAACCTTTTTTTAGAAAAATTTTTTTTATCGTCTGAGAAATTTTTTCTATCGAACAAGTCTTAGATTATGAAACATTTTTCATAAACAAATTTTAGATTCTGAATCTCAGATTTTGAGACATTTTTACTATAAAAAGGTCTAGGAGTTCGAGTCTTATTCTAGATTCTAAATCATTTTCCCTCTCCACCTTCTGTTAGCCATTGCGGTGTTTAGATTATCGCGTAGCGATCTGAAGCGTTGGAAAGGTGGACAGATATGTACCGAAGTACCAATACCATAATCACCTTGTTTTGCGAGCTAAATTATTCTGATTCATTTTTTCTATGGAAAAAAATAGGATTTTGAGATATTTTAATATAGAAAAAGTAACATACTCCGAGACATTTTCTATAAAAAAGTCTTAGAATCTGAAACAGTTTTACTTTAGAAATGGTCTAAGAATTCGAGACTTTTTTTTCTTCAGATAAATCTAAGATTCCGAGACATTTCTTACCCAAAAATTCCATGACCATTGCCTTCTCTCTATAATTTTTTTCCTCTTCTTCTCAGATTTATCCACTAGAAAAGTTCTCATATTTTTTGTATAAAAAAATTTTCAGATTTTTCCCATAGAATAATTCCACAGTGCAACAACCAAAATCGGGATGAAACCACAAGCAAACCAAATTTGACATATTCCATAACAAAACCATCAAGACTTTTTTTAGTTCAGCGTTAGATCTTTTTTATACGCATTTAAAGTTGGTTGTAATTATAATAATAATTGATTGAAAACTGTACAAGGCGTATTATTAAATTTTTAATTGCCTTTAAATAACAATTATACGCAACGTTGTACAGTGGTGTATTTTTAATAAATTGGCAATTTAGTAAGTAGGTACAGAACCGATTGCAGCAAAATTCATAACTGTAATAGAAAACGTAATTTCGGACTTAAGTCTGGACGCTGAACCCCACATGTCCAATAAGGGCACCACCAGGGGCCCCTAAAGCAGGACATGTTTAGTACACAATAACTTTAAATGCTTTAAAGCAGCGACAGGCAAAAGCACTACGCGGCGTTTTCGCTCTCACACCTACTCGCTCTCACACATTAAACAAAAACAAAAAAAAATACAATTTTCTCCTCTCTTCTTGTTTAAAATATACTTAGAGAAATAATAAATAAAGAATTTGAATTTCAAATTCTTGTTTTAGGAACATTTTTTGTTAAACCAGAAGGCTTAGTTTGTCACTCTTCGCTTAATATTACATTGCTAGACATTTTAACCAATATCATTTATTATCTTTTTTTTTTTGTTTTTTAGATGGATAAATGTATTCTTATTTTTACTATAAGTTTCTCTTAGTGCATTGAGTATGAGAGTGCTACATCTTACACACACAAAGACAAAATATGGTAGTGTGTGTTTGCCTGTCGCTGCTTTAAAGTCATCAACTTTTAATGCGTGTAAAAAATAATCTAGCACTGAACTAAAAAAACACCTTGAGGGTTTTGTTATGTAAACTGTCAACTTTCATTTGCTTTTGGTTTCATCACATTCCGATTTGGAAAGTTCGATTTTTTAACATTGATGAGTTTCCCAGCAAAACTTTGACTACCAAATAAGGTATAAAATAAGGTATAGGATTGCTTATTTTATACATTGCAGCATTGATGATTTTAACAGGGGATGAGACTCAAAGTAATGCAACCACATTATGACAAAAAATACTAGTAGGGTATAAAATAATTGATAAAATTTATAGCAAAGCATACGAGTAAGGTATAAAATATACCGTAGCAGAACATAATATATAAGGTGTTACTAGTAGTGAAAAAGTAATTTTGTATTAAATTTACTCACGTGATTGTAAGTGAGTGTAAGTAGATAAAATCTGCTCGTGAGTGATTGTGTGTCATTAAAAAATTCCTGTCGTGAGCCCATCTCTAGTTTAATTTAATTTTTTTATAAAATATTTATTTTTTAAGTTATTGTAATGCATTATGAATCCAATTATAAATAGTGAATGATTTCAAACTTTGAAATAATACATAATGTAACCAAATACAAGTCATCCATAATGTAATGTTAAGAAATAATAAATATGAAATACATTTTTTCCAATATTCATGCATTACATAACAAATAATTAGTAAAGCATTATTTTTCACTTTAAAATAATACGTTGTCTAACAAAAGTTTGGTAAGACAACCTTAAATAATACTACAAATAAGGTATTTCCTGGTAGTGTGTTATATAATCACCACCCATTACCAAAATCCTCTACAACAAAGATCGGTGTGTGCCACAAGAAAAAGCTCCCTTGTATGAATGGTCTACAAACAATTTTTGTAATACTCAAAATGTGCTGATAATTTTTATCTATGGTCTAGCGTACAAAAAACGTTTATATGAATCATTAAAGTAACCATTAAGGTGTGTTTACATCATACCACTAATTGTGTCGTTTTATTTTCGATGATTTTTTATGAAATAGTTATATTTTGCTGTGGAAGAATTTCAGACATTTTGTAAAAATATGATCCTAAAAGCGAGCAATGCATTAACGTTTATGATTATTAAGATTATACAAAAAATCTAACATTTTCATAAAACGGCTCATTGTCATTGGTACGGTGTAAACATACCTTTACCAGTTATTGGTTGATTAAAATTATACAAACGAAAATTGATTTGTGTAATCCACATAATTGTGAGATTTTAATTAGGGTTACTGCGTATGAAATATTTTATTTTACATCGCAGCTCTCATTTAAGCTAGGGTGTTCAATTATTCGGTTTAACCGATTTGGCACAAAATTTTATCAGGTACTTATTTTAGGTCGTTTAACAAATCCAAGCTTCTGGAGCAGCAAAATCCGAAGGACTCTAGAAAATATACCTTGTTTTTAATTCCAACGGTCACATACTCTTCCCAGTTGGAAAATGTGTCACTGAGGAAATTTCCACAGTGATTCCTTGAGGAAATGTCTTCAGGTTCTGACAAATCATAGGTAATGCTTGATGATATGCCCTAATATTATCAGCACTGAATATTTGCTTTAAGAGTGTGAACAATTCCTCTAAGACGTCTAAAAGGAAATGTCTCCAGAATAGCAGTATAAGTATTAAATTAGAATTTTAAATCTGGGCAACTCTTCAATTTCCAAAAAAAGATGGCAATATTATCGATTTATTTAAAATAAAATCAAAATCTAATAAGTAGAATAAGTAACAATAAATAGACAAACAATTTTCAAAATAAAGTTTGGAACAAGTAGTTAGGTGTGGGACTAATAAATGCAGGTTCAAATCCAGTTGGGACTAAAAAGGCGAAAAGTTTTTTCTAAATATGAGAAAGATAATTTATAAAGGAAAATGGATAAAAGTAAAAACTAAAGAAAATACAAAATTTTTTTGTATTTTCGCATGATCTGGGTCAGACATTTCCCCAAAGAAGTCTTAGGTGAGATGTCCCAAGAAGGTCAGCCTCGACCACTGCTGACTTTGAGTGAGGACATTTTGAAAATTTGTATGAAACTGTCCTCAACCCAGTACATAGAGATGTCTTGTGGGTGTCAGCAGTGACTCTGACATGTCACCGCTCCGTCACTGAGGATGGCTCGAGGACGTTGCCAACTGGGTAGGTTTGTTTATTTGAATTAAAATTAAAAAAAAAAAAACATACTTTTTTTTAAGAAAAACCATATATTATTATTATTCGATTAATCCTTTAATCAAAATTACAAATTTTAAATTTCTAAAGAATCTACAATTGTCCAAATAATCGAACAAGAATTAATCGACTTAAAACCCTAATTTTAGCACAGGTGGTTGAGAGAGGAACAAAGCAAAAAATAATCGAAACCTAACATTTCTGCTAAAAAAATAAAAAAACAACGTCTTTGTCATACGCTAAATTTATTGGTTTTCCGAATTAAATTGGCTCGAGAATCTAAAGAAGAGAGTAATTTCATAGATTTATCTGTGATGCGATAGAGATTCCAAAACTAAGTTTGCTTAAATGGGATTTTCTGATGAAACTAGCTTAAATTTCTGCTGATATAAGAATTTCAGCTGCAATCAGATAAAAACTTAGCAAAGTCTTCGGAATTGTGAAAAAAAAGCACCAGAGGAAAAAAAATTAAAACATTTTGAAATTAGGCAATAGCAAAAAACCATTACAGAGCTGATAACACAGTGATACAAAATCGAACTTTCCAAATCGGAATACAAGGAGATCAAAAGCAAATGAAAGTTGACATTTTCCATATCAGAACCCTCAAAGGGTTTTTTAGGTTAAGGCTTGCTTTTCTTGGTGATTTTAAAGCATTAAAATGTCCAGCGTCCTAAATTATAATCGAAATTACGTTAGCTATAAACGGTATGAATTTCATTTCAATCGGTCCAGTACTTACTGATTGGCCGAATTATTAAATCTAAGCCGCTGTGCACCTTTGCGTATGATTGTTATTTAAAGGTAAGTATAAAATTAAGTATACGCCTCTAACACAGTTTTCAACAAGAGAAACAATCTCAGAAGGTCTAAATCTATTTTTATATTTTAAGGGGGCCCCTGTAGATGTGGGTTGTAGGTTTGGTTCTCACAAGAACTCTTGGTCGGTTTCGCTAAAACATAACGACGGTAATTGTTATTCGTTCTCGGTTAGGTTGAAATTATTAAAAATAAGTTGTTATTAAGTAGAAAGAATTAAAAAACATACTTGAACAACGGAACCAAAACTATTATTTGTTCGAATTTTTCTTAATTTGTTCAACAGCTTTATTTTTTTTTTTTTATTATCAACTTTCTCATCGTTTTTTTTTAAACATCGAGGAATAGGTGTATTACGTTTTAATTCTTTGATAAGTTATATTTTCCAGATAACAAAACCTTTTCAATTTGTTATAATTGTGTGTCTGTTATTAAAGTATATATGAAGAATATTAACTAAATTGCCGATTAGTTGCGAAAAACCAAGTGAAAAGGCTACAATAGTGATAAATACAAAAATAGAAATTAAAAAAAAAAATAAATTAAAAAAAATGGGAATTCAAAGCATTTCAAATGTTGTAATCGCAACCGTTTTATTTATCACACAATTTTATACCGTGAATACTCAAACTTGGACTTGTTCTAAAAATGCTACCGCTGTACAAGTCATACCAAGCCAGGTATTTAAAAAAAGAATCTGGGAATTTTATTAGATTGCAAGGACTTTATTGAAATACAATTTTAGGTAGCTGGTATTTGGTACGAAATTGCACGAGCACCAAGTAGTGAAGTGCCGGCATGCTTAAAAGTAATTGTGCCCGATTCGCAAGTAAATAATGAATTCACCTTGGAATTGGATTATGTGAACAATGTTAACAAAGGATGGAAACCTACAGAGGAGTCGTTGAAATTCCCTTGGGATGAAGCTCAAAATGGCACCTTTAATTTGTTATATTCTGATGGAGTTGCTTCTGTAGATGTTCATTTTAAATATATGGGAACGATGAATGACTATGCTGTAGTGTGCGGTTATTCGGGTCTAGCATCGGGTATATCTATGGTACGATTGCTAAGCAGAGACAAAACTGTAAATAACACTGTAATACAACTGGTTGACCAATTAGCGGAGAATTTTAACTTGGATTTGTCGGAAATAACTTGGGTGCAACAGGATGAAAAGTAAGTAATTAACATTGAAAGTTTTAAATATTTAAATATTGAATCGTGTCTAGCGCCTGTTTTTAAGATGTTAGTTAATAGGTTGCATTTAAATATGTCAAAACTATTAACGTGTTTTTAAAATGAGTAAGGGGATTGTTAATTCTTAGGTAAAGTAAGCAATTAACAATTAAGATCTTAACTGACATTCAAAATGCCTTAGATTTTTACCTAAGATGTTACATCTTTCAGTTATCGTTCACATGTATATATCGCTCATTTACTTGTATATAACTCAAATTGAGTTATTTGCAGAAATCGAGTTTAAAGTTTACAATTGAAACTGGTTTTCCATTGAAAAAGGCCGGTACATTAAAAATGTAATATGGCGTGTTCCCTTCTCAAACGGTGAGTTTAAAAGATATTAATTCGAATTTTTGGCACAATATAAAGCATGATATAACAAATAATTCGCCATTATTAACTAAAAATTCACATTTTTTGAGTTATGGCGTTATACAAGTAAATGAGCGATATAACAAATATGAAACAGCTGATTTGGTACTGCTTCTTTTGTTGCATTTTCTGTTGATTAGCGAGTTTTAAATTACAGATATATTCTCAAATTGAAAAAAGGATGGAGTACAACTCCCATATTTAGAAAGGGGCTTCAGAGTCTATTCTGAAGCTTCTGGACTGTGGTCAAAGGAGGGCGTCAAAACTAACCACTGACAGTAGGGTATAAAAATCTATTGACTCTTTGCATCATCGTCGGAATGTGGTTTGTGTAACACTGTTTTATCGATATTACCATGGCTAGTG
Source organism: Pegoplata infirma (assembly GCA_963921195.1). Classification (NCBI taxonomy): domain Eukaryota; kingdom Metazoa; phylum Arthropoda; class Insecta; order Diptera; family Anthomyiidae; genus Pegoplata; species Pegoplata infirma. The sequence goes on along the minus strand of OY992536.1, from coordinate 2,075,557 downwards.
TTCTGCTGTGACAAGCGATCTTATCCCCAGAGCCTGGGTTTTTGTTCGGAGTACTCGCTTGTCTAGTAGCGCTCATCCATTTGTTGTCGATTGTCCGGTGTACCGCATAACGTATTGCAGAAAAGATTGATTTATGTGTAAGTTGAACTGTCTGTACTTCTTCCTTTGTAAGCAGTAAACTGTTAAATACACAGTGAAACAAAAAATAATGAAACAGAAATACCTGGGATGCGATACTTTGTTTCTAGTAGCTGTTGTCGAGTATAGCCAGACTCTGTCCATAAAATTTGCTAAAAATCCAAAAACCTTCAGTTTAAAGCCAGTAACTTTATTGAATATCAACTGATTTTAAATTTCCTGACGATTTTAGAAAGAAGAATCACCAATGAGAATCTGAGACCTTTCGAAGATGATATTTAAGTAATATTAAGTCAAATGTGAAAAAATTTATATTTTTAAACTTTAAAGATATTTTTATACATTTTTTTATTTAGGAACCGTTCAATTCATAAATTTTTAAGAAAACTTTTGTTTTTAAAATCGGATAAAAATTTACTGAATTATTAAACACAGGATTTTGGAATAGATGCATGTACAATAGACCGACTCACCTTATATGGGCAAAAAAAAAGTTAAAGTTGTACCCCCCTCAAAATTAACTTTGACATGTTTTATGAAGATTCCCAAAATATTTGGGCTCTAGCGATAATCTCCCGTGAGCTAAACCGCGTCAAAAAAGGGTCCAAAAATGGTCTTTTTCATGAATAAAAAATTCAGTAAATTTTTTTTTGTCCAATGAATGACCAAATATAATAGATATTTAGGAATTCTTTTATTCTGCATTAAAACATTTTAAAAATCTAACCACAGCCTCGAGATAACGAGGTGTTTATGTCAGTTTTTTGATGCTTTTCAATTCGATTTTACTGAAAACTTGAATAACTTTGGTATTTTTTGTCCGATTTTCACTTCTAATACATCGTTAGAATGGTGTTGACCACCGCTTGGGATTTTAGTTAAAAATTAACCCTTAACTGCACTGTCTTACTTTTTTATAAAATTTACTTTGACATCATTAAAAACCATTATATATCCACAAAAAGCATATCTTTGTGCAGGAAACACGTTTAATTAATATATTTGGCCACAATTAATTTAACCCATGCATGATCAAAATATTTTGGCAAACATTTTTAAAAAAGTTTTTGCGGAAATTATTGAAAGCTAATTGTAAAACTTTAAAAAATACAATAAATAAGGTTTTTGTTTATCTAGACGTGCTTATTAATATCAAATAATTATTACGTGTAACACTTTCCCGATCAAATTTTTTTTTTCGAAATTTGAATGTGCAAATAAATTTTAGAAATAAAATATAAACCAATTTTCTCATAATTGCATATATTCGTGCAAAAAAACGTCTATAATAAAAAGATCTTAATATTTTTTATTTAACCCATTCATGACCAATTTAAAAAAAAAATATGGAAAAAATTTAAGTCCAGTTGTAATACTTAAGAAAATAATATAATTGATATTTTTTTGACACATTTGCTTATTTAAAATATTAGATGCGTTTTTTTGCACGAATATATTCGATTAAGACAACATTTGTTTATATTTTATTTTAAAAATTAATTTGCACATACAAATTCCGAAAAAAAAAAATTGGCCGGGAAGGTGTGACCCGTAATAATTATTTGATATTAATAAGCAAGTCTAGATGAACAAAAACCTTATTTATTTTAATTTTTAAAGTATTCCAACTAGCTTTAAATAATTTCCGCAAAAACTTTTTCAAAAATGTTTGCCAAAATATTTTGATCATGCATGGGTTAAATTAATTGTGGCCAAATATATTAATTAAACGTGTTTCCTGCACAAAGATATTCTTTTTGTGGTTATAAAATGTTTTTTTAATGATGTTGAAATAAATTTTATAAAAAAGAAAGACAGTGCAGTTAAGGGTTAATTTTTGACTAAAATCCCAAGCGGTGATCAACACCATTCCAACGATGTATTAGAAGCTAAAATCGGACAAAAAATACCAAAGTTATTTAAGTTTTCAATAAAATCGAATTGAAAAGCATCAAAAAACTGACATAAACATCTCGTTATCTCGAGTCAGTGGTTAGATTTTTAAAAAGTTTTAATGCAGAATCAAAGAATTCCTAAATATCTATTATATTTGGTCATTCATTGGAAAAAAAAAATTTACTAAATTTTTTATTCATGAAAAATACCTTTTTTGGACCATTTTTTGACGCGGTTTAGCTCACGGGAGATTATCGCTAGAGCCCAAATATTTTGGGAATCTTCATAAAACATGTCAAAGTTAATTTTGAGGGGGGTACATCATGAACTTTTTTTTTTGAGTCACTCTAATGTACAATACTTTTGTACCCTCCAACAAGGTATGGGGGCCATACTCAATTTGTTATTTCGTGTGAAAAACATCCATGAATGGGTATAGGATCCCATTAAGTACATACAGTGGGCGACAATACATTGGAAACTTTTTTATATTAGATGAAATTTGTTAAAGACAAAGTTAACAATACTAAACGTTATAATTATCGAACAAGTATTATAAAAAAATGTTATGTAGGTAATTTATCAAGCTTTAATTTAAGCTTAATAGCGTCCAGATTGGGAAAATAATGAATGTGTTACGAGGGTCGATGTGGAAAATGAAAAAAATTATAGACATTTTTCAGAACATTTTTAAAGAATATTTTCGATTCGAATTTTTCCAAGCAAAAACATTAGAAATTAAAAAAAAGGTCCAATAATTTTTATTCAGTTATCAAATAATTTTTCCAACAACCCAAACAAACAGTGGAATTTTTTAAGTACAGTAGCAAAAATCCACATTTTTGACCTCCAATTCTTTTGACCACCAATAGAATATATTAAGATAATTTTAATTTTTCTTTGTTAACAAAAAATTGGTGGTCAAAAGAATTGGAGGTCAAAAAATGTGGATTTTTGCTACTGTACTTAAAAAATTCCACTGTTTGTTTGGGTTGTTGGAAAAATTATTTGATAACTGAATAAAAATTATTGGAACTTTTTTTAAATTTCTAATGTGTTAACTTGGAAAAAATTGACTCCGAAATATTTTTTAAAAATGTTCTGAAAAATGTCTATAATTTTTTTCATTTTCCACTTCGACCCTCGTAACACATTCATTATTTCTCCAATCTGGACGCTATTAAGCTTAAATTAAGGCTTGATAAATTACCTACAAAAATTTTTTTATAATACTTATTTGATAATTATAACGTTTAGTATTGTTAACTTTGTCTTTAACAAATTTCATCTACTATAAAAAAGTTTCCAATGTATTGTCGCCCACTGTATGTATATTTTTGATCAGTGTTTGATTCTAAGACATGCAATCCATGTCTGTCTGTCCGACCGTCCGTCATACTACTAGACTACTGAAGTTTGGCACGAATATGTCTTGTGGCTGTAGGCCAGTAAAGTTCGTAAACTGGCTAAATAGGACAAGGGAGAAAAAGTCCCCCTTTCAGAATAAATGCAACCACAGAAATACACAAATTTTCTTGAATGATTTTGTTTAATAAATGAAATCTTTTTTTGCCATATGTAGTTCATCGACCTGCTGTTGGACCAAAGCGATTAAAAAAACCCTTTTTTATGACATGGCTCAAAAAATAAAAGGTACAAATTTTATTATTAATTCGTAAGTATTCTAACATATGAATTTGTAAACATTATTCGCTAGGGAAAGGTATCCCCCGATAAAAAAGTATCGCATCCCAGGTATCTTTTTCTGTCGCTCAGTGATATGTATCAAATTGAGATTATATAAAATTTACAGAATTTTTATTTTGAGAATGAGTTTCAATACGATTTTTATGAATATCACTGGAGAATTCTGATTTGAATTGACAATTTTAAATTTGGCCTGCACTTAATTCCAATTAGGCATCTTATTTTCAATTGGGGCCTTCGCAGTTTCGATAAGGTTTTCTTAATTAAAGTTTTTAGGAATTTCAATTGGGAATTAAATATAACTTGAAATTTTAAATTCCAATTGGGAATTCCAAATTTTCAGTTGGGATTTTTCGAATTTTGATTACGACTTCTAAATTTTAATTGGACTTTTCTGATTTTCAATACAAATTTTCTTAAATTGGAGTTTTACAAATTTTTATAAGGTTTACCTAAATTTCGGTGGGATTTTCTAAATTTTTTTTAGTAACAATTATTTAAATTCACCGATTTTAATCTAACCTATTTATTCTTTTTTGCAGGTGTAATGGTGCTGAAAATTTGACGTCCTTTGGACTTGCATTAATGTTAGCCTTTTACCTTCTACATAAAATTTTGTAGAAAACATTATTTATACTTAAACCAATTGATCAAAAATAGTGACTATTAATATTTTAACTTGAATTTAAATTGTAAATACATTTAGGTATGATTAAAAAACATTCAACCATTTCTCATCAAAAATTCTCGACGACCAAAATCCATAATAAAGATAAGTGAGTTAAAAACGATATTCACCATGTGTTATCAATAATTACACGAGTTATATTGTTATCAAACAACAAATCAATTGCAGGTGTTGATAGTAAAAAAATTGTTATTAAATCATTAAACAGCTAGAAAAAAAATAATTAAAGTTAACGACATTTGCTCGAACGAAAACGACCCCAACTCATTCTTATTAGTCATGTTTGGTTTTTATTAGTCAGTGTTGTGTGTTGTGTATCATAAAACACTTTAAACTCTACTAAATGATTGTCAGGCAACATTTTTATTAGAGACCTCTATTGATGGAAATGAGAAAAATATGTTTGTTGGTAATCTTATTGGTGGAGCCAGAGAGAGTAACAAAATGAATAATGTTGAAGTGAATTTGTGGATTTCAACATGTTGCTTGTGAATGTTGATTATGTGGAGTCTAATCAGAATGTTTAGCCACAAGGTTGAGATACAAAAATTGACAACATTGATATAAAAATATATTGTGCATGTAAACATTTAATAGCAACATTTTAAAACAAATACAACAACAGTAACGAGAACATGTCCGGTTTTCTCTTATTTGGTTTGGTGACGAACAAAATGCAAGATTCAAGATTTAGTTTAAGAAATTTAAGGAAAAAATTAAAGCCCCAAGTTTTGTCAAATAATAAAAACTATAATTTTTGTTCCCACACACATAAAAAACTTTGTCAAATTTCTAGGAAAAGTCTCGTAATCCCATTTTACCAATATTTGACAGTTTTCCTTGTTTTTTAACAAATCGAAATTTAAATTTTTTTTTGTAATTTTACAATTTTTTTGTTTTTTTTGTAATTTTACAAATTTTTAAGTTAATTTTACAAAAAAAAAATCTAGTAAATTCACAAGAATTCCTTGTAATTTTAGTAGCGCCAAAAAACTATAAACTTACAATTTTATTGGTAAAAAGCTTGTAAAATTACAAAACTTTTTGTAAAAAGCTTGTAAAATTAGTTGGAATGCTCGTAAAATAAGAGGTAGCAAAAAATCTAGTAAAATTACGAAACCTTTTTGTAAATTTTATCGTGTCAAAAAATTTGTAAATTTACAAATTTATTGGTAAAAACCTTGAAAAATTACAAAATTATTGGTAAAAATCTTGTAAAATTACTAGGAATTTTTGTCAAATAGGAGATAGCAAACAAAAAAAAAAGTTACAAGCTTTTGTTGTAATTTTACAAGGTTTTTTTTGAGTGCAAAAATTTCACCAAACTGGTGCCCCCTAATGGTGCACACATTTGTTAACCTCAAGTGAACAGACAATTAAATCTAAAAAAGTTATGAAATTAAGAAATAGTAAATCAATTTTTTTTTCGTACATTAGACTGACATTTTTTTGTCAACTTTCGATTTTCCTGTCCGGGTAAATTTTTATTGTCCTAGGTCTAAAACTTATGTGGTACAAATTTGAGGTCAATCGAATTAAATTTAACCCGTGGCGCCCGGGCATCAAAGAATTGGATTATTGAAAAATTGTAAAAAATAAAATTTAAAAAAAATATCTTTCAGCGATTTTAAAATATCTTTTAAAATCACTCGATTGGTTTTCGAGATGTCGCCATTTCAAATTTGTAAAAAATTACGTTTTTTCCTACGTTCAAGAAATTTTATAAGAAAAATCTCAAAATTTCTTTGCGTCGACCCTTTCATAAAGCTTAAGACAATCTTTCATTTAAACTTAATTTGGGCCAACAATCATTTAAATCCGTGGCGCCCATCGATCGAAGTTTTGGCTTTTAAGAAACTTTTAACAAAAAACTATAAACTTTGATCGATAGAAGCCACGGGTTAAAATGATCGGATTTGGCTCAAATTAGGCTTAAATAAAAGATTGTATCAAGCTCTAAGAAAGGGTGAAGGTAAAGAAATTTTTAAATTTTTAAAAAAATTTCTTAAACGTGGGAAAAAACTGCCATTTTTTTTTAATGGCGATGTCTCGAAAACCGCTCGACCGATTTTAAAAATTTTGGATATTGGTATTCAGCATGCTAAAATAATAAAAATAATGTATCGCAAGTTATTTTTTATACCCTACACCACTCTGTGGTACAGGGTATAATGAGTTTGTGCTGATGTTTGTAACTACAAGAAATATTGGTCCTAGACCTACCTTCAAGCATACCGATCCACTCAGAATTACTTTTTGAGGCGATTTAGCGATGTCTGTCCGTCCGTCCGTCTGTCCATCTATTGGTTTAAGCACGATACAGGTCGCAATTTTCCATCAATTGACTTGAAATTTGAAACTTAAGCATCTTTTGGCCCAAGAACGAAGCCTATTGAAATTAGAGAATCGGTCCATGTTAAGACCTAGCCCCCATACAAACGCCCCCTTTGGATTCGGCTCAAATAACTCTAATATTCGTATTAAAATAGATATCGCTTTTAAATTCAGCAGGTAATCAAATTTTGTATGCACAAATCACCATTCCAAATTTCAAAGGAATCAGGTTAGTCCTTCTGGTAGACCCCATACAAACCACCTTCCCGATATTCACATAATTCCCTCAAAATTCATAAAAATGGAAATATTTGATAAAATTTTATTTTTAGGTGTTAAATGTGTACTTCAGTAACCTAATCAAATCGGAATATAATTGCACCATTTTTGGACTTAGTCCGCCATATAAAAATTTCGACCGATATTCAGCTAAATTGGTTTATTGACAAAAAAAATAAACCAATTCCACTAAAATTTGATCTGTGTGTGTTTTCTGCACTAAATAAAGATCTAACAAAAGACAGATACAATCGGTCCATGTTTCGACTTGGGACCCATTTTCCAGAAAACACTGGTGTAGGGTATCATATAGTCGGTCTTGACCGACTATATCTTTCTTACTTGTTTTTTTTATTTTTTCAAAAAATCCAAAATTTTGGTGAAAATTTTCCAAAAGTCCAAAACTATGATCGAAGGGCACCACGGGCTAAAATGATACACCTAGAAAAGTTTTACAGTAACTATTTACGGTTATTCAAAACAGTTTTTAGGTAAAGTTGTTTTAAACGTTTTATCGTTTGTTTTTCAAAAAAACTAAATTATTGAAAGATTTATACAGTTGTTAAACCAATAAACTACAAAAATTTACGAAAAAAATTTTTATCAGTTAAATTATTTGTAACTGATTATACCGTATAATTTTACAGAAGTACGGTTTTTGTAGTTTGTTATTCAAAAAATTTTATTTTTACTTCACAAAATAAACAAGTAGAAAAGTTAAATTCGACTTTGCCGAATCTATGAATACCCTCCACAATGCATTTTTTTTAAAGTTTTAACGTGAAAAAATTAACAATTTTGATTAGAAATATTTTATTTTGAGTAAAAAACTTTTTTTTTGTCATTTTTTTTTTTAAAAAAAGAAAAATTACTAATTTTTTTTTGAGTGTATTTTTATTTCGAGTGTAATGTTTTTTTTTTACTGTAAAAATCTTGTAATTTTTGTAAAAAAAAATAAATTTTTTTTTGTGTAATTTTTTTTTTTGAGTGTAAAATTTTTTTTGAGTGTAACATTTTTTTGAGTGTAAAATTTTTCCGAGTATAATTTTTAAGTTATCAATGCTTTTAAAACCAAACAAATTTAAAAAGCATTGCTTTAAAATTAAACAAGTTTGAAAAGCATTGTTTAGTTACCACCAATGCTTTTAAAACTTGTTAAAACACGTGGCATTTTAGATGAAACAAATCTGAAATTCAGGGTTTTGCTTATAACTTTTGAACCACTGGACCGATTGAGCTGAAATTTAATACCAAATAGACTCGATGAACGGCAAAGATACATGCCAAGCTTCAGTAGTATCATTATTGTCTTTCGAAAGTTATCGTGTTTTTTATCTCGTAAATTCTCGAAACACCCTTGCCAAAATTTACTCTTTTGCTCATAACTTTTGAACCAATGGACCGATTTGGCTGGATTGCAATACCAACCTGACCAGGTAAATGACAAACATATATGCCAAACTTCAGTAGCCTCTGTAAAGCCTTTCAAAAGTTAGCGTGTTTTCTACGGACAGACAGACAGACGGACGGACGGACATCGCTAGATCGACTTAAAATCGATCGAGGATCATAAATATATATACTTTATGGGGTCCTAGACCAATATTTCGAGGTGTTACAAACGGAATGACAAACTTATATATACCCTCTATCACTAGAGTGGAGGGTATAAAAATTGTAAACAGTTAAAATAACTTAAATATCGTTTGTTTTTACGGAATGTCTAGTCATTTATTAACGTTTAAAAATAACTGAAAAAGTATGTTGTTTCAAGTGAAATATAAGTAGTCCGTTTTTTAAAAGGAAAAACGATTGTTTTAAATGTTTTTTCAGTTGAATTTACATACAAAATATTTTGAGTGTAGAATTGGTCTCAAATTTGTTTAAATTAAAGATTGTTTCAAGCTCTACAAAAGGGTCGGCAGAATGAAATGTTGAGACTTTTTTCAAAAATGTTCTTGAACGTAGGAAAAACCATAATTTTTTGCAAATCTCAAATAGCGATATCTCGAAAACTGTTCGACCGATTTTAAAATTTTTTTGATATTTGTGCTCAGCGCATCAAAAAAAAAAATGGTACAAATGCCAGTCTAATTGGTTACAACATACATATGCTGTAAGTAAAAAGGCTCAATTAATCCAAAAGAACTGATCCCGAGACATGTCCACTAGTGCTATTTTGGTGACATGTTTCGTAAGGTTAATTCTATGACATGTTCTGTGAAATGTCACCACATATAAAAAACGTTGTTAAATGACAAGAAAAGTTTGTAACTTTAATTTTTTGCTGCATCCTTTTTTACGAGAATTTCTAGTAAAAATTACGAGCTTTTTTTTAAGTTTTTTATCAATAAAATTATAAATTTACAACTTTTTTAACGCGATAAAACTTACAAAGAGTTCTCGTGACTTTACTAGTTTTTTTTCTACTTTCTATTTTATGAGATTTTTTGTAATTTTACAAGCTTTTTACCAACAAAACTTTAAATTTATAAATTTTTTGACGCGACCAAACTTACAAGAAATTTTCGTGATTTGACTAGATTTTTTTTGCTAAATTACCTAGGAAATTTTGCATTTACAAAAAAAATGTGAAATTACAAAAAAAAACATGTAAATTTCGATAGACCAAAACAAAAAATGTTTTTTAAAAACCAAGGATTTGACAAGGATTTTTTTTAATTGTACATAGGTATCAATTATCACCGTTCCGACATAGCCAGGTAAAAGTGATAGGTGCCTCATAAGGAAAAGTTTTGGACCTGGTTTTTAACCAGTTCAAAGCCGGTCACAGAACCAGTTCTCTTCCCCACTGGGAAGCTTACCAAGCTGAATTATAATAAAAATAAACAATAACACAAATTGATTTTTTTATTTCGACCATAATGAAAAAATTTAAAAAAACTATTATGTATTCCGGGAAGTCATACAAAAATAAAAAAAAGTGTCATTAATGAACCAGCCTAACCTACATATTTTTTTTTAGGGTTCTAAAGAATTTTTTTTATAAAATTCTTAAGACCAAATATTTTAAAATCCACGAAAAAGAAAATTTTATACAACAAATATCCTTGCAAAATAAAGTTATGTGCTACAACATGAAAAACATAATGCCTACGGAAAAAACACTTGCACTGATGCTGTAAAACTGTTAGCATTATGTTAACAAATATAAAAACACGCTCTAAAATAAGGGCGCGTAGAAGAGCAACAAAAACTCTTAAGGAAGCTGTACTGGAGCCAATCGTGGCAAAACAAAACAAAAAACAGACACAAATGCTATAGTCAGCTGTGTCGAATTAAATGTACCCTTCACAAGACATGTTTCACGCAGAAAAAAATATTGTATTGCAGGCTCTTTTTCAATTAAAATACTGTTGTAATAACAAACAATTTTATTGTAAATTGACAAAGAAAATAAATTAATATTTTATTTAATATCACAATTTGTCAATACATTTAAAGTTGTTGTTAATACAACAAAAAGCCCCAAAGGGCTTTGTCCGTTTCACTACAACGGACAATGATCATTGTTACTGGGTTTTGGTTAGGTTTAATTAGTACCTAAATACAAAACAGAAACGTGCAGGTTTTGAGAATAAGAAAATCCAAGGACTTTTCCCCTTAATTTTTAATATAACTTCCTTTTAGAAAACTTCTGCAAAAATCAGTACACTTGACCATTAATCAGTACATGTTCTGATCAAATCAGTATACTATAAAAAATTTTTGTCAAATTACTATAAAAGGTCTTGTAATGCTATTTTGCCAATATCTGACAGTTTTCCTTCTTTATTACAAAAAAAATTCGATCGAAATTTATTTTTTTTTTTATACCCTCCACTTACAAGGGAAGTATCTCAACCCTTATGAACCGATTTGCCTGAAACTTAAAATATATATTAAAGAGACGATTTTAAGGCTGGGGTTTCTCGGCTTATCGGCCATATCGGTGTTTAAAAATTTCGTTGTCCCCTTATGAAACCATGTGGACCTTCGGGAATATTTTGATAACTTCCGAACTAACAGGAATATCATCTAGGGCAAAAATACGGGTCGACTTAAATTTAATAAAGATTATTTCTTATCCATATGGATATCGTAGGTCTATGTCTTTACATAAGTACCCCCCAAAATTTACACATTTTCCTTAAAAAAATATTCAAAGAAGCCGAATTTTTACAAGGTTATGCCACCATTGGATAGGCACTAAAAAAACCTTTCTTCTCATAGGAAAACATCATATAGTTTCTTAAAAAGAAATGGCTGAAAAATCCAAAAAACGATTTTTTCGCCATTTTTTGACCCATGTTTTGAACCCCTAAATCCCTGATATGGCCGATAAGCCGAGACACCCCAACCTTAAAATCGTCTTATTTATATATATTTTAAGTTTCAGGCAAATCGGTTCATAAGGGTTGAGATACTTCCCTTGTTAGTGATAGAGGGTATATATAAGTTTGTCATTCCGTTTGTAACTCATCGAAATATCGATCTGGGACCCCATAAAGTATATATATTCATGGTGCCGGATCGATTTTAAGACATTCTAGCGATGTCCGTCTGTCCGTCTGTCTGTGGAAAATGCTGTCGCGGACAAAATATTGCACAGAGATGACTGAAACTTAACATATTTATTGGAAGTTCTCCCGAGAAGTTTGGTATTGCATTTGAGCGATATCGGTTCAGCGGTTCAAAAGTTATGAACGAAAATGTAAGCACACCTCAAAAATTTCACTACATTCAACATAACCTAAAAATACAAAATGCCTTAATTCGGCTTCTGGTTGACATAAGTGAACATAATTGAACACCAAATGGTATTTAAACAGGTACGAACATATTTTTTGACAAAAAAAGAAAATAATCGCGGATTTTTATTTACAAAATTTTTTTTCGCGAAAATTTTTTTTTAAATTTTTTTTTTTTTTCAAAAGTAATTTCCTTTTAAATTAAGTTTTTTGCAATAATCTTTTTGAAATTGTGGAGGGTATCACTACATTCGGCAAGGCCGAATTTAACTTTTTTACTTGTTTATTTTACAATGTTTTTTGTAAATGCACAAATTTCCAAGGTAATTTTACAAAAAAATCTAATAAAGTAAAAAAAAAATTAAACTTCTTTATGATGAAATGCTTTAAAATCAGTACAATCAGAACATATTTTAAAAAATCAGTACAAACCAGTACGCCGTTTTTTCATCAGTACACGTGACCATAAATCAGTACATGTTCTGATGAAATCAGTAAACTAAAGTAAACAAATTTTCAAATTACTAGAAAAAGACTCGTAATCATATTTTACCAAAATCCTTGTTTTTTAACAAAAAAATTTCGATCGAAATTTAATTTTTTTTTTTGTAATTTAAAAATGTTTTTCGTAAATGCCCAAATTTCCTAGGTAATTTAAAAAAAAATTTAATTAAGTCACGAGAATTCCTTGTAAGTTGTATTCCGCACAGAGTAAAATTAATTGTTATATCGACCCCATATTTGTGAATAGAATTAATTTTTTCACGGAAAGTGCTCCTATACGGAAATTTGTAATATCAACAAACGTTTGTAAATTTTGATTGTTGAAAAAAGAATTCTGTTTTTTTCAACAAAGAAATTCAGCAAACACAAACACAATTTGTTGTTCTGACAAAAGTAAAAAAATCTTATTTTTTCAACAAAGAAATTCAACAAACACAAACAAAATTTTTTGGTCTGACAAATGAATTTTTTTTTCAACAAAGAAATTCAACAAACACAAACACTATTTATTTACATGATAAAATAATTTTGAAAAAAAATTACTTGACTGAGTTTGTTAAAACAAAATCGAATTTTTGTATTATGGACTAACAGGCGGCCAGGTTACTATCATGTTTGGTTGATTTAAATATGACGATTTTATTTTCTGTGCGTCAAAAAGTTGTAAATTTACAATTTTATTGGTGAAAAGCTTGTAAAATTACAAAAAAGCTCGTAATTTTTACTAGGAGTTCACATAAAATTGGATGCCTGGTAAAGTCACGAGAATTTCATGTAAATTTTGTAGCGTCAAAATAGATGTTAATTTATAATTTTATTAGTAAAAAGCTTGTAAAATTACAAACAAAATCGGAAATTTTATTAGGAATTCTCGTCATTTTACAGATTTCTTTTTAAGTGTAGTGTAATTGTCAGCCCAACTATATATCAATATTTCAATGTGTTACATACGGAATGACTAAATTATAAATACCGTCCATAACTTTATTGAGGCTATAAAAAATGTGAGAATAGTTTTATGAAAGAAGAAATATTTTTGTATCAGAGAAAGTTTAGACCAAAAATTACAAAACACTTACTTGGTAAATAGTAGGTAAATGTATCCAGGATAAGGGCAAAAATTCAAAGTAGATGGGAATGGGAAAAATCCTAAGAAAAACAGTTATGCGTTTTCTATTTAAGTTCCTTTTGCTTTGTTAGTGTTTTTTTTTCTTATTTGTGTATTATTCGCTTTTTTATCCTGTCTTGGGTAAAAATGTTCGTTGTCTTCTTGTTAAGCCTGAGATGTTGATAAGTTTTGCTAATTAACAAAAATTTTGTACGCTAATTAAATATTTTTTTGTTTTTTTAAACAAAATAATGAATGGAAACAACAAGCCCACCGGAAGGAAACTAATGATAAACACCACCCGTGCAACGTACAAAAGAAAAACCAAAGCAATAAAAAATAAACGCCAGAGCTAAAAATGTAGCAGCTGATGCGTTGTTGTAAGTATTATTTGGTTTTGGTATTGAGTTCAGTAAAGTTGAGACTGAAAGTAAATGGCAGCAAAAATTTTATGTATTTTTCATAATTCTTTTCTTTTAAATTGCATCCATGGTAAATACTAGATAGAAGAACAAAAACAAATTATTAGTAAAATAAGAGATCCTTATTATTTTGTTTAATTATCAATTCAATTTATAAGGTTTTGTCTAAATTTGACGAGAAAAAAATAATATTTACATACAAAGAAGAAAAACTTGTTAACAAAGTTTTTTTTTTTTTTTTCATTATCCTACAATAAGCTTTTAAGTATTTTGTAAGCAATTCATCGGATGCAAGATTTATAAAAAAAAAAATAGAAAGACTAGGTAACTCTCACTCAGCAAAACAAATGATTGTTTATCAAATATTGTAAAAACTACAACAACATAAATTAATAGTAATGTTCATAGTTTAACCGATTAATCGCCGACAAATATGGATTTTTTGAGTTTTTGATTGAAGAAGAAAATTGTGTTTTTTAAAGATTATATTAAATGTGGTTTTACCCTAGACCATGGTTTCTGTAGCCACTTCTACGTCATCAGTAGGTAATTACATTAAATTAATTATTTGATACTTGCTAAAAAATCTTTATATGTTTTTTATCAACACCCATGTCGAAAACACTCATGATTTGTTAACCGACGCCTAACTACATTGGCTACTATCGGTGTACAAACATCAGTGGCGGAATGAAGTTTGTTTAACTAACAGAAGATTTTGTATGTAACGTATATGCAGAAAAGCTTTTTTTTCTAACTCAAGCAATACATTCAATCTTAAGACCAACAACAATTTCTTAATCTTTCACTTACTTATTTTATGCAAATTTACCATAGTGGTGAATTTCTTGTTTCTTATTGGATTAACTTTTCTTTTACAAAATAATGATTTACCTTAGAGTAAAGAAAGAAACAGAGGTACGATTAGTGAATACTTTGTGAAACCCAAATTGCGAACTACGATTATCTCAAGAATAGATAATAGGATAGATAAAATTCTTTTGTTTTTTTTTTTTTTTCATTTACCTTTTAAATGCATTCGTTTTTTCTTTATTTCCTTTTGAAAGGTATTTAGGGTTTCTCTTTTTTTCAATTTCCTTTTAAAAGGTATTTAAAATTTTACTTTTATTTCAATTTCCTTTTGAAAGATATTTGGAATTTTACTTTATTTTCAATTTCCTTTTGAAGTATTCTGGGTTTCTACCCAGAGATAATCGGAGTTCACGGCTAAAAAAAAAATTTAACAAAAGAAATGCGGTTTCACCAGTATCCTTATTACTTATCCTTATTACTCTATGGCTTTACTTACTTCCGAATGCTCAAAAACAAATGGTCGCTGACCCTTAAAATGGCATTGCGAAATGACAAAATAAGGCTGTTTCTTTGGGCTCTTCAAAAAAAATTAATTAATTTTATTTTTCATCATATTTTCAGGAGTGAAAAGTATTTGCATTCATTTATCAAAGATGTCGTCAATCTTCGAGATTCGATAAATTTTTAAATATTTCTTGACAATATATCCCAACGATTGTCAAAAATTGTAATTGCTCTTAAAACTTTTTTGATGTTTGTTATTATTTCATTTCGGTTATTTAAAAAAAGACTTTTTGAAAAAAATAATGTCATTACGTTTAAAGCGCATCAAATATCGGTCGGGGACGCCATAAAGTATATATAATATCGATTCATGATCGATTCTAAGACATGAAAAGTCCGTCTGTCCGTCTGATAATACGATGCAGTTCAAAATAAAAGTGCTGAATAGTGCAAAAACCATATTAAATCAGTAAACATTTTTCGGGAGGGGCAGTGTCCCCTACAGTCGCCGCCGAAGTCACCTACCGAACCCCCGCCCCAAACAAATTTTTCAAGAAAATTACACATTTAAGTCTATCCTCATGGAGAATTAGAGGAAGAAAAATGTACAACCAACAAAAAACTATTAAAACAGATTAACATATTATTACCCTTATATAAAACTACAATCCAAGATAATACTTCTTCATATTAATGAAACGTTTTCATCACCTACAAAGTCATCAACTACAAAGTCATCATATTTGATGAAAAAGTTTGTCATATTGAACAAAAAAATTTTAGTAACTTGGGTTTGTAACTTGGATAATTATTGACCTCGTGGCGAATAAAAAAGTATTCACCAGCTGGTGAACATAATTATTGATAATTTTTGTATTAATATTTAAAAATTTTTTTTTTTATAAATATTTTTTTATTACAATATTTTTATTCACCAATATTTTTTTTCATCAACATTTTTATACCCTCCAACTTCAGTATGGGTGTATACTCACTTTATGTCTTATGTGGCACAAATGTGGCACAAATATGTCTTATGTTCCTAGGCAGGTTAAGTTCATAAATGAGCAAAATCGGACCAGGAGGGAAAAAGTTCCCCCTTGAAGAACTAAACCAACCTCGGGAAAACAAAATTTTTTTACATGATTTTTTTGTGTTTTTGTTTAACAAATGCAAAATTTTTATGCTACAAGAAATCCACAGTCCTGCATTTGGTCCCAAAGAATTAGAAAATGTCGTTTTTTTCGGTCCGCCCCCCTTTTATTGGCGTGGAATATTTTTTTTTTTTTTAATATTGATAAACTTGTATTTCTTAAGCGCAAAAAGCATAAGAATGAATTTCTAAATACATATTGTAGAGGAAATTTGCCCCCCCCTCAATTAATACTACCGACACCCACCCCCCCAAAAAAAAAAAAAACGCCCCTGGATTTTTTTTTTTTGCATGTTGGAGGGTATAAAAGATTTGGCACAGCCGAATATAACACTCTTACTTGTTTTATTCAATTTTTTTTTCATCAATATTTTTTTTTTCTTCAATATCTTTTTTCATCAATATTTTTTCCATACATTTTTTTTCATACATATTTTGTTCAATAATTTTTTTTTTGTTTTCATCAAAAATTTTCTTATCAACATTTTTTTCATGAAATATTTTTTTTATTTATCAATAATCTTTTTTCAAAAAAAACTTTTTTTCCTCAAAAACTTTTTTATCGACAAACACAGACAAACAGCTAGATATATATTACTAAAATGTCTTAGAAACCTTTAAGTATCAATAATATATAAACATAATGGGGTCCTCGACCGATATTTCAATGCGTTTAGCATGGAATGACAAAATAATATGGCGTTATTTTTTCTAAAAAAATTTTGCTTTGGAAAGAACGCTTACCTATACAGCAAAACATTACATGATTCAATGATTTGGGCAAGAGTACAAAGTTCGCAGACATTTTTGCATTGAAAAATCAAAACAAAAAAAATCATTACAAATGCTTTTAGAAAAAAATTAAAGTGAAAAATTTTCTAAGTTCTAAAAATTTTTTGTAAATTTTTCCACGTTTCAGACACAACACTTTATGGTAATATAGGTAATAATATAGTAAATAGAGTTAAACTTCATAATATTAATGAATAGTTACATCAATATGATGAAATGTTATATTAATTTTTGTCCAATGTAACGCATCATCAAAATAATGAAGAACTGTCATCAATTTGATGACGCTGTTTCATTAATTTTGATGACATATTGTTATCATTATGATGAAACTTTCATTACATTACTGATAATATGGCATCAAAATTGATGAAAAATTTTCATTATATTAATAACACTGCATCATTATACTGATGGTAAAAATATATATTTGCTAAATAATCTAGACAATGAAATCTGACAGACTCCGAAACACGTTTCGGCTATGATTTGAAAAAAACTACCAATAAATTTAAAACAGAGAAATTATTTTCTTAAAAACTATTCTATGAGAATATCGTTGTAATTAGTAGAGGCAAATCGACCTCGAGCTAAAATAAACCTACTCAAAAATTGGTTGAACTATTCAAAAAAAAATTTTACATTGTATATTTTTTTGTTTCTGTGTAGAGTACTGTGATCTTATGGTTAGAATTAGTAATATATATTTGGTTAAATTTTTCAATTTATGTATTTAGTTTTTTTTTCGATTATTCGTCTTTTGTTGGACACCAGTGATAACATTTCAACATAAAAAGTGCATTTAAGTAATACAAAAAAGAAGGTAAAACAAAGAGAAAACAACTAAATAAATAAGAATTTTAATTCTAGGGTTGAAGAAAGTGAAGACATTTTTGTTAAAATATTTATTTATACTTTTTTTTTTGTTTTGTTTTACGGAAAATCTTTTAAATAACTTATCTTCGAAAATGTACCAAAATCTTATTATGGCCAAAACAACAAATTGTAGAAGGACGAAATGAAATGAGCATTTTCTCCATTATACGTTCTATTAAATTTAATTTCAGATGCAGTACGTCGCAAATACAGATTGCAAAAAAAATAAATGAAAGCAATGAAAAAAAATAAAACTCACTTAAAATGGAAAAAGCTTGTAGTAAAAAAAAAATACTTTATATATTTATAAACAACGTATAACAAAATAGGGAAAGGACTTTAATGAACATGCATGTTTTTTAAGTAAGTCTGATAACAACATGAACTTTTCTCTACAAACAACAACTAGGGTTTCTTTGCAGATTTTGCATTTAATGCAATTTTTAATTGTTTTAATTTCTGCTTCGCTATAGCGAGATGATGGTCAGTGTTACTGGTTCTCGATTACGTTACATAGGTATATGATTTGAAGCACAGTGCTACAAAATCGAAGTTTCCGAATCGGAATGGTATGAAACGAAAAGCAAATTATAGTTGACATTTTCCATAACTAAATAGCCAAGTTTTTTTTTTTTAGTTTAGTGGGAGATTTTTTTGTACGCATTTTGAAGTTTTTGATTTTAAATCAGGCCAGTATTAAATGAATGGCCGAATTATCAAAAATAATCCATTGTGCGCCGTTGCG
Organism: Pegoplata infirma; assembly: GCA_963921195.1. Taxonomy (NCBI): domain Eukaryota; kingdom Metazoa; phylum Arthropoda; class Insecta; order Diptera; family Anthomyiidae; genus Pegoplata; species Pegoplata infirma. The sequence continues at coordinate 2,056,847 of OY992536.1, read as the reverse complement.
TATGATTGTTATTTAAAGGCAATTACAAAATTATGTATACGCCTCTTATACAGTTTTTAAATTATTATAACAATAGTTCACCAACTTCAAATGAGTGTAAAAAAAAGTTCTCACTAAACTAAAAAAAAAACCCTTAGGGTTTTGTTATGGAAAATGTCAACTTTCATTTGCTTTTGGTTTCATCCCATTCCAATTAGGGTTGTTGCACTGTGTAATTATATGGTAATTCAAAATATAAATAGATAAAACATAAATTGTGCTTTAAGTCTTGTCCCTGATAATAAACAAGAACGGAAAAAGGAAGTGGTTGAAGATTGTTGTAAATAGTTGCAATACAGTTGCTGTTAAACAATTTGCGAAAATACATATAAAAAAAAAGCAAGTGAATTTCAACTTTTTTGTTGCCATAAGTACAATTGTTTTAGAATAAAGAAATTAAATTTCAACTTTATAACTAAATGTTAAGTTTACTTAAGCAATGATTGTATTTTCGTTAAATTCACACATCCCGGGTGAAAATGACCATTTATGTTCATACATGTTCATTAAGGGTGTTCTTATTTTTTTATTTCGGATTTTTGTGTTGCACTGGGCAGAATTTTGTTCCTTTATACTAAAAACTTAATAATAAAAAATTTGGAGTTAATCCGATAACTTTAAGTGGACGCGGAAACGACCTGAAGTTTGAATAACGGATTACAAGGGGAAAAAATGACTTTTTACTCATTTTCTCAATTTTTTCGACATTTTAAGTTAACTTTGAATTCAAATGGTTACAGAATTGTGATGTGGAATACATTACCTTTGTAATAAGGCAATAAAAACTAAAATCGGTTAAAAATCAGCCAAGTTATTACAACTGCCCCAGGCAACTAGCGTGTGGCAGGCTACTTGATCAAAGATTTCGAGTTCCATTTTTGAAATTGATTGAAATTATCTACTATAGTAACATTTTTTTATTCTTTAAGTCCCAATGTACTAAGGTGATAAGCGTTTTTCATATTGTGTTATGCTAACTGGTTTTAAATAAATGGTAAAAAGGTCTTAATTTTTCAACCCTGTTTTCAAATCTCCAATTTCAAATTTTTATTTTTTTTGGCAAATAAAATTTAAAAAATTGACCATTGGACTATAGGATTTTGTTAAGCACATATAAGGGAATAAAAACTGCAAAAATTGTAGACATTCCTTTTTTCATTCGGCTAGTTCAGCGATTTTATTTCGGCGGATTTCGAGATAATAGTGATTTTGGTAACTTTTTTAGCTTTTAGTTAATTTTTTTTATTATTTTTTAACAAACCTCATATGTTTTCTACCGAATTATTGCAGCATAATATAAAATACTTCAGTTCCTTTAATAAGAGCGAAATTGAGACATGAAAAATTGACCCAATTAAAGGTCAAAGGTCAAATTTTAGAAGAATTTGAATTTTTAAAGATTAACAGATTTTTCGAGCGGATATTAATGAAACTGGTTGATGTTATTTTAATATGTCTAAAAATTAATAGTTTATTATTAAAATTCAGAACATTAACCCTTAAGTGCTGTTGGGGTCTATATGACCCTATGAAATAATATACTTATATTTTCTCCATTATATAAAAAAAACTATAGACCCCAATAGCACTTAAGGGTTAATTTTCTGAATTTTTATAATAAACCATTTACGTTTAATCATATTAAAACAACATCAAGGAGTTTCATTAATATCCGCTCAAAAAAATTGTTAATCTTTAAAAATTTAAATTCTTCTAAAATTTGACCTTTAATTGGGTCAATTTTTCATGTCTCAATTCCGCTCTTATTACAGGAATTGAAGTATTCTATATTATGCTGCAATAATTCGGTAGAAAACATTTGAGGTTTGTTAAAAAATAATAAAAAAATTAACTAAAAGCTAAAAAAGTTACCAAAATCACCATTATCTCGAAATCCGCCGAAATAAAATCGCTGAACTAGCCGAATGAAAAATGGAATGTCTACAATTGTTGTAGTTTTTATTCCCATATATGTGCTTAACAAAATCCTATAGTCCAATGGTCAATTTTTTAAATTTTATTTGCCAAAAAAAATAAAAATTTGAAATTGGAGATTTGAAAACAGGGTTGAAAAATTAAGACCTTTTAACCATTTATTTAAAACAAGTTAGCATAACACAATATGAAAAATGCTTATCACCTTAGTACATTTGGACTTAAAGAATAAAAAAATGTTGCTATAGTAGATAATTTCAATCAATTTCAAAAATGAAAATCAAAATCTTTGATCAAGTGGTCTGCCAAACGCTAGTTGCCTGGGGCAGTTGTAATAACTTGGCTGATTTTTAACCGATTTTAGTTTTTATTGCCTTATTACAAAGGTAATGTACTCCACATCACAATTCTGTAACCATTTGAATTCAAAGTTAATTTAAAATGTCGAAAAAATTTAAAAAATGAGTAAAAAGTCATTTTTTCCCCTTGTAATTCGTTTTTCAAACTTCAGGTCGTTTCCGCGTCCACTTAAAGTTATCGGATTAACTCCAAATTTTATTTTTTTAAATTTTTAGTATAAAGGAACAATAATTTGCCCAGTGCCAGGCAATTAAAACATTTGAAATTTTTCCCTTACTGTTAAGAACACCCTTAATGTTCATACATGCTCATACATGATTCCATGTATGGTAGTATATGAACAATATATGGAAATGTATGTCATACATGGGAGCATATATGAACATACACAAGTAATGTAATATTCCATATATGTAAATGTATGCAACTATATGTGGATAGGTATATGTCATACTCTTTCATATATGCTATGCATCTGCATAGTATACATGTCTTAAAAACAATTTTTTTAAAGGTTGGGCTCGGCAGAGCCCTGGGTGCGGGGTGGCAGGGTTTGCGGATTGAAGACCCCTGGGTTTAAGTTGATGGTTGCCAAAGGTGAGGGCTCACCAAGAGCCTGCATCTTGGCGAAAAATGGCTTAAATATATTCTTTTTATCAACTTTTAGTGATATGGATGTTACAGCGGCTAGCTTAGAGCTTCATGGGAAATCTATTTGGCTCGCCTCTGCGTATTTTCCTAATCCGGGGCCAATACCCCCGGAGAAGGTTGGCGGTCTGATTCGGGAGTCTGAATCTAGGGGACACCAGTTACTAGTGTGCTGTGATGCTAATGCACATCATTCGATATGGGGTAGTACAGACACAAATGATAGAGGCGAATCACTTTTGGAGTTTTTGTTAAGCACTAACCTGTATATTTGTAACAAGGGTAGTGAACCAACTTTCGTTACAAGTACGCGGCAAGAGGTTCTTGACGTAACACTTGTATCAGATACATTGTCTGATAGAATTGATGACTGGAGAGTTTTGGAAGAGCATTCTTTCTCAGATCATCGGTACATTGAGTTTTTACTCAGGGAGCGTGCCCCGGTTGAGACAGTCTCTAGAAATCTGAGAAGAACAAACTGGGTGAAATATAGGGAGACTTTTTCTTTGCTTTTGGATGAAGTACCCCTATCTGAACCGCATAGTTTAGCGGAAATTGACTGTCTGGTTGACCATATAACAAATGTTTGTAATAGGTGCCTGGATGCGTCTTGCCCTTCTGCAAAGCCTAGAGGGAAAAAAAAGCCACCTTGGTGGTCAAATGAGTTGCAGACGAGCAGAGATTCCTGCAGAAAGCTCTTTAATAAGGCTAAATTTTCAAGAGCGGACGAGGACTGGTCTGCATACAGGCTGCAACTTAAGAGTTATAAAAAGATGATCAGAAATGCCAAATGTGATTCTTGGAAAAACTTCTGTGGAAACATAGAAGACGTTTCTGAGGCATCCAGGCTGCGCAAGGTTCTGGCTTCTTCTCCTTGCACCCTAGGATACCTGAAAGATCCTAATGGGGTGTGGTCTTCCTCCAGTGGAGAGTCGCTGGATCTCCTTTTAAACACGCATTTTCCGGGCAATTCCATGACGCCGTTTCAAGCTTTGGAACGTTCTGACGCCCAAGCATCTGAAATTGCTTCGGAAATAATAAATATGCCAACATTAATCTGGGCGATAAAAAGCTTCAGGCCCTATAAATCTCCGGGACCTGATGGTATAATCCCGGCTGAGTTGCAGCAAGTGTTGGACTATATAGCCCCGTTGCTGTATAATCTATACACAGCATGCATCAACTGGTCGTATATTCCTTTAAAATGGAGGGATACCAGAGTCGTATTTATCCCGAAGGCTGGGAAAAGTTCCCACACAGCTCCGAAGGATTTCAGACCAATTAGTCTGTCTTCTTTTTTGTTAAAGACAATGGAACGAATGATAGACTCATATTTGCGTAGAGTGATTGACCCGAGGTTGCTTTCGACAAAGCAACATGCATACAGCAAGGGACGATCAACGGAAACAGCTCTTCATGAGCTCGTTGGTACCATCGAGAGATCGCTTTCGGTAAAGGAGTACACTATGGTGGCCTTTCTTGATATTGAGGGGGCTTTTAATAATATCATTCCAGAATCGATAATATTGGCATTGTCTGGTCTGGGAGTAAAGCGTGAAATCGTTTTAATGGTGGAAAACCTACTTGCCAATAGACGTATAACGTCTGAATTGGGAGCGTCCGTCATATCTCGATTTGTCAATAGGGGCACACCACAAGGAGGTGTTCTTTCGCCTCTTCTTTGGAACCTGGCACTGAATTCAATGCTACTATCTCTAGAAGCACGTGGTTGTCATGTTATCGCATATGCTGACGATGTCGCGATAGCGGTAAAGGGGAAGCATCTGCCAACATTGCGGGACATTCTTCAGGGTTCTCTGAAAGATCTGTCTAAATGGGCAAGAGACTGTGGCCTAGGAGTTAATCCTAGTAAAACAGAGCTTGTTTTGTTTACAAGGAAAAATAAGATTCCTGCTTTTGATCCTATTTCTCTGGACGGTACTGAAATCACCTTCTCAGATGGAGCCAAGTATCTTGGAGTATTTCTAGATAGGAAGCTGAATTTCAGGCGTAATATTGAGGAACGGGTGAGAAAAGCAACGATTGCTTTGTATTCCTGTAAAAGGGCCATTGGAAAACAATGGGGTTTTAGCCCTCAAGTCGTTCATTGGATCTATACAGCAGTGGTGCGTCCAATTTTGCTGTATGGAATCATTGTCTGGTGGCCTGCTTTGGAAACAAAAGCGAACTTTGTCTTTATCACGAAGGTACAGAGAATGGCGTCAATGTGCATCACTGGTGCTCTTCGTACTACACCTACGGCTGCATTAGAAATCCTCCTTCACCTGATACCCTTGGACATATTGGGTAGGCAGTATGCGGCTGCGTCGGCAATTCGACTTAATAGCACGCTGCAATGGAGGAGCAGTGATTGTGGCCATAGCGCAATCTTGAAAAAAATAACAATACCACAAAATGTGGACTGTGCTCCCTCTTTGAGCCTCTTTGAGCGCCACTTTACCACTATGATACCATCCAGGGAGTCTTGGATGGGGGATACTCCGGGTAGTGGAGCTACCATAAATTTTTACACAGATGGATCGAGGCTGCACGAACAAGTGGGCTTTGGAGTCTATTCGGAAGAGCTTGGGTTGAGCCTGGCTCGTAGATTGCCAGATCATTGCAGTGTTTACCAGGCAGAGATGCTGGCAATAAAAGAAGTGGCTGACTGGTTGAGCTGCAATGTCTTGTCTACAACCGCAGTCAACATCTATACTGACAGTCAAGCCGCGGTCAAGTCCCTGGATTCAATGTTTCTGAAAACAAGATCTGCCCTTAACTGCCGCACGTCTTTAAATGAGATGGCCAAGCAGTTTAACATACGACTCATATGGGTCCCAGGGCACAGAGACATTCCAGGGAATTGCAAAGCCGATGAGCTTGCAAGACTAGGAACTACCTTACAGGTTCCAACAGAATTGGAATGTGTTGGTACGCCTCTAGAAACTTGCAAGCAAAACCTACGGCTTTGTTCTGCGACGGAGACTAATCAAAGATGGGCAAATGGATGGACGTGTGAGACAACACGACTGATTTGGCCTTCTCTTAATCAGGGGCGCACAAGTGAGCTGATATCGCTTCCAAGAGGAGAGATTTCAACGGTGGTTTCTATAATTACCGGACACTGTCTTATAGGGAAGCACGCAGAGCGGTTAAATGTGCCGTCGAATGACTTTTGCCGAAGTTGCATGGATGAAGAGGAGTTGGAAACTATCGAACACTTTATTTGCCATTGCCCGGCACTTTCTGGTCAGCGACTTGCTTCACTGGGATCTAGGGAGCTGTACGATCTTTCAGATTTGTCGGATGTCAAAATTCAACATCTAAGGAGTTTCATAAGAAGCTCAAACTGGTTTAACGACAGGGACTAGTAGGGAAACCTATTACGATCCCGTGGTATCACAATGGACCTCAGAGTCTACGTGTGTTGACGTAAAACGTCAGCAGCCACTTACAACCTAACCTAACCTAACCTGGGCTCGGCAGAACTTTGCAAAATTGGACGAAGTTCATGTATGGGTTCAGTCTGAAAAAGTCGTTCGGTTGGACAATAATGATCACTCATCATCAAGATTGGTTATCATTTTTGTATTCTATAGGCGAATATGAACGGCACTAACGTAAACAACCAAATTTACACTCAGAAAATTATGTAAGTTACTACATGTTAGTTGTTTGTATATTTTATAGTAGTTAGTTGTTTTCAACTACAAAGTCAGTTATTTTTGTATGAAAAATATCAAACAACTATTTCTGTTAGTTATTTTAAGTCATTTTTTTGAACAACTAACAAAAAAGTACTATGATGTAGTAACAGTTATTTAAAGTAGTTAATTTTATTTAGCTTATCTCTGAAAAATTTTCAAAGTTTTTTCCAAAAAATAAAAATAAATTTTCGTTGTTTTTATTTTCACAACTTTAAAAAAAAAAAAAAAAAAAAAAACTTTGAAAAAATTTGGTCTTCAATTTTTTTTCTGAAAAACTTTTTGAAAAAAAATTATAAATAGATTATTTTTACTACATTTTAGTTGTTTTGACTACAAATGTAAGTAGTTTTTACTACATATGTCAGTTGTTTTTTGTCAGTTAAAATAACTAACATTGTTAGTTGATTTAACTGAAAAAGTAGTTGACCCCAAAATAACTTACAAAGTAGTTATTTTAACTGACATTTTCAGTTGATTTTACTAACATAATTTTTTGAGTGTAGAAGAAAATTCGAACACTCTGACGGTATTACTGTCAGAGCTGCGAAGGATTTCATCCCTTAATAAGATTTGGTGAATTAAACTTTAATGATTGCATTCCCCAATCAGAATTTATCGAATGAATTTACATTTGATTTTAAAATATAGAATTAATTCGGTTTCTTTTTCATTCGACTTTGAAATTGAATGCGTAAGTTTTTATAAATTCGATTTTTAAAAGTCTCATGAATAATAAATAAATGAAATAAAGAATGCATTCAATTTTTAAAATTCTCATAAACAAGAATTCGATTTAATGTTAAAAATCGAATCCATTCCAAAAAATATTGATATTTAAGATAATTGTATTCAGTGACTATAAAAATCGAATGTATTTTATTTGTGAATTCATTCGAAAAGTGGTTAATTCTTCGAAGCTTTGATTATCCTAAAGTATCATAAAGTCCAAAGTATATTTTTAAAATATTCGTTAGTTTTTATTAAAAAATCAGTGTCATAAATTAGTACAAATTATTTATATTTGAAAAAAATTCAATTAATAGACGTTTTATGGAAAACAATACAAAAAAAAAAATTTACATACAAATTCATGTATGACAATGTATGATCATTAATGTACATGTACCCTCAAATTACGGATATGCACTTGTATGGACGTCCATATATGCATCATATATGAACATTAGAGTGTCCCTTATTTTGGAAATGTTGAGACGGTACCCCCTCATTTTTTTCCTTTTGACTAAAAAATAACTCAGGAAAAATTTTACGCCCCTACGACCACGCCTTCCCCACGCGACGGGGCCGTAAAGAGAGGGGCCTTAAAAATCATTTTTCCATACAAAGCAAAAAATTTTTTTTTTTATTTTTAATTTTTTTGTTATTAATTATAATATTACTTGGTTAGCTTATTCACGACAAAAAATTTGATTTTGGTGGGATGAGGCTTTCAGTTCTAAAAAATTTTTCGAAATTGAGAGCTTTTGGGGTCCTACAGTAAACATTTTTTAAAAAATATTTTTTTTTAGTTTTGACAAGCAACCGTTTTAGTTGAATTGTTGCCTTTAATGATATATTTTCATAAAAAAATATTATTCCTATCTGTGACATCTTTATCGTGATCTAAAAAAGGGTAAAAAATGCATTTTTGATGTTTTTCGATACACGATCAAGATGTCACAGATATGAATAATATTTTTTTATGAATATATATCATTAAAAGCAACATTACAACTAAAACCGTTGCTTGTCAAAACTAAAAAAAAAAATTTTTAAAAAATTTTTACTGTAGGACCCCAAAAGCTCTAAATAAAAAATTAAAAATTTTAGAACTGAAAGCCTCATCCCACCAAAATCAAATTTTTTGTCGTGAATAAGCTAACCAAGTAATATTATAATTAATAACAAAAAAATTAAAAATCAAAAAAAAAAATTTTGGTTTGTATGGAAAAATTATTTTTAATGCCCCGTTCTTTAAGGCCCCGTCGCGTAGGGAAGGCGTGGTCGTAGGGGCGTAAAATTTTTCCTGAGTTATTTTTTAGTCAAAAGGAAAAAAATGAAGGGGTACCGTCTGAACATTTCCAACATTTCCAAAATAAGGGACACTCTAATGAACATACATGGTCATTTTCACCCGGGTTATTTATTTTTTTAATATTTTATTTATTTTAGTTTTGACAAGCAACGATATTGGTTAATATGTTGCTCTTAATGATACATATTCATATAAAAAATATTATTATGATCTGTGACATCTTTATCGTGTTCTTAATAAAATGTGTCAAGAAACAGCAAAAATGCGTTTTTATAACCTTTTCAAATTTTAAGTGTTATCACGAAAAATTACTTTTTTCGATTGCCAAACAAGTTATGGTTTCTTTTGGTATAAAATTCAGATTACAGTAATTTTACAGACATATTATTTGTAGTGTACTCAATACACAAAGGTATGACTTATAGTATACCTAAGATAAAATACTGTAGTTTACCTAAAATAATTACAATTTGAAGATGAAATGTGTTTATAATAATATCCACTTAGGAAGCATATTGCATAAATATCTACTTCCTCCAATGTTTACAATGAATGACTGAAAATATTTGTACGTGTGTGTGTACCTACGCATATTAAGTGATTAATGATACGTTATCATCTATTGCTCGAAAAGCTTCTTGTGGTTATTATCACACAATGTGTGGTGCTCGTATATTTGCTAAGGCTTTGTGGGTTAAACGAACATGTAAGGTTGATGCTACTAGAGATGGGCGCGTGAGTGACTTTTGACTCACACTTACTCACGGTTACGTCAAGAATTTTCCAATCACGCACATTCAATAACTCACGAGCATTTTTTTTTGTATATTCACACAAGCTCACAATTACATACGTGAGTAAATTTAAAACAACTCATGTGCACTAACACAAACTTCGCTTACTCTCACGTTGACTCAAACTCACAAAACTCTTATTTATACAAAAAAAAATTCTTTTAAATTAAACAAAATATACAGTTTAGCCAAATTTTACAAAGTTTTTTTTCGAGACGAAATTTAAAATTTAGCCAAATTTTTATACATAAAAATCTTTCTCACGCACACTCACCTATGCAATAATTTTTTTTTACTCACACTAACTTACATTCGCGTGAGTTAATTGAGTTTCACACCTACGCTTGATCACGACTGTGTCACACACTAATCTGCTCATCTGCCCATCTCTAGTTGCTACTACTGCTACTACCTAGTACCAGTGTTGTCGCTGTCTTATGCTGTAGAGGTTTGTAATTATCCTTGATTAATTGTTTAACGACTCTAACGGTGGTTTAGGAGACAATAAACCCGAGCACAGGATATATTTTCTAATCTAAATACGAGTTGGAGAGAAAAAGTATAATAAATGAAACTTTGGTGAAAATGGGCAACAACAAAAAACAATTTGAAGAACCATTACATACGGTAAGGATAACACATACACGTGTTTTGCGGATGGTAATATACAAGCTCTCTATGTAAAACAAACCTTGCTTTGCATGTGTGTGTATGTTCTACTACTTGTATTTTAACCAAAATTAATGAATATTTGAAAAGTGAAATAAGATTGGCGGTATTTTTGTTCGTGGCTTTAAATGAAAAACAACGTCAGGCAAAAGTTAATAAATATTTTTTCAAATACAATTCTGCAGAATAAGAAATTATTTAAATTAGACAGAAACCCCCTTTGCAACCGAAGTGATATTTAAAAAATAAAATTATATTAATATAGGCTTGAATTATTTACCAAAATGGTGACGCGAAAAATTAATAGCTGCAGAAGGCAATAGTAATTAAAAACTAATCTAATCAATATATTTTTTTGTTAATTGCCACGGCAGGTACTAGAGAATGCAATAATCTACAAGTCAAAAAAGATTTCATCAAAATTGGTTCAATAGTTTTTGCTGTACAACTACAGCCGATTTTGTCCTTTGGGAAAAGCATCTCACAATTTAAGTTATATCTTTCAAATAAAAAAACAGAATTAAAAAATATTGCGTATGAAAATGGTGTAATACGCAAACTTGTTAATAATTTCCCTTTTTTGTTTGCCGATTATAAATTTATAAGATAAAGTGTCTTTACTGTCGAAAAATTTCAATTCGTATTTTAATTAAACAGACAAATAAAAAATAAGTCTGTATTGCTTAATTTAAATTTTTTGTCAAATTTAACCAACAAAATGGCGTAGTACCGTAAAGTTTTCATACCTACAATAAACACCTGCCTTCATTTTAAAAACATACACCTGGCCTTATTAGGGAGGAATTTTATTTTGCTTATATATCGTCCATTCCACCAGACATTTGGTGATTTTAGGCATTTTTTGACCGAGGGTCTTCCGATTTTTGTTATTTTTTTCATACAGATTCTCTATGGAGCCAATTTCTAATTTCATCCATCAGATCGAAAATATTCAAAAAACTCGCGATTTTATTCACGATTTTCGTTTTTAAAAAAGTCAAAAAAATGCAAAATCTTTGTTACTTTGAGCTGCTGTATTTCCTAAACTACTTATCGCATTTAAACAATCTATAGCGCATACGAATGGTATGTAAGTCTATTTTAATATCTTATAAACTGAAAAAATATCGGTGGTTTAAAAGTGCATTTTATATGCAAATGCAGTTTTGCAGTGCATTTTGCAAAACTTTTACCCCTTTTAATTTTTTTTTAATTAGCATATTTGGAAAATTTCGAATTTTTGCTACAAAAAAATGTTGTCATTACAATGGACCGAGAATGTATGCTATTTTTAATATTTTTTTTAAAAATACTTCCTTAAGTTTCCCTTATAAAAGTTTTTATTTTTTAAATTATACCAAAATCATGTAAAAAGACATGTTTTTAAACCGTTATATTTTCAAAAGTACGAATCATATCTTACTGTTTTTATGCACATTAGAAAGGTATTTTTGTCCATTTCTTGCATATAATGACCCCAAAAATGTTGGTGTTTTACAAATGCATTTTAAATGCAAATGCAGTTTTGAAGTGCATTTTTCAAAACTTTTTCCCCTTTGATTTTTTTTTTAATTATCATATTCGAAAAGTTCACAATTTTTACTACAAAATAATGTCCTCCTAATAATGGACCCACTGTGTGTGCTATTTTTAAAGAAATTTTAAAAATTTCCTTAAAACAAATTTTAATATTTTAAATTAAACCAAAAATATCTGAAATTACATTATTTTTAAAAAAAATTCTGAAAAATATTACACACAGTGGGTCCATTAGTAGGAGGACATTATTATGTAGTAAAAATTGTAAACTTTTCGAATATGATAATTAATAAAAAATTCAAAGGGCTAAAAGTTTTGAAAAATGCACTTCAAAACTGCATTTGCATTTAAAATACATTTGTGAAACACCAACATTTTTGGGGTTATTATATGCAAGAAATGGACAAAAATACCTTTCTAATGTGCATAAAAACAATAAGATACGATTCGTACTTTAAAAATTATAACGGTTTAAAAACATGTATTTTACAGATTTTGGAATAATTTAAAAAATAAAAAAATTTATAAGGGAAACTTAAGGAAGTATTTTTAAAAAAAAAAAATTAAAAATAGCATACATGCTCGGTCCATTGTAATGAAAACATTTTTTTGTAGCAAAAATTGTAAATTTTCCAAATATGCTAATTAAAAAAAAATTAAAAGGGGTAAAAGTTTCGCAAAATGCAATTCAAAACTGCATTTGCATATAAAATGCACTTTTAAACCACCGATATTTTTCAGTTTATAAGATATTAATATAGACTTACATACCATTCGTATGCGCTATAGATTGTTAAAATGCGATAAGTAGTTTAGGAAATACAGTAGCTCAAAGTAACACAGATTTTAAATTTTTTTGACTTTTTTAAAAAAGAAAATCGTGAATAAAATCGCGAGTTTTTCAAATATTTTCGATCTGATGGATGAAATTTGAAATTGGCTCCATAGAGAATCTGTATGAAAAATATAACAAAAATCGGAAGACCCTCGGTCAGATTTTTTAAAATGTCTCATGGAATGGACGATATATTTTCGATCAAAAAACAAAGTTTTACACCTTCAATCAAAAAATGTTAAAAATGCAAAGAAAAAAAAAACATACAAAAAGCAGCTTATTCTACCAATAACAAGGTGTACAATACGGCATAAACTAATATTAACACACAACCCAGGAACATTTTAGGGAACAGGAATATATAATTTTATAATTTTAAAAATAAAATATGTACTTGCTTTTGACACAATGAACTAGGAGGTAAAATTTCTTATTTTATTTTATTATTTTGTACTAAAAGGGGGTAAATTCGGCATTTGTGACATGTACGGGGATAAGTTTTAAAAATGTCATAAGAGGTTACTACCCCCTTCATAGAGTACTGCACTACAAAAGTTGCAGGTCCTGGGACCGGTTCGTAAGAGGTTTCCCAAAGGGATATAAATTCTTGAGATTTTTTTACCCAATATTCTAAGAAATTAGAACTATTATTTATAATAAATTTATATACAACAGTAAATCAGAATTCAGAAATGTTTCCATACGAAAAATTTAAGAATCTGACTGCAAATAAGTTTTTTGTTATGTTTAACATATAATTTTGCTGGGATATATACAATATGGATAAAATGAAAAAAAAAAAAAATCAACTAAAGGAAATCAAAGATTCAGATTGAAAAAGTTTATTTAATTTGGAAAACAAACAAATAAGCATGAGAAAGAAAAAAAAGGAAAGACCCAAAAAAAATTCATGTTACAAATAATGAATTCGTTAAAACTTATGTAAGGAATAATAATAACAGAAAAATTAGAATGAAAAAAAAACTTCCGCCAAAGATGTGGTTTCGATAATAAACTTGATATTGAAACAGACAGGAATGAAAAAAGAATCCACCAAATACAGTTTTGGCAACAAGGCAACATTTACAAAATTTGTTTTAATTTAATGGGGAAAAGACCCAAAGAAAAACAAAACCATATACAATATACACTTAAGGACAAAATAAAGATAAAACAAATTATTTAAATTTTTATACAAGAAAAATCAGCACTTTGCGACATTAAAATCCTTTTACAATTAGTAAAATATATTGATGATCATTTTAGATTTTGGTGTGCTAATCCAAATTTATTATCAAAATTGTATACCAAATTTTCTACCACCTATCAAAGACATTTTTTTTTAAATTATGTACCTAAGACAAATAATTATATGTGCATTTTTTTATATTGGGTTATAGGAAAGAAAAGAAATTATTTTTTCATGTTTGGTTAATATTTTATTATGTTTATATATAAGCATTAAAATCATGAACATTTTAATTTTATACCTTATTTTTTAATACTGAAAATAACGAAAAAGGAAATACTTAATATATTTTCTTTAGAAAATAATTATATGTGCATAAATGAAAATTCCTATATATTCTTTTTGATTTGCAATATAATTGAGTATTTTGTGAAAATTTGTGTTCGCCTTGTGTATTTAAACTTTTTTAAACCTAGGAGGCATAAAACCCGCCAAGCTTTGTAATATACAATACCCCTTGTCTCCCGTTTTGTCAGTATTTAAATTTAAAATCCTTTAATGGTCTTGTACGGCTTTGACTTTGAAATGACCTTGGCAGAAAAGGTCCTAAGGAGGAATTTAATTCGGTGTAAGTCCGGACTAATGGCTGGCCACTTCAATACTGGTATGTTGTGCGCATATAGAAAGTTTTTGTCAAACGAGTGACATGGATTACAGCGTTATCTTGTGAGAATGTCCAATTATATCCATACAGTTCGGTAGCAAAGTCTATTAAATGGTGCCCAACAAGTAAGAATATATTTTGCATTATTTTTATTGGAAAAAAATCATATTCAACCCCTTCCTCATGATCCAAATGCATCCTATACCATGACGGATTCGAAACTGTGCTTTCAAAAATAGCACGTTTGGCGGAAATGTGTTAAATTTCTACAAGAGAAGTGGTGACCATCAGCACCGTCTTAGTTAAACTTTTTTCGTCATATTTAGTGATAAAAAAAGTTTAATTTGGATGGCAATGATCGTCAACACCAATATTGGAGAGATTTATGACAGCCGCGCCAAACGTGCTAATTGTAAAATCACGGTTGCGAATCCGTTATGGTATGGGATGCATTTGGATCAGGAGGACGGTTCCGAATATGATTTGCCCATACTAAAAACAATGCAATAATATATTTTTACTTGTTCGGGAACATTTAATAGACTTTGCTACCGAACTGTGTGGAGATAATTGGACATTCCACCAAGAAAACGCTCCAATCCATGTCACTGGTTTGACAAAAGACTTGTTTAATGCGCTCAGCATACCAGTATTGAAGTGGCCAGCCAATAGTCCTGACATAAACCTAACTAAATTCTTCCTTAGGACCTTTTCTGCCAAGGTCATTTCAAAGTCAAAGCGGTACACTACGCGCTAAGGACTTAAATTTGCGATATTGACGAATCGAGGGAAAAATGGTATTGGCACATTAAAAAACTTGATTGGTTTTATGCCTCGTAGTCTAAAACAAGTATAAATATTCATTAAATATTCATATAACCTAATTATATTGTATATCATAAAGAAAATATATGAATTTTCCTTTTTGCACATATAATTATTTTCTATGAAGTATATTTTTATTCCTTATTTTCTGTATTAAAAAATAAAGTTTAAAATAAATGTTTTTATGATTTTAAAGCTTACTTAAAAACATAACAAAATATTAACCAAACTTGAAAAAATATTTTGTTTTCTTTCCTATAACTCAATATAATACAGTGCACATATAATTATTTGTCTTAGGTATACACCAAATAAATTGTAAATTTGCTACCAATAGTTTATCATATTTATCGTCCTAGAATTAAGAAAGTGTAGGTAAGACTCGACACACTTGATCCCTAAAAAGTTAAATGCTTATAACTCCCAAACTAATGCAAAGTTTTTCTTGAAATTTATTATATTTGAAGATATCTCTAAGGAGAATCTGCGATATTAATATAAAAGTTTTGGATTTTTTTTTCTGCGAGTTATTGTAAAAAAAAAATCGGCTTTGCGAAAAATGCAAAAAAAAAAATTTTGCACTATAAAAAATATTCACTCCAGTAAGAAAGTGGTTAAAAAATTGCATTGTCGTGTCTTTCAGGTTTTTATACCCTCCACTCTAGTGATGGAGGGTATATATAAGTTTGTCATTCCGTTTGTAACACCTCGAAATATTGATCTAGGACCCCATAAAGTATATATATTCATGATCCTCTATCGATTTTAAGACGATCTAGCGATGTCCGTCCGTCCGACCGTCTGTCTGTCTGTCTGTTGAAAACACGCTAACTTTTGAAAGACTTAACGGAGGCTCCTGAAGTTTGGCAAATATGTTTAGCATTTACCTGGTCAGATTGGTATTGCAATCCAGTGAAATCGGTCCAGTGGTTCAAAAGTTATGAGCAAAATATTGAATTTCGGCAAGGGTTTTTCGTGAATTTTTGAGATAAAAAGCACTATAACTTTCGAAAAGCAATTCTGAGGATGCTGAAGCTTGGCATATATATTTTGCGTTCCTCCAGCCTCGTTCGTATTGAATTTCAGTCAAATCGGTCCAGTGGTTCAAAAATTATTAGCAAAACCGTAAATTTCAGATTAGCTTCACCTAAAATTCACGTGTTGAAAACCCGTTAAACCTGTTTTAAAAAAATTGGTAAGTCACAAAAATATTTTACAACGTATTTTTGTCACTCAAAAATATTTTTATACCAAAACAAAACAAAAAATACACTCGAAAAAAATTTTACACTCAAAAAAAATTTTACACTCAAAAAAAAATTAGTAAATTTTTTTTTTTCAAAAATTACTAAAAAAAAATTATTTTAAACAAAATAAAATATTTCTAATCAAAACTGTTATTTTTTTCACGTAAAAAATTTATTATCACTTAAAATGGGCATTGTGGAGGGTATTCATAGATTCGGCCAAGTCGAATTTAACTTTTCTACTTGTTTTTAAATCAATTCGCGTTTATAACGAAAAATGTAAACAAAATAGGATGTTAAATTTTGTTTCACAAAAGAAGTATGAAATAAATCGAAAAAAAAAATTGTGAATATCGTCACCTAAAACGCAAAAGGCCCAAACTAACAAAAAATTCAAAATCGGTATTTAAATTGATTGTGGTGTATTTTGTTAACTTACGCGACCTTACCAATAATTAGGGTCACAAAATAAAAATAAGCGATTTTATAGCCACAAATTAAAAGCATGTGAATTGCAAAATCGCCAATAACCGTAACTAGAAATACATTTTTAAATCATTTTGTGATTAATACATGTTAACAAAATTTATGTCCTCACAAAATTTTAGCTCAATCCAATCACAACGAACAAAGTTATTAACAAATTCAATATTTTATTCAATACTGTTTCTCCTGTAAAATTAATAAAATGTTAGTTAGGGCCTTTTGCATTTTAGGTGACGATATACTACTCAGAAAAATAATGTTAATAGATGTCTTCAGTAAAATTTAATTGTGGTTCTTTTCTTGGAACATATTATCCCTCTATCTCCTGTTTTTAGGGGCCATTTTTGTCTTTATTTCAAATACTCTCCTAGAAAATCATTAAATCGTGCGTTTAAGGGAGATAGAAGTTTAATATGTTCTAAATTTTAATTTGAAGATATATTCAAACACTATTTAGCAAGTAGATTTAATACTTTTTTCGACTTATTTTACACTTCTTTGGAAAAACACAACTTTTTTTATTGGTGTTTTTCGCTAAAACGCGAATTGATCTAGAAAAACTGGGAGACACGTGCATTTTATTTTCGGCCCTACTTTCAGAATTTGTCGTTCTGGTCCATGTGTACAAAAGTGTGTCGGACGGTGTTATACATTCTTAAACGTCTGACATAACAATTACCTACGTGAGCGTGAGTACAAAAATAAAATCCTTTGTGAAAGTGCGTGAGAATTTATTTTTTCGTGAGCGTGTGTCAAGTATCAGTCACGCGCCCTCTATCTCTAATATAAACTGAGATCATTCAAACATTAAATACAAAAAAATATATTTTTCACGTTATTTTGTTCGATAGTGTACATTAGCATGCCCCGAATGAAGAGTTTTTCTAAATTGATAGCATTTTTCAAGTTTAGTTTGGCATATTTTGAAGCCCATTATGTTAGAACTTCAAGTCTGTAGAGTCAGTGTAATTCCTTTTTCAAGTTTTTTATGTATATTTCAATTTTTACATAACAAAAAGGAGAAGGAACGGAATGGTTTTAAACGAAAGGTACTTTCAATACCTATTTAACGGATCATATACCTCATCTTCAACTACACTTAAAAATGTATGTCATTAGTTTATTTAAAAAGTTTTACGTTTTGTCGTTTTTAAAAGAAAAACCATTTGTTTAACGTTCAGTTTTTTTAAATGGCCATTTCTGTTCTGTGTTTTAAAAATAACAACATAAAAAATAAAGACTTTCATTACCATTCAATTTTTAAAGTCATTTATTTTTGTTCTGCAATTAAAAATAAGTGATTCTTCTTTAATTTTCAATGATTTGTGTTCGGTATTTTTATAAATTGTTAGCATTTTTTAAAGAAAATCATTAGATTTTACGTACTTGTGAGGGTTATTTTTTTGTAGAAAAAAAAACAATTATTTATAGAAATATAAAAACATGTTTGTATCAAGTGACTTTGGCACAATGTGTACACTCAAAAAAATAAAACTGTAAAGTTAACAAATTTTTTTTTGTTAACTCGAGTTTACTGGCTTTTTAGCAAATTTTTAGTTAAAATCAGCGTTTTAACTACTTTTTCTAGTTAAGTTCAATTTACGAAAATACTAGTTTTGTACAAATTTTGAATTAATATTTTTTGTTGACTTTAAAACTGAGTTTACGAATTTTTACTAATAAATTTGCTGATTTTTTGTAACATTTTTGTCAAGTGAAAAATTTTAAACATTTCTTGTGTAGCCTCCTATGCAAATCTCATAAGTCCTACATAAGCTGAACTTAATGCTGTGAAAAAAAAAAGAAAAAATAAGTGAAGTGTTAGTGTTTAAAACCAATATTTACCAAACTTAAAATTTTTTACAAAAAGTTTAGCTGAATTCAACTAATAAAAAATGTTACGAAATTTTCAGCTGAATTTTTAGTTAAAGTTACGTTTTTTTTTGCTACATTCATTCTACGAAAAGTTAACTAAATATTTTTTGTTAAATTAACTAGAAATTTAGTAGGTTCAAAATCAGGTGTTTTTTTAGTTAAATTTAACTAAATTTTTTGCTAACTTTACAGTTTTATTTTTTTGAGTGTAGAGTGTCTGGCCAGAATGTAGTTGATTGCAGGATCGATTCCCCAAAATTTTAACAAAAATTTTTAAAAAAAATAATTTTTTAGAAAAATTTTGAAAAATAACATACGAAATCATTAATTTTTAATGTTTTCGTAGGAAATTTTTTTTTTTGAATTTGTGGGTAAAAATAACACACTATTCATTAATTTTTAATTTTTAATGTTTTCGAATTTCAAAAAAAAAAAATTTGACTAAAACAGATTGCATGAAAATATAAAATTCTGGACACCCTAGTGTTCATAAATATTAAGGGATAGGCCAAAAACTTTGTTTTATCTTTATAAAAAAAAATAATAATAATCATCCTTATTTCTAAATACGCGCATCACTTCGACGTCGAATGAGTTTCACTTTCGACGACCGAGTTTCACCACATTCTACAATACTTCAGTGGTATCGGTGAAGGAATATCGATTATTTTTTGTCATCACTAGCAAAACACAAAAAAACAACAAAACATATAAAATAACATGAATTGTAAATTCATTAAAATTATATTGCGGTTCATATTTTATATTTATTTTCAATCTTACTATAATATATGGGGCATTCCATGCCAAATCACTCACTTTTAGGCCCGACCCCCTTCGATTAATTTTATTTTTGGATATGTTTTAGTACGTATTAAATGCAACTTGCAGCCAAATTTTCAGCCTTTTATACCAAGGTGGTGTTGAGTAATCAATTTTTCAAAATGGCGATTTTTTCCAAAAAATGAAAAAATTTAAATTTTCAATCAATTTTGACCAGTAAAAAATATAGATATTTTAAAAAAAGTTGGACAACGTGTTGTTGGTATTTAAATGTAGTTTTAGAAAAAAAATGTGAAAAAATTATTCGAAGTAATTATCACTTATTTTTTGACGTTTAAAAATTAAAATCGACTTTTTGAAAAAGTCCGAAACCTTCGATTTTTTTGTAAAAAACTATAAGAATTCTACTCTAAATTATGCAACTTTTAAGCCATAACTCGAGATGTGATCACAATTCTTTCTATTTTTTTTTTAATTTTTAAAATTGCACCTTTTATGTTTTGGCTCTAATTTATTTTATATGGAGCCCAAAAAAAAAAAAAAAATGGTAGATACTGACCCTAACTTACCCCAAATATATTCATTTGGAGGTAAATATACGTCTCACAAAAATTTGGGACGATCGGACATGTGTAAGGCGCTTAGCATGGTCCTTGAAGTTTAAAAAACGGATTACAAGGAAAAATATGAATTTTTTTCTGTTTTCGCAATTTCTTTGGTATTTTAAGTTAAGTTTTAATTCAAGTGATTACAGAATTATGATGTGGAGTAAAATGCCTTTCTAATAAGGTACTAAAAACTAAAATCGGTTGAAAATCAGCCAAGTTATTACAACTTCCCCAGGCATCTAGCGTGTGCCATACAACTTGATTAAAAAATACGAGGCCCTTTTTTTAAATTTATTGAAATTTTCTACTGTAATAACATTTTTTCATTATTCATGTTTCAGTGTAATATTTTTTTGACTTTTCCAAATTTTAAAACAAAAAAAATATTTTTTTTTTTTAAATAGAGATTTCAAAAGGGTGTGGAAAATGCAGGCATTTTTAGCACTAATTTAAAAAATGTTAGCAAAACACAATATGAAAAATACTTGTCATCTAATAACATTTGAACTTGAAGAATAAAAAAATGTTATTACAGTAGAAAATTTCAATGAATTTCAAAAATCGGATTGTATTGATTAATCAAGTTGTCTGCCACAAGTTAGATGGCTGGGGAAGTTGTAATAACTTGGCTGATTTTAAACCGATTTCGGTTTTTATGACCTTAATAGAGAGACATTTTACTCTACATTTCAATTCTGTAACCATTTGAATTCAAAATTAACTTAAAATACCAAAAAAATTAAGAAAACAGAAAAAAATGCATATTTTCCCTTGTAATCCGATTTTCAAACTTCAAAGCCGATGCGGCACGCCTTACCCATGTCCGATCATCCTAAAATTTTCTGAGACGTATTTTTACACCCAAGTTAATATATCTAGGGGAAGTTACGGTCAATATTTACCAAATTATTTTTTTTGGAGCACCATATAAAATAAACCAGAGTCAAAAAAAAAAAAGTGCAATTTTCAAAATTTGAATAAAAATAGAACGAGTTACGATCACATCTCGAATTATGACTTAAAAGTTGCGTAATTTAGAGTAGAATTTTTTAACATTTTAAAAAAAAAATCGAAGGTTTCGGACTTTTTCAAAAAGTCGATTTTAATTTTTATACGATAAAAAACAAGTGATAATTACTTCGAATAATTTTTCATATTTTTTTTCTAAAACTACATTTAACTACCAACAAAATGTTGTCCATCTTTTTTTAATATATCTATATTTTTTACTGGTCAAAATTGATTGAAAATTTAATTTTTTTCATTTTTTGGAAAAAATCGCCATTTTGAAAAATTGATTACTCAACACCACCTTGGTATAAAAGGCTGAAAATTTGGCTGGAAGTTGCATTTAATACGTACTAAAACATATCCAAAAATAAAATTAATCGCAGGGGTTCGGGCCTAAAAGTGAGTGATTTGGCATGGAATGCCCCATATATAATTAAAAAATAAAGAATAAGTATTTTAAACTTCAGAAATTTAACAAAAAATCGCCATAAACAAAAATCCGTCTCTGTGTGGCACAGTCCGGGAACAAATGCAGTTTACATTTTCATGGTTTTTATTCTGCCGGAGACATTTTTATTACATAATTTATACAAAAATAAAACACTTAATTGATATTTTAAAGAAAATTCTATTAGTTTTAATGATTTAGTTAAAAAAACACAATTTTCTATAAAAACGCGCCAAAAAAGATGTCGAACAAAAATGTATGAATCTGGCGTCGAAGACGAATTGAGGAATACGTCGAATGTCGACGATGACGTAAAAACATATGTTTTTCGTCTGTATCATCTCCAACGTATTCAGGAATACCAAAAATTACCTTTGTCGCGTTTTAAACGCGTTTATGACAACAGGAATAGCCCCGAATATCAACACTCACTAGAGAAATATTAAAAAAATAAAAAACTGAATAAAATAAAGAATAAATTTTATAATTCCCTTAATAAAGTTTAAAAAAAAACTTTAAACAACAACAAGAAATTCCCTTATGGTCCTATTGTTGTCATTTTAAAACAAACACCAAAGAAACATTTGATTTGTTTAACGGCAACGATGCGCATTCATACGATTACGAATCGATTCGAATTGAACTGAACTTATTTTTTTTTTTTTTGGTTAACAAATTTTTTTGTTTTATTTTTTAATTTCGATTTGTTTGCCATTCATGTAAGAAGACTGAAGGTGGAAACAAGTGAATTGAAAATTATTTCCAATTCGTTTGGTTTGCTCATTATAATTGTTGTGGCTCTGGAGGCAGAAAACAGCAAACAGTTAAAACAAAAAAATAATATGGTTGAAAGAAAAGCAGAAGAATAAGTCGAAGAAGATACAAAGCCAGATTTGTGATTTCATCTGAATGCCTAAAGTCAAATGAATTGAAATGAATTGAGTTGTACCTTCACTAATAAACAGGCGGCAAATAACACAGAAATTGTTGTTTGTTTTTAAGGCAAAATAAGGACCCTCTTTATTTTCAGTTTGCAAACTGCAATATACAAAGTTTATTTAAACAATGATTTTATTTTTTTATTTTTAACTTTTTGAAGGCGTAAAAAAATAAATGATAAATATTGCATAACATGCAATAACTACACATTCATACATTTACTTATGTATGTGTAATAAATACTGAAATTTTAAAACCTTTTGATCGGGGTTGAAAATTTAATTTTTTAATTACATAATAACTGTTGTTATTTTTTATGTGTTTTTTTAAATTTTACCAATATTTAGAATACCCCAGTTGGCAAAATAAAATCACAGCTGACATCTGCTTAGTCTCCCTTTATGAAATTGGTGACATCTTAAACCACCGCTGATCAACTGCTGACATGTCATTGGGAACATTTTGAAAAATTGTATGAAGTTGCCAGCAATTTTATAAAGGAAGAGTCAGCTGTATGTCAGGGGTGATTTTTTTGCCAACTGGGATAAATTACATAATTTGCAAACACAGAATTGGGGGGGGGGGGTATACTTACTTTGTCATTGATACTATTGATCCTTAACGATTCTATGCAGTTTTTGTGATGTCCTTCTGCCTCTGAAAGCATCAAACAGTCCAAAGCAAAAGTGATTACCAGTAAATTAACAAAATCAAACTAGGGGAGAAAAACTTCCTGTGTAGACCTTTTCTAAATTTCAATTGGGCTTTACTGAAATTCAATTCTGCCTTTCTTTTGGCTTTTAGCTTTTCTAAGTTTCTGAATAAAATTGTATTAAGTAATTTTTCTTGAGAATTTCATCCCCCATTAACCTCCAATATAACTATATTTAGAATCTAGCCATTAGCTAAAAAATAACTGTTTATAAACTAATTAACTTTTTAAAAGCTGAAATATACGTAGGTCGTCATAGCCTTTAAGATGGATGGACACGTTCATTTGCACTTAACATGCAACTGAACCTTCAGAAACCCAATAATTATGAGTCATTTATACTTTAACCTAATGAAGTCATCAAAAGAAGAAGCAACAAGTTGAGATGGATTAACATATAAAAATATAAAAAGTAGGTAATATATGCATATTTCTGCATGTAGTTGCTAAAAGGTTCCAGCAAATGAAAGGAGTTTATTAAGCCGTCACTCATTTAGACACTTGAGAAAATTCTCCACACAGATGAAATGGATGGATGTAATATGTTTATGATGACATGCACCAGCAACGATAAGATTAAATTTTTAAAGTTCGGTGAAAAAATTATATAAAACACATATGAAGGTTTTCGCCTGAAGTGATACAGCCTTTCAAACCGATTTCTTCCGATCGGAATGAAATTTGCACCAAGGTAAGACCTAGTGGATGGTAGTTTGGACACAATTTTTCAACGAGATCGGTAAAGGACTCTCTGTTTTTTTTTTTTTTTTATTTGTTTCAAATCGGACATTTTTTTGGACTCAAAAGAAGATCTTTTTCTTTAAGACCTATGGGGTTACTTAGTGGGATGCGAGTGGGATGTCTATCAAAACATTTTTTTTTTTAACTTTGTAACTAAAAACAACGGTTTTTCAATTATAGCGTATGCGATATTAGGAGTGTGATAGTGCACGAGATCTCGATACGCTACAACCCATAATTTTGTTAGGTTCAAAAAAATGCATGAGCCAAAAAATAGGGTAAGTGGGGTGCGTAGAGAGGTAAAAATCCTCAAAAAGCCCCATAACTAACCTAGAAACGCCCCTGGAGGATTGAAATGTGAGGCCTCCATTAATTTTCTGACCCCAACATTTTGCCTGATCATATCTAACCTCTAACTCTACTTCCAAAGGGGGCACCCATACAAGATGGGTGTTCGCTGACAGACCTCACTTGTGATTGGAGGCTATTAAAAGAAAAGGAAACATTTCATGCCTAGTGCCTCATGCACTTAATTATAGCGCTATTCCGGTTAAAGTTAAGTTTGAAGACCATTCATCACCTCTCCGTATATGATGTAGTAAAGAATATGATGATTAAGTAAAAAAATTATAATAATAATCCCAATTCAAAGGTGAAAATGCTGTTTGTCCTTAAAGCCAATAATGTTGCACAAACATTCATATACATATGTATAGCAAATGATGATGAAAAGAATAATGTCTAACTAGGAATAACACTAAAAGCAGCAGGCCCTAAGCTAAAAGCATAAAGAATTTCTGCAACGGACAGCAGCTACAAAATTGCTTGTTTAGAGCCTCAAACGTTAATGTTAGTTGTTAACCTATAACAATCGCTGCTCCTGATACACTCAAAATAATTCTACATTAAAAGGTTTAGTAAGTGATATTGTACCAAAATCTACTAATTCGTTACTAATTTTAGTATCTTCAAAGTACTAACATTAGTAATTTTTACTGGATTTGACTAATATTAGTTAAAAATTTTAGTATTGGTTACCAATTTCTGCACTAGGTCCTTTTGGACTAAAATTAGTTAAATTTTTAGTATTGAATACTCACGTTTTTTTTTGGGTGTACAATTTCATTCCATAGTTTCTGTTTTCTATTCTCTTATTGTAAAACACTTTGTTGTTTAGAGTTTAACGATACAACCGTAATGATCAATTTGAATACAACAACTATTTGCAAGGCGCGTGAACCCATCAAAACTGGTAATTATATAACAAAAGCTTTACAGTGCTTCTTTTTTTTTTTTTTGATGCGTGTTTTATGAAATGACTTTTGCGGTAAGCCCTGATGGTTTGTAGTCGTAAAGTAATGTGCAGTGTTGTTGCTTTTTTTACTTTTTTCTATGTTGACTGACTGCATGTGGATTGTTGCATGTTGTGCTAACGTCAGCAACATTAACCAACTATAAACAAATAGGGTATTCACTTGCTGGAAAAGTTTGAATCCTCACTAGTGTTTGGGAATGCCCGGACTTTTATATTTAATTTATATTTAATTCTACACAGAAAAAAATAAAAAAAAATATTTGAGTAAATTTTTAATACTATTGAGTAAAAAATTACTCAATTTTGCACCAGTAAACGATTTTATAGTATTGAGTAAATTTTTAATAAAAATTTATTAAATTTTTGAAAAAAAATTCGAGTAAATTTTTAATTGTGTCAATTAAAAATTTATTCCAAAAAAATTATCTATTTATTTTTTTAAAAGTTTAAAAAAGTTTTAAATTTTTTTCCAAAAAAAAAAACAAAAAACTTGTTTTTTCAAACTTTACCAGATATATTTATATCTCGAAAACAAAGGAAAACTTTATAAAGACGATTACAAACTTTTGTATACATACACAAAAAACTCTAAGCTAAACGAGAATTCAAAAAACTATGGGAGTTAAAAAAAAATAAAAAACTATTAAATTTTTATTAAATTATTTACTTAAATTGTTTTTGAAATTTTTAAGTAAATTTTTAATTGCGTCAATTAAAAAATTACTCAATTTTGGTTTTTAAATTTAAACAAGTGATTACTCAAATTTGTTTACCCCATATTTTTTCTGTGTACTTAATTCTAAATAGGAAAGACGTGAGAGTGTAAGTGTTAGTGATTCTGCTGAAACATATGCGTGTATAAGTTAAATTTTGGAAAATTAATGAATTTATCAAGCAAAAGGACAAAGAAGTTTTGCCGTTTGTTGTTATTTTCAGCGTGTTCATCTGAATTCCCGTATGAAACGTCTTTTATAATGTCCTTGTTTGGAGTAAAAAACGTTTTATAAAATTTTTTAAGTCCAGAACATTTTTTTGAAAAAAAAAAATTTAAATTGGAAAAATTTCCTAGTACCGCAGATTGTTTTAAAATTTTCGAGGTCCCGAAACAAAAATTTGGTGTTGCATTTTTGAGAAAAATAATTCATTGAAAGCTTTAAGTCCCAAACATGTTTTTGAAGTTTTCTATACTGGACACAATATCTTTTTTGCGTTTTGGAGTAAAAATTTTCATTAAAAATGATTTACAAAAAAAAAAAAAATTCGATTTCTTTTGGTTTTAAAATTTATTGAATTATAGTAACCATGCTTTTCCACCAAGTCTTTATATCATGACCTAGATCCCAAACTCTTTCTCAAACTCTTCTTTTGATTTCAAATCTAGTTATATAGTGAGTTAAAAGTGAATCATTTTGTTGGGGTATAAAGGGCCTAATTTTGTAAAACGCAACGCGCCTTTTTATCTCGCGTTGGACAATTTTCTATTTTGTAAAACGCGAGCACTGAACAGCTGTTTTTTTCGCGTTGACTTACGTGTTTGTAGAACAAATTGTATGGAAAATGGAATTTTGTAAAACGCAAGAGAGTGTTTTTTCATCACTTGAAGTGTCAAAACGATCACTTGAAATTTTGGGGCGTTGATGTAACAAATATTCTTTTAAATAGCAAAAAATAAATAAATAATGTTGGAATATGTAAATATACAACAAAAAAGTAATAAATGTGTAAAAAAACTTCTCCGCCAGAAGAAAAACACCGAAAATAGCAAAGCGTCTCGTTGTGATTTTTATTGCTTTTTTCAACTAATTTATGTTACTTTTTTTTGTTCTCTTTTTTCTCAAATATTCTCTTTGCAGGTCTTGCCTTATCATATATATGAGGCATTCCACACCAAATGTCCAGCGAAAAAAAACACGTGTCGCACGAATTTCTGAATAGGTTGTATGGATAGCTCTATATGGAACTAAGAAAATTGCGTTTTTGGTTTTTCAATTTTTCAAAAACTGGGCTGAGGAGTCGTGGTCAAATATCGGAAAAATGGTCAAATTTGTGTCGAGTTGCCTTGATTAAATATTTATCACATTAAAACGGAATGCACCACAATCTCAAAAATTTACATTCTTATATAGTTTTGTATGGGCTATCGATTAAAATTTTTTTTTTGGAAAATTTTCAGAACCCGTTCTGAAATTTTCCATTTTTTAAAAAAGTCAATTTATCAAAAATCCGGCCACTTTTTTTTTTTTTTTTTAATTTTTTTTTTTAAAGTTTAGATGTTTGTCCATCCACACAAAAAAATTCAGAAACACGTTCGGCGTTTTTTTCGAGAAAATCGCATTTTAATATTGAATTTCACAACAATTTTGGAATTTCCTTGTATTTTCTTGTTAAAACATGGCGTATGAGTAACAAATTTTTGCGAAACCAACGAGTTGATCCCATTTTAATTATTTGTTAATGTGTGGTGCACTAAAGAGATGGGCGTGAGTGCGATTTGACCCACGCAAGATTTGACCCACGCAATTAAAGTCACTGACGACTCGTTATTATTTTTAGTTTACTTGTGAAATCACGTGAGTCAATTTACTGTTACTCACGCAGTTTTTGATTACGCTCACGGTTGTTCACTCACGCTGATGATGATTTTACAAAAATAATAAAAACAACAAATTTTCTATGAAAAAATCCCTGAAAACGAAAACTCAAAAAAACAGTAAAATTCCAAAAAAAAAATAGTTAAAAATCACAAAAACTTACTTAAGAAAAATTTTAAGCATTCACTCATCTCGCAAAAATTGGACTTCATAATCACTCACGAAATGTTCTACTAACGCTACCTCTTTAATGTCGTGAATAGCTTAGTACGTGACTCGCGAGTCATTTTTTTCAAATGTTGAACGTTAAAGGATATGTACCTATAATGTAGTGTCCGATTTATTGCTCCCGTTTAAATGCGCTTATCCAAAATATTAAATAAATCAGAAGGATATTGATGCATTTACATAAAAAAACTCTTATAAACGCACATCAAGTGGTCTGTCTGTCTGTATGTATGTCTATCTGTCTGGCTGTATGTATGTCTGCTTGTATGTCTGATAAACAAAACCCCGCTTAAATGCGTAAGACTGGTAAAAGAGTTTCATACAAAGTTCACTGAAATATCAAAACTAAAATGAACTGAAATATCACCACTAAAATGAGTTCCCCGCTTTATTGATTCACTTGCGGAAGCATAAATAACAATAAACAAATTCAAAAACTTAAGATCACTACACCTTTTCCAATTGAAATTCAGAAAAGATCAATTGTAATTCAGAAATCACAATTGAAATTCAGAAATCCCAATTGAAATTCAGAATAGCCCAATTGAAATTCAGAAATCATAATTGAAATTCAGAAAAGCCCAATTGAAATTCAGAAATCACAATTGAAATTCAGAAAAGCCCAATTGAAATTCAGAAATCACAATTGAAATTCAGAAAAGCACAATTGAAATTCAGAAAAGATCAATTGAAATTCAGAAAAGCCCAATTGAAATTCAGAAAAGCACAATTGAAATTCAGAAAAGCCCAATTGAAATTCAGAAAAGCACAATTGAAATTCAGAAAACCCCAATTGAAATTCAGAAAAGCACAATTGAAATTCAGAAAAGCATAATTGAAATTCAGAAATCGTAATTGAAATTCAGAAAAGCCCAATTGAAATTCAGAAAAGCACAATTGAAATTCAGAAATGCCCAATTGAAATTCAGAAAAGCATAATTGAAATTCAGAAATCGTTATTGAAATTCAGAAATCGTAATTGAAATTCAGAAAAGCCCAATTGAAATTCAGAAAATCACAATTGAAATTCAGAAAATCACAATTGAAATTCAGAAAAGCCCAATTGAAATTCAGAAAAGCACAATTGAAATTCAGAAAAGCACAATTGAAATTCAGAAAATCACAATTGAAATTCAGAAAATCACAATTGAAATTCAGAAAAGCCCAATTGAAATTCAGAAATCGTAATTGAAATTCAGAAAAGCACAATTGAAATTCAGAAAATCACAATTGAAATTCAGAATAGCCCAATTGAAATTCAGAAAATCACAATTGAAATTCAGAAAAGCCCAATTGAAATTCAGAAAATCACAATTGAAATTCAGAAAAGCCCAATTGAAATTCAGAAATCGTAATTGAAATTCAGAAAAGCCCAATTGAAATTCAGAAAAGCACAATTGAAATTCAGAAAAGCACAATTGAAATTCAGAAAAGCCCAATTGAAATTCAGAAAAGACCAATTGAAATTCAGAAATCGTAATTGAAATTCAGAAAAGCCCAATTGAAATTCAGAAAATCACAATTGAAATTCAGAAAATCACAATTGAAATTCAGAAAAGCCCAATTGAAATTCAGAAAAGCACAATTGAAATTCAGAAAAGCACAATTGAAATTCAGAAAATCACAATTGAAATTCAGAAAATCACAATTGAAATTCAGAAAAGCCCAATTGAAATTCAGAAATCGTAATTGAAATTCAGAAAAGCACAATTGAAATTCAGAAAATCACAATTGAAATTCAGAATAGCCCAATTGAAATTCAGAAAATCACAATTGAAATTCAGAAAAGCCCAATTGAAATTCAGAAAATCACAATTGAAATTCAGAAAAGCCCAATTGAAATTCAGAAATCGTAATTGAAATTCAGAAAAGCCCAATTGAAATTCAGAAAAGCACAATTGAAATTCAGAAAAGCACAATTGAAATTCAGAAAAGCCCAATTGAAATTCAGAAAAGACCAATTGAAATTCAGAAAATCACAATTGAAATTCAGAAAAGCCCAATTGAAATTCAGAAATCACAATTGAAATTCAGAAAATGTAAACAAACCAAATGTAAACAACCCAAATATTAGTCACCACTACATAGACAGATTAAACAAATGATGTACAATTAATATGTATATGAGAGTATCGAACTTTATTCTCTACGTATTGCAGAGATCAGACAGAAAATACACTAATAAAATGTTGTTGGTAAAATCAAGAGAAACTGACTTTATTTTTTTTATCTACATAATTTTTTATTAGTATTGCGAACAAATATATTTACTCTACCACGTAACATAAATATTGCTATATACATTAGGCTGGGTCGTATTCCAACAAAGTGCTCAGATCAACTATTAATAGTGAAAAAAAGTTGGTACAAGTAAATACAAGCAATTTAAAACCAAAATGAACAAAATCGGTCCATGGCTTTCGTTCTCGCATCGCGGGTCAAAATTGCGGTTTTTGAAAAAATGGACATAATTTAAAAAAAAAAATTAAATATTTAAAAAAAATTATTAAAAAAAAAAAAATTTTTTTTGTATCGCATTAATTCAAAGATATTTAGAAAAATTTTGTTTGTTTTTTTCGGATATCGATAACCCACATTTTTAACATGGAGCTCTAAACTACTTTTTCACTATTTTAAAAATTTAGTGAAACAAAATTTTTAAATATATTAGTTTATCCACTTGATGTCATTGAATACATCTCAGGGATTGTAGAGAAAAATTCTTAGTTAAATTCCTTCGTCCAGTTGGTGTGTGGAGCGATTTGAATTTAGCGGATTTCCAGAACATGTGTTTTTATCGACATTTTTGACTAATTTGTAGTTGTTAGAAACATTTTACTTAAATTAACCAACTTTTTTTGTTCAAATGGTTGTTTTGGACCATAGTAACTCTGCTTTGAAATAATAGGCTGTTTTTGCTCATAGTCAAATGGACTTTTTTGACATATTAAATAATATGTTTTTCACTTTTAGCTTTACACAGTAAAAACGACGAAGACGTAATGAAGTTTCGGATGCCATTTTTTTTATTTTATTTAGTTTTAAACTCTTTCCGCTTAAGTGCGCTTACTTTAAAACGTTAATTTTAATGCGATCGTTTAAATGCATTCCCCGCTCAAACGATTCACTCGCAGATGTACATATCTTTCATCTTATAATCATAGTCAAAATGGACTTTTTAACATTCTAAATAAGTTTTTCACTCTTAGCTTAACCCAGGAACAACGACGAATCGTTTAAGCGGGGAATGCATTTAAACGATCGCATTTAAATTAACGTTTTAAAGTAAGCGCACTTAAGCGGAAAATGCTTAAAACTAAATAAAATAAAAAAAAATGGCATCCGAAATTTTATTACGTCTTCGTCGTTTTTACTGTGTAAAGCTTAAAGTAAAAACATATTATTTTAAATGTCAAAAAAGTCCATTTGACTATGAGCAAAAAAACAGCTGTTTGAAATTTTTTGGGCGTTCGTTCAACAAGGGTTAAAGATGCCCTTCAAGAAAACTTTGTATAAATTTGTAATTGTTCCTTATTTAAACACATACACGATTTTAAAGTGAGAAATTTTCAAAAATTTCATTGGAGGAATTTTTTAACCCCGTGCCGGCAAGGGTTAACGTTTGAAATTTTTTGGGCGTTCGTTCAACAAGGGTTAAAGATGTCCTTCATGAAAACTTTGTATAAATTTGTAATTGTTGATTATTTAAACACATACACGATTTTTGAGTGAGGAATTTCAAAAATTTCATTGGAGGAATTTTTTAAACCCCGTGCCGGCAGGGGTTAACGTTGTCCAAAAAGCCTATTATTTCAAAGCAGAGTTACTATGGTCCAAAACAACCATTTGAACAAAAAAAGTTGGTTAATTTAAGTAAAATGTTTTTTAACAACTACAAATTAGTCAAAAATGTCGATAAAAACACATGTTCTGGAAATCCGCTAAATTCAAATCACTCCACACACCAACTGGACTGAGGAATTTAACTAAGAGTTGTTTTCTACAATCCCTGAGATGTATTCAATGATATCAAGTGGATAAACTAATATATTTAAAAATTTTGTTTCACTAAATTTTTAAAATAGTGAAAAAGTAGTTTTGAGCTCCATGTTAAAAATGTGAGTTTTTTTTCGGCCTCACGTTTGGGTGGGTTATCGATATCCGGAAAAAACAAACAAAATTTATCTAAATATCTTTGAATTAATGCGATACAAAAAAAAATTTTTTTTTTAATATTTTTTTTTTTAAATGTTGTTTTTTTATTTTTAGTACCAAAAGGTACATAAAAATAAAATGTATTTATTCGGCCTTTATATATGTATACAATGTATACATATACAAAGGCCGAATAAATACATTTTATTTTTTTTAAATATTTAATTTTTTTTTTAAATTATGTCCATTTTTTCAAAAACCGCAATTTTGACCCGCGATGCGAGAACGGAAGCCATGGACCGATTTTGTTCATTTTGGTTTTAAATTGCTTGTATTTACTTGTACCAACTTTTTTTTCACTATTAATAGTTGATCTGAGCACTTTGTTGGAATACGACCCAGCCTAATGTATATAGCAATATTTATGTTACGTGGTAGAGTAAATATATTTGTTCGCAATACTAATAAAAAATTATGTAGATAAAAAAAAAATAAAGTCAGTTTCACTTGATTTTACCAACAACATTTTATTAGTGTATTTTCTGTCTGATCTCTGCAATACGTAGAGAATAAAGTTCGATACTCTCATATACATATTAATTGTACATCATTTGTTTAATCTGTCTATGTAGTGGTGACTAATATTTGGGTTGTTTACATTTGGTTTGTTTACATTTTCTGAATTTCAATTGTGATTTCTGAATTTCAATTGGGCTTTTCTGAATTTCAATTGTGATTTTCTGAATTTCAATTGGTCTTTTCTGAATTTCAATTGGGCTTTTCTGAATTTCAATTGTGCTTTTCTGAATTTCAATTGTGCTTTTCTGAATTTCAATTGGGCTTTTCTGAATTTCAATTAAGATTTCTGAATTTCAATTGGGCTTTTCTGAATTTCAATTGTGATTTTCTGAATTTCAATTGGGCTTTTCTGAATTTCAATTGTGATTTTCTGAATTTCAATTGGGCTATTCTGAATTTCAATTGTGATTTTCTGAATTTCAATTGTGCTTTTCTGAATTTCAATTACGATTTCTGAATTTCAATTGGGCTTTTCTGAATTTCAATTGTGATTTTCTGAATTTCAATTGTGATTTTCTGAATTTCAATTGTGCTTTTCTGAATTTCAATTGTGCTTTTCTGAATTTCAATTGGGCTTTTCTGAATTTCAATTGTGATTTTCTGAATTTCAATTGTGATTTTCTGAATTTCAATTGGGCTTTTCTGAATTTCAATTACGATTTCTGAATTTCAATTGGTCTTTTCTGAATTTCAATTAGGCTTTTCTGAATTTCAATTGTGCTTTTCTGAATTTCAATTGTGCTTTTCTGAATTTCAATTGGGCTTTTCTGAATTTCAATTACGATTTCTGAATTTCAATTGGGCTTTTCTGAATTTCAATTGTGATTTTCTGAATTTCAATTGGGCTTTTCTGAATTTCAATTGTGATTTTCTGAATTTCAATTGGGCTATTCTGAATTTCAATTGTGATTTTCTGAATTTCAATTGTGCTTTTCTGAATTTCAATTGTGATTTTCTGAATTTCAATTGTGATTTTCTGAATTTCAATTGTGCTTTTCTGAATTTCAATTGTGCTTTTCTGAATTTCAATTGGGCTTTTCTGAATTTCAATTGTGATTTTCTGAATTTCAATTGTGATTTTCTGAATTTCAATTGGGCTTTTCTGAATTTCAATTACGATTTCTGAATTTCAATTACGATTTCTGAATTTCAATTATGCTTTTCTGAATTTCAATTGGGCATTTCTGAATTTCAATTGTGCTTTTCTGAATTTCAATTGGGCTTTTCTGAATTTCAATTACGATTTCTGAATTTCAATTGTACTTTTCTGAATTTCAATTGTGCTTTTCTGAATTTCAATTGGGGTTTTCTGAATTTCAATTGTGCTTTTCTGAATTTCAATTGGGCTTTTCTGAATTTCAATTGTGCTTTTCTGAATTTCAATTGGGCTTTTCTGAATTTCAATTGATCTTTTCTGAATTTCAATTGTGCTTTTCTGAATTTCAATTGTGATTTCTGAATTTCAATTGGGCTTTTCTGAATTTCAATTGTGATTTCTGAATTTCAATTGGGCTTTTCTGAATTTCAATTGTGATTTCTGAATTTCAATTGGGCTTTTCTGAATTTCAATTACGATTTCTGAATTTCAATTGTGCTTTTCTGAATTTCAATTGAGATTTCTGAATTACAATTGATCTTTTCTGAATTTCAATTGGAAAAGGTGTAGATTAACGTTTATATGCATCAATATTCTTTTGATTTATCTTATATTTTGGATAAGCGCATTAAAGCGGGAGCAATAAATCGGAGACTACATTGTAGGTACATATCCTTTAACGTTCAACATTTGAAAAAATTGACTCGCGGGTCACGTACTAAGCTATTTTTAATTAAACCCTCACTTAGCTTTCACTTAACAAACTTGAGTTATGCGTTAGTGTCATTCTTGCCTGAATCACGCAAAAACGTTACCAGAGACCTTTCCTATTTATACTATATTAGAGATGGTTGACTCACTTGCGAATCACACGTGAGTAAAAACTAAATCACTCACGATATTAAAGAGGTAGCGTGAGTAGAAAAACATTTCATGAGTGATTAGGAAGTCCAATTTTTGCGATGTGATTTTTAACTTTTTTTTTTATTCTTACTGTTTTTTTTTTGAGTTTCCGTTTTCAGTGCTTTGTTTTCATAGAAAATTTGTTGTTTTTATTATTTTTGTAAAATCATCATCAACGTGGGTGAACAACCGTGAGCGTAATCAAAAATTGCGTGAGCGTGAGTAACAGTAAATTGACTCACGTGATTGCACAAGTAAACTAAAAATAATAACGAGTCGTCAGTGACTTTAATTGCGTGGGTCAAATCGCACTCACGCCCATCTCTATATTGCACCACACATGAACAAATAATTAAAATGGGATCAACTCGTTGGTTTCGCAAAAATTTGTTACTCATACGCCATGTTTTAACAAGAAAATACAAGGAAATTCCAAAATTGTCGTGAAATTCAATATTCAAATGCGATTTTCTCGAAAAAAACGCCGAACGTGTTTCTGAATTTTTTTGTGTGGATGGACAAACATCTAAACTTTAAAAAAAAAAATTAAAAAAAAAAAAAAAAAAGTGGCCGGATTTTTGATAAATTGACTTTTTAAAAAATGGAAAATTTCAGAACGGGTTCTGAAAATTTTCCAAAAAAAAAAATTTTAATCGATAGCTCATACAAAACTATATAAGAATGTAAATTTTTGAGATTGTGGTGCATTCCGTTTTAATGTGATAAATATTTAATCAAGGCAACTCGACACAAATTTGACCATTTTTCCAATATTTGACCACGCCTCCTCAGCCCAGTTTTTGAAAATTTGAAAAACCAAAAACGCAATTTTCTTAGTTCCATATAGGGCTATCCAAATAACCTATTCAGAAATTTACGGGACACATGTTTTTCTGTAGCGGGACATTTGGTGTGGAATGCCTCATATGTGTTTCCCCACGATAATGGGTGTCTATCCCCTACAAAATGGGTGACCAATTTGATTTATTTTAGAATGTCTGGCAACACTGATTCAAATATAATTGACATTTCAAGTGATGACGTAAAAATTGAACGCAATAACGTAGTGATTTACAAAATTGCACTTTTTGAGTCTCGCGTTCACGTTAACGTTGGTGATGCGTTCAACGCGAGTGATTTACAAAATTAGGCCCAAAGTGATAGTAATAGAAATTAGTACTCATTACCAGGTAATCCAATTGGAATTGAGATCTCATCACCTAGTTTTTGCTGAGGTGCTAGTTTTAAATTAGCTTATGTGTTAGTTTTAGTCTACAGCTTCTCATATGTGAAGTCTCCTAATGTTTTTTGCTTTAAATGTTACAACAACAGTAGCCTCCAAGGCATTGCATTAAATATAAATCAGTTGCTGTTTTTTATGCAACCGTGTAACTTTTTGTTTTGCTGTTGTGGTAAAAAAAATTTCCTTTTTTTGGTATTAGTCGTTGGCATCTATAAAAAATTGCATATGTTGAGGGGAAAAACCAAAAAGCCCCAAGCTGTGGTTATACTTCATCTATAGGTTCTGCTACATTCATATAAATACTTATATGTATGTACGATTACCAGTTGGTTCCTACATGCTAATAAAGACATTATCTATGCTCTTTCCTTCTGCTTTCAAAGTTCCTTAGGTTCTAACCTGTTCGTTGGTTTTTTTTTTTGTTAACAAATCTCGATTTTAACATACAGAGGCGTTTGCGGTTGATGATTGTTTGAGACTTAAGTGTGTTAAACGCTTGTTACAATTTACAGCGAACTTCTATACAACAAGTTAAGCAAGAATGTATAGTTTTTTTTATACAAAGAAAATTAGTTCCATGTCTAGATAATTTAAAACCCTAGCAAATATTTTCCATACAGGAAACCCTTTAGAAAAACAAGTGATTACATATCTAAAAATTAAAACTAACACTGTTCAACACGAAAATTTATTTGGATTCAGACCATGTGTTAGTGACAGCACGCGCATGTAACTTTTGACGTTTCATACATAACATAAACATAGAAAAAAATAAAAAAAAATATTTGAGTAAATTTTTAATACTATTGAGTAAAATATTACTCAATCATTGCAGCAGTAAACGATTTAATAGGATTGAGTAAATTTTTAATAAAAATTTATTAAATGTTTGAAAAAAAATTTTAGTAAATTTTCAATTGATACAATTAAGAATTTACTCAAAATTTATCTATTTATTTTTTTTT
This sequence comes from Pegoplata infirma, assembly GCA_963921195.1. Lineage (NCBI taxonomy): Eukaryota > Metazoa > Arthropoda > Insecta > Diptera > Anthomyiidae > Pegoplata > Pegoplata infirma. The sequence goes on along the minus strand of OY992536.1, from coordinate 2,019,683 downwards.
TTAAGTTTAAAAAAGTTTTAAATTTTTTTTTTCAAAAAAAAAACAAAAAACTTGTTTTTTCAAACTTTACCAAACATATTTATGTCTCAAAAACATAGGAAAATTTCATAAAGACGATTACAAACTTTCATAAACATACACAAAAAACTGTAAACTAAACGAGAATTCAAAAAGCTATGAGAGTTTAAAAAAAAATTAAAAAAAATATTAAATTTTTATTAAATTATTTACTTAAATTGTTTTAAAAACTTTTAAGTAAATTTTTAATTGCGTCAATTAAAAAATTACTCAATTTTTCTTTTTAAATTTAAACAAGTGATTACTCAAATTTGTTTCCTCCATATTTTTTTTCTGTGAACAAACAGCATACATGCATACACTAATTTAAGCTTGATAGCGTCTTTATTGAGTAAATAATAAATGTGCTACAAGGGTCGATCTGGAAAATTAATTTATTTATAGACATATTTCAGAGAAATTTTTTAAAAATATTTCAAAGTCGATTTTTTCTAAGTTCAAACACTTAAAAATGGTCAGTTTTTATTCAGTTATCCACTTATTCTTTCAACAACCCAAACAAAAAAATTAAATTTTTTAAATACAGTAAAAAAATCGAATTTTTTACCTCCAATTCGTTTGACCACCAATTTTTTGTAAACAAAGAAAATATGTTATTGTTTGTAAATATTAGTACACCTAAGTGTATGGTAATGACATAATAAAGTAATTTAAATTGTTCTTCGATTACAAAAAATTGGTGGTCAAATGAATTGGATTACAAAAAATTGGTGGTCAAAAGAATTGGAAGTCGAAAAATGAGGATTTCTTTTACTGTATTAAAAAAATTAAATTTTTTGTTTGTGTTATTCGAAAAATTGGTTGATTACTGAATTAAAACTGTTGGACCATTATTTAAATCTTTAATGCTTAAACTTAGAAAGTATCGACTTAGAAATATTTTCAAAAAATTTTCAGAAAAATTTCTATAAATAATTTAATTTTCCAGAGCGACCCTCGTAACACATTTATTATTTACTCAATCTAGACGCTATCAAGCTTAAATTGAAGCTTTATAAATTACCTACATAACAATTTTTTTAAAATTATACTCGTTTAATAATAATAAAGTTGAGTAGTGTTAACTTTGTATTAAACAAATTGAATATACTAAAGAAACATTTTTTTTAATTAGTTGACAACCAGTTTATGTAAAAGCTCACACGTTAAGTAAATTTAACAGTATTTTGGATGCTTTGATATTGAAAAAAAATTCTTAGAATATATTAGTCTTCTAGGGGCCCAAGTAGGATAGTTGGTACCGTGCTAGCCTATGAGTGTGGGGCTCGTGAGTTCGATTCCCACCAGAGAAATGCACTGACAATCATTGTCACCGTCTCGGTTAGGTTAATTTAGTATATGATTTGTAATTAAATGTTGAAATTTCAATAAATAAATTCATATTAGCCTTCTATCGATCATTTTAAGCAGTCACTTTAGTCATTTTTTCAAAAACTATCATAGAAGTTAAAAAACTATCATAGAAGTTAAAATATTCTACAAATATTTTTTGCGTTAAATTTCATTGGGGGTCGTCGAAGGTTTTGATTCTAAATTATTACCGGTTAGCCAACTATTAATTCTCAGTAATCGAAAAATAAAAAAATATGTAGCTAGGTAGGTAAAGGGTGGTGGAGCTCAAAATGTTGAACTCCTCGCATAGACTGGCTGGTCCATAGCAATGCCGCATGTTCCTTCAGCGACGTGTATAAAACGCGTTAGTCCATGTTGCAAAAAAATTAACGGACATAAGGTCCAAAAATGCGATTTCCTCCAGATTCTCAAATTCTGCTTTGCCTAAAATTCGCTTCATCACATGTTCTACAATTGGAATCAGAGATGAGTCCAAATGTTCTTGCTTAGAAAACAATTATACAGTGTCCTATGATCACTCCCGTAAGTAAATGACATTACCTTCTGTTGAGAGAAAGTACACTCAAAATAATTCTACAGTAAACGGTTTAGTAAGTGATTTTGTACCAAAATCTACTAATTAGTTACTAATTTTAGTAAAGGTAAGGTACTAAAATTACTAATTTTTAGTGATTTTGAATAATTTTAGTAAACAATTTTAGTATTGGTTACCAATTCCTCCACTAGGTCCTTTTGGACTAAAATTTTGTTAAATTTTTAGTATTGAATACCCAGGCTTTTTTTTGGGTGTAGGTAGCGAGTCCTTCTGATGTCGTAACGCGGCCAGATTGTTCTTGTAATTCTGTTTGTACTTAGCTCTCTTCATTTTTTTGTTTTCCATGGAAATGCACTTACAATCACTACTCGATCTGTAGTACTCTATCGGGGGTTCAATATGAACCAATTTCCCTAGCACTCAAAGACGACTTTTGATTTTATACAAAAGCCTCTTAGAGTTTTTATTGCAGCTTGGCTGTCGACGTAAAAGTTTATTGTTCTCTCTAATTCTCCATGAAACAGCTCAAAGGTAAATAAAAAGATTTTTGTATCTCACAGACGTCCGTAGAAAATCACGCAAAAGAAAATAGTTAACAATATGTCCTACGGAATCTTTTCAACGAAGCTTCCCGAAGTCCAAATCCTATTTTGAAAACAAGTGATTTTGGTTTACGAATTAAATTAATTTCATAAAGCAGCCACAAAATATGAAACAAATAAAAACAATTTATGACAAATATTTAACTAAAATTCAAAATTTGAAACCTGCATAAAAACATCGCTAAAGACAATATCACATTTTATAACCCACGTTTAGTACGTACAAATATAAGGAATTTGTAATTCCATTGACTAAATAAATGAAATGAAAAATATTTTCTTTTCCTTTAAAACTCCCAATAAATATGCTACGTAATTTTTATCAATGATTCTGTAATATTACAATCATTTCAATAATGTTGCTATACAACACTAAGCCAAACAAACAAATAGTACAAGAAAAGAATTCTTTTAACGTTAAATTGTTGGAAAATCCTTTATAGGCGAGAAAATTTATTATTGAACAGTATTTTTTATTTTCATTTTCCCATTAAGCAGACACGATTTGAAAATAGCTGAACTACTGGGGAGTAACAAACATACTTATTGTTAGTGTAGTCAGAGAACAGAGGGCAGAGCAATTGGAAGTGGCAGTGGGAGTAAATATATAGTTGCACGTATTGGTCTAGTGTTAAACATTACCAGCAACATTGTTCGCATTGCAATGTTTGGCACAAACAATTTTTTTGTATTTTTGTTTCGGCTGTGGAAAATATATGAGTAAAAGTTTTAATTACCCATAAAGATGCTGTTTGTTGGAAAACTATATCCATACATACCAACTTTGTCGGCTGCAATGTCGAACAATTTTGCGATAAAGAAACAAAAACAAAACGTAAAATAAAAATCTCACAAATATTTTATAGAGGAAATTGTAGCAAAACGTGTAGAAAGAACTTGTGCTGATATAGGATCTGTTTACACTATCACACAAAGAATTTGGACTTGTTTAAAAATGTATGAAATTTTTATAAAATGATATCTCTATCAGAGCTGTTTTCCATAGTTAGCATTAGAGATGGGCACGTAAATGAATTACCAACGTAGTAAAAATATGGATTAAATCACTGTAAATCCGAAATTTAATTTGACTGCTTATGTCTGTATGAAATGTCTTAAAGAAATGCATCCTTTCGGCTAGATACATCGAGGTTACCTCTTAACAAATATATTAATAGTGTAAATGGTGTTTGAATTTTTGGCATTTTAGTTGTTTCATTATTTTATTTTTTTGTTATTGATGTTTCATTAAAACCAAAAATCTCCAGCAACATAAACAACATGTATTACAATCATTAACATCAACAAAAAAGTACCAAACCATATAATCAGAAGACTAACTCCACACTAAAGCAGGAGTTTTGTCATATCCTCCAATATAACAGAATGTGAAATAGGGTGCATCGAGTTTTCTGTTTAATTAAAAAAAAGAGGGACAACTGTCTGTTGGGGTGTCAAAAAAAAAAAAATAAGAAAAAATACATAAAAAAAATTTCAAAATCCTAAAAAAAAATTTAAAAAATTCTAAAATATAAAAAACAAGTGAGAGTGTTAAATTCGGCTGTGCCGAATCTTGTATACCCTCAAACGTTTAATAAAAAAAAAAAATTGCAGGGGCGTTTTTTTTGGGAGGGCTTGTCGGGGGTCCTTGGGGACACCTTCTCTCTGGTCAAAAATGTTTACAAATTTAATTACTATGCATTTTGTACAAAAGATATACAATTTCATTATTATTAAAATTATTTGCTAATATCCACGCCCTTAAGAGGGGGCGGACCAAAAAAAAAAGTCATTTTCAAATCCCCTGGGTCCAAATCCAAGACTTTGAACTTTTCAAGCATAAAAATGTTTCATTTGTTTAACAAAAATATAAAAAAAACCTATAAAAAGTTACATTAGTTGGTTTAGTTCATTAGTTGTTACATTACATTAGTTGGTTGAGTTAGTTGGTCCGAACTTAACCAGCCTATGAACATAAGACATAGGGTGATTCCATGTCAAACCGCACAGAAAACTGTCATTTTCGGATTTGTCACCTCCGATTTTAATGAAATTCGCAAAAAGTATTTAAAATGGTCAGTTTTCATCAAATCATTACCTCACAGGCTCCAAAAATTTTTAGTTTTCAAAATATTGCGTCTTGAAATTGTCAAAAACGTCAAATTTTTAATAAGGTGCACATTAGCGCGTCCCGAATTCGGCTCTTTTTCGAATTTGAAAATGCTTGCCCCCTCAAAAGATGGGGATTTAGGACCCTTTTACGGGAAAAATAACAAAAAAAGTTTTGGACAAAAAACCAGTTGGCTACCAGCTGCTAAAGATTGCAATCTTAGTGCATTTTGAAAAAAAAATTTTTTTGTTTTTTAAAAAATGTATGCCAAAAGTTACGCAATATAAAGTACATTCCTGGAAAAATATTAATAAAATTTCCATGGAGTAAATTTGGTGCAGCGTTGCATCTTAAAGATGAAAAGTGTGACTTAAATTTTTTTTATTTTTTCTTTTAAGCTAAATTGGTCTCAAAACCTGCGCAAAAAAGATCACATTCGTTAAAACTGTGTCAAAGCAGATTTTGAGACAAATTTAGCTTAAAAGAAAGAAAAAGTAAAAATTAAGTACACCTTTTGATCTTTGAGATGCAACGCTGTACCAAAATTACTCCATGGAAATTTTATTAATATTTTTCCTCAAATGTACTCTGTATTGCGCAACTTTTGGCGTCAAAATTTTGGACAAAAAAAAAAGAAAGTTTTTTCAAAATGCACTAAGATTGCAATCTTTAGCTGATGGTAGCCAACTGGTTTTTTGTCCATACATTTTTTTGTTATTTTTCCCGTAAAAGGGTCCTAAATCCCCATCGTTTAAGGGGGCAAGCTAAAAAAATTTGAATTCGGGACGCGCTAGTGCACATACAAAGTCACCCATAACCTTAAACCTATAAAACCTACAATTACCAAATAGGTACCATTTGAAAGGTGAAAAGATTACCTTAAAAGTGACATATACAATTTTTTCTTGTAATGAAAGGTCAAAGGTCATATTTCAAGGTCTAATGTTCAAAGACCTATATCTCAAAATCCGATATTTTTAAAATTCTCAAAAAAATATATGATAACAATCAGGTCTTTTCCTACATTTGTATCAAAATTTCAGGGTGGACACTCATATGGTTCTAAAGTTACAGAGGAAAACGTGCTCGAAGGTAAGGTTTTTTCTACGAGTTCATATGAAAAAGATTGCACAAACAAAACAATATACATAGTCGTAAACAAAGGTGCGGGCATCGAAAAAGACATATTTACTACTTTTTATGTATTTTGAGTCTTTTGTAGGGGTTTTCTTGTTCTTTTACAAGAAAATTCCTCGAAAGTGAACATACCTGACTTCTTTGAAATTTATACACAAGCTAAAAAAATAAATCTAAAATCAACCAGTCTGAGCTTGTCGTTTTTTTTTAGTTATTTTAAAGTTTAGGTACTTTATATCGATGCCACATATAACAGATCGGTTTCATTCGAAACATATATTCTTCTATATTAGGCAAATAGCAATGGGGTAGGGGAACCGTCCCAGCAAAACTTAGATTACCGAATAAGGTATAAAATAAGGTATAGGATCTCTTATTTTATACATTGCAGCATTGATGATTTTAACAGGCGATGAGACTCAAAGTAATGCATCCACATTATCACAAAGAATACCAGTAAGGTATAAAATAAGTCATAAATTTATAACGAAGAATACGAGTAAGGTGTAAAATATATGATATTTTATAGGTTACTAGAAATGAAATAATATAGCATACCAGAAGATAATGTATAAGGTGTTACGAGTAGTGAAAAAGTAATTTTGTATTAAATTTACTCACGTGATTGTAAGTGAGTGTAAGTAGATAAAATATGCTCGTGAGTGTCTGTTGTTAGAAATTTCCCGTGGTAAGCCCATCTCTAGTTTAAATGTGAATTTTTTTAAAAATAATTATTTTTTATGTTATTGTAATGCATTATGCATCCAATTATAAATAATGCATTATTTCAAACTTTCAAATAATACATAATGTAACCAAATATAAGTCATCCATGATTTAATGTTTAGAAATAATAAATATGAAATACATTTTTTCCAATAATCATGCATTACGTAGCAAATTATTAGTAATGCATTATTTTTCACTTGAAAATAATACGTTGTGGAACAGATGTTTGGTAAGATATCCTAAAATAATGCTACAAATAAGGTATATACATTACCTGCTAATGTGTTATATAATCACTACCCATTACCAAAGTTTTGCTGGGGTTTGTTCAAATCGGAATAAAGCTCATAAAAAATAATATAATCAAGCATAAAAATGGTTTAGAAATGAAAACACTAATGTTTCGAATTTCTTTGAAATTTATTTTATTTTGGACACACTAAAAAAAATATTTTTTTTTCTAAAATACGGATGAAAGCCGACCTGTAAGGAATACTGCAAATAAAAAATTCATGTGATTGCTTAATTTAAATAGAAAATAGTACCAATATTTTAATTTGTTTAACAAAAACTACCCGAGTAAAAAAGTTTATATATAATTATATATAATTTGATAAAATTATATATAATTATATATATTTGATAAAATTAGATGAAATTATATATAATTTGATAAAATTATATATAATTTTATCCGAATTTTTTTTATATAAAATTTTATAAAATTATATCTAATTATATATATAATTTGATAAAATTTTATAAAATTAGATAAAATTATATATAATTTTATCAAATTATATATAATTATATCAAAATTTGTTTTATATAAAATTTTATAAAATTATATCAAATTATATATAATTTGATAAAATATTATAAAATTATATAAAATTATATAAGATTTGATAAAATTTTATATAAAAAAAATTCGGATATAATTTTATCAAATTATATATAATTTTATATAATTTGATAAAAATTTTTGAAAACAAAAACTTCTTTACATAATTTTATATAATTATATATAAATTTATCAAATTTTATATAATTATATAAAATTATATAAAAAACTTTTTTACTCGGGTATATAGTTTAACAAAACAATTATGCAACAAATAAAATGTCTCAAACTGACTGCAAAAATTTGCTTTCAAATGAAACGGATCTGATATGTGGCATCTAAGTACATAAAAGTGAAAATTAGTAAAAGTGAAAATTATTGACCCCTGCTTAACCCTCAAAAGCTAAATTTAGACCAATAAGCTCAGACAGTTCGATGTTAGATATTTTTTGTCTTTCTTGGGCATACATTTCAAAGAAATTACGTATGTTCACTTTGAAGATTTTCCTTGTAAAAACAAGAAAACCCTACGATAAAATTTAATTTTGATGGTGAAATCAAATTCAGGAGGTCGAAATATTACTGTTGCGTGTGTGTAAGCTTTTGCATATGAACTCGTAGAGAAAATCTTGTCTTCGAGCACGTTTTCCTCCATAACTTCGGAACCAAATGAGTGTCCACCTTAAAATTTGGATACAAATGTAGGGGAAGATATATTTATTATCATATATTTTTTTGAGAATTTTAAAAATATCGGATTTTGAGATATATGTCTTTGAACATTAGACCTTGAAATATGACCTTTGACCTTTCATTACAAAAAAAAATTTATAAACGTCATTTTTAATATAATCTTTTCACCTTTAAAATGGTACCTATCTGGAAATTGTAAGTTGTATAGTTTATAAGTTAGGGGCCACTTTGTATGTGTACCTTTTTGAAATTTTTACGTTTTCGCCAATTTTTAAGCCGCCATATTTCGAAAACCGAAAGATTTTGGAGCCAGAAAGGTAATGATTTTAGGAACACTATCCATTTGCAATATATTTGGCAAATTTTATTAAAATCGAAGGTGACAAATCCGAATGATGTGTGGTTTGAGGTGGAATTGCCCCATATATGTGCAAAATTTCAGGAGTCTATCACTTTTATTTTGGACTGTATCGTGTCTTCCACAGACGGACGGACGGATATCGCTAAAATGTCTTAGAATCGATCACTGATCAATAATATATATGGGACATTCCAGGCCTAATCACTCACTTTTAGACCCGACCCCTTTCGATTTATTTTATTTTTGGATATTTTTAGTACTTATTAAATGCAACTTGGACACCAATTTTCAGCCTTTTATTCCAAGACGGTTTTGAGTAATCAATTTTGAGTAATCAAAATGGCGATTTTCTCAAAAAAATTAAAAAATTGAAATTTTTAATTAATTTTGACCACTAAAAAATATAGATATCTTAAAAAAAGTTGGACAACGTTTTGTTGGTATTTAAATTTAGTTTAAGAAAAAAAATATGAAAAAACTATTCGAAGTAATTATCACTTATTTTTTGACGTTTAAAAATTAAAATCGACTTTTTTAAAAAGTCCGAAACCTTCGATATTTTTGTAAAAAACTCTAAAAATGCTACTCTAAATTACGCAACTTTTAAGCTATAATTCGAGATGTGATCACAATTCTTTTTTTTTCAAATTTTTAAAATTGCACCTTTTATTTTTTGGCTCTGATTTATTTAATGTTGTGCTCCAAAAAAAAATAAATTGCTTGATAATGACCCTAACTTACCAAAGATATATTCATTTGGAGGTAAAAATACGTCTTGTAATCCGTGTTTTAAACTTCAAGGCCCATGCGGACCGTCTTACCCGGGTCCGATCGTCCTTAATTTTTGTGAGACGTATTTTTACCTCCAAATGAATATACTTAGGCTAAGTTGTGGTCGTTATCTACCAATTTTATTTTTTTGGAGCACCATATAAAATACATCAGAGTCAAAAAATTAAAGGTGCAATAATAAAAATTTGAAAAAAATAGAAAGAATTGTGATCACATCTCGAAATATGGCTTAAAAGTTGCGTAATTTAGAGTAGAATTATTAGACTTCTTAAAAAAAAAACCGAAGGCTTCGGACTTCTTCAAAAAGTCGATTTTAATTTTTAAACGTTAAAAAATAAGTGATAATTACATCGAATAATTTTTTAATATTTTTTGTTTTCTAACACTACATTTAAATACCAACATAACGTTGTCCAACTTTTTTTAAGATATCTTTATTTTTAACTGGTCAAAATTAATTGAAAATTTTTTAATTTTTTTGAAAAAATCGTCATTTTAAAAAATTGATTACTCAACACCATATTGAAATAAAAGGCTAAAAATTGGTGTCCAAGCATTTAATAAGTACTAAAACATAACCAAAAATAAAATAAATCGAAAAGGGTCGGGTCTAAAAGTGAGTGATTTGGCCTGGAATGCCCCATATACTTTATGGGGTCCTAGACCCCCATATTGTAGTTGGAGGGTATACAAATATATAAAATTAAGACAAAATACATTCCGCACAGCTTAATAAAGAACGCTTTCATACCTTTCTTTTATGAACACTCAAAAAAATAAAACTGTAAAGTTAACAATTTTTTTTTGTTAACTCGAGTTTACTGGCTTTTTAGCAAATTTTTAGTTAAAATCAGCGTTTTAACTACTTTTTTTAGTTAAGTTCAATTTACGAAGATACTAGTTTTGAACAAATTTTGAATTAATTTTTTTTGTTGACTTTTAAACTGTTTTTACGAATTTTTATTAATTAATTTGCTGATTTCTCGTAACCAATTTGTCGAGTGAAAAAATGTTAGAAATTTCTTGTGTAGCCTCCTATGCAAATCTCATAAGTTCTACTTAAGCTGAACTTAATGCTGTGGAAAAAAAATAAGTGAAGTGTTAGTGTATAAAATCAATATTTAACAAACTTAAAATTTTTTTACAAAAATAGCCGAATTTAACTAATTTTTTTGTTAACACATATATAAAACAAGTAAGAAAATTATAGTCGGTCAAGACCGACCATATAATACCCTACACCAAGGTTTCCCGGAAAATGGGTCCCATGGATCGATTAGATCTATATGTTGTAAAACCTTTAATAAGTGAAGAAAACACTCACAAATCAAATTTGAGTGAAATAGGCTTCTATTTGTTGACAATAAACCGCTTTAACTGAATTTTTCACAAGGGGCCTGAGTCCAAAACTGGTCCGATGATTATCAGGTTTGATAAGGTTATTTAAGTACGCGTTTAACATACACAAACAAAATTTTAATTAAATATTTTCTATTTTCATGAAATTTGAGACATTTATGTGAAAATCGGGAAGGTGGTTTGTATGGGGGCTACAAGAAGAACTGGTCCGATTTCTTTGAAATTCGGAATGATGATATGTGAAGACAAAACATGTTTACCATCCAAATTTCAAAGCGATACCTTCTATAATACGGTTATTAGAGTCATTTGAGCCAAAACTAAAGAGGACCTTTGTATGGGGGCTAGGTCTAAATATGGACCGATTTTTTCCAATTTCAATAGGCTTCGTCCTTGGGCCAAGAGAGACTTAAGTTTCAAATTTCAAGTCAATTGATTAAAAATTGCGACCTGTATCGTGTTTACACCGTTTACATGGACAGACAGACAGACGGACGGACGGACGGACGGACGGACGGACGGACAGACGGACGGACGGACGGACGGACATCGCAAAATCGACTCAAAAAGTGATTCTGAGTCGATCGGTATACTTAAGGGTGGGTCTAGGACCAATATTTCGGGTAGTTACAAACATCAGCACAAACTCATTATACCCTGTACCACAGTGTGGTGTAGGGTATAAATATTACGAAATTTTCAGCTGAATTTTTAGTTAAAGTTACGGTTTTTTGCTACATTCATTCTACGAAAAGTTAACTAAATATTTTTAGTTAAATTAACTAGAAATTTAGTACGTTCAAAATCAGGTGTTTTTTTTAGTTAAATTTAACTAAATTTTTTGCTAACTTTACAGTTTTATTTTTTTGAGTGAAGGAATAGACGAATCACGGTGCTGGAGCTTATGAATTTTTTTGATAGTGGTAAATCTTAAAAAGATTTTATTGAAAAAGCTCGAGTTCACATTTCTTTACTTTCTTCTAGTGTCAAAGCAATAGTTTTCTTCTTACCCCCCCCCCCCCAAAAGGCCCTAACAAATTGTCTCCATAAAAATGTTATAATTTCAGAAAGAACACTTTCTTATTTTTCTTTTACGCCGGAGCAGGAGAATTACGATGCTGAAGCTGAAGAATTTTTTTAATAATGTTAAATCTTAAAAAGATTTTACTGAGAAAGATCGAGGTCACATTTCTTTCCTTTCTTCTATTGTCAAAGCAACAGTTTTCTTCATAATACATCATAATACAGTTATAAATTTTAAACGAATTGCCCGACCATAGCATTTATGATCAAATAACAATTAATTTTTATTAATTCAAAAATTAAAAAGATTTATTTTGAAAAATCGATGCGCCCTAACGTACAAACATGAGATTTGCTATATATGATTATTTTGTTGGTCATTCCATTTGGATCGTTGTATTGTTAAAAGGCGAACAAAAAATAATATGTTGTACAATTCCATTGAAATAAGTTTTTATTGAAGGTAATCCCGTTTTGCAAAATACGTTACGTTCTGGATTTATGAAGCTAGAAATAGTTTTTCAACAAAATTGTTATACAACTTTTTAACATAATCTATATAAAAAAAAAAAGAAAAAATATTGCTCAAGTATGATGGTGTGTCCTGTTAAAATTAAACTTTATTGTGTTGTTACGTTTTTTTACATCTGATTGAGAAAAAATATTGCAGGGATTATAAATGAAAATATTTTTGTTGCATTGGTATACATATGTATGTGCCACTGATTATTATAATGCGACAAATATACCTATAAACATACACTCAGAAAACTATTAATTGTTCGTACTTTTCCACTACAATGATTTTGCATTTCTGTGACATTTAACAAACTACTTTTCTTGTTAATTGGTTTATTAAGCAACAAAAAATTTTTTTCTACCTTCTTTTTGACGAGAATTCCTTGTTATTTTACAAATCCGTTACAAATAATTTTGTAATTTTACAAGATTTTTCAAAAAAAAATTGTAAATTTAAAATTTTTTGACGCGATAAAACTTACAAGGAGGTTTCGTAACTTTACTTCATTTTTTGCTATCTACTATTTTACGAGAATTCCTAGTAAAAATTACGAGCTTTTTTGTAATTTTACAAGATTTTTACCAATAAAATTTTAAATTTACAATTTTTTTTGAGAAATAAAACTTGCAAGAAATTCTCGCAAATTTACTTGGTTTTTTTTAGTAAAAAATCTTGGAAATTTAGTAACATTACAAGAAAAACTGTAAAATTATAAAAAAAAAATTTTAAATTTCCATCGAAAATTGTTTGTTAAAAAACAAGGAACACTGTCAAATATTGTTAAAATCGGATTAAGAGACTTTTGCTAATAATTTGACAAGATTTTTTTTTGAGTGTAAGTATAAAATAGGCCAATTCTGACCCAGGAACGTTAACAGGGTGTAGTAGTTTTGGTATTTTTGTACTGACCCAATAACTCAAATTATAACTCTGATCTACATATGACAAGTATGTTTTGACATTATTAAAAAAGCACTGTAAAAATCATAAAAGAAAGTGGTGTACCGGACCCCTAAACGATAAAAAAAAACAAATTTACAAAAAAATTTTGTGACCGGGACTTTTCAAAATGGTTTTTAAAACTTAAAATTAAATAAATATTAAAAACTAAAATTATTTTAAAATTAACATTATTAATAATTTGGCTCTTATAACCTCCAACATGTAAGAAAATAAAAAAAATTGACAGGGATTTTTTTTTTTTTTTTTTTACGTTGAACCAACACTCAGGGGATGCCCCTATTAATGCAGTGCATTGTGTTGATATCAGGAAAATAGGTTATGAGGAGGAGGAAAGAGGGAGTAGTGTTTGTGGATATTTGACTTGAATTTATCTACATTGAAAGAAACTGGGAAGACCTCTGCGGGAAGATTATTCCACATACGGCTAGTTCGACTGGTGAACGAACCTTCTCTGTAATGCGCTGTGCGATCCACTGGACAATCGACAACAAACGGATGTGATCTACTAGACAACCGAGTATTGCGAACAAAAACTCGGGCTCTAGGGATAAGTTCACTTATCTCAGCAGAACACTTTCCATGGTAATATCGATAGAACAGAGTCACACAACCCACATTCCGACGATGCTCCAATGAGTCAATAGAGTTGGACACACTATTGTCATTGATTAGCATCAACGCCCTCCTTTGCACACGGTCCAAGAGCTCCAAAATAGACTTTGAAGCGCCTGCCCATATATGGGAGTTGTATTCCATCTTCGGTCGGATGTAGGTGGTATAAATAGTGAGGAGATCTGATGAGGTGAAGTACTTCTTATACCGGTTTAAAAAACCGAGACACTTGAATGCTTCTTTCGACACTTGAAAAAAGTGCTTATTCCAACGGACATCACACTGAATTTTCATGCCCAGAACATCAAGAGTGTCAGATTCCTCGATACTTATTCCACCCATATGTACAGATGACACTGTTGATTCCACATTCCTGTGGGTCAACATACAACATTGAGTCTTGCGTGCATTAAATTTGACCCTATTCGCAAGACCCCACTCAGAGATTGTCAACAGGTCTTGATTAAGTGTGTCATTCATAATCTGCCTTTTGCCCTCAACCTCAACAAGGCTTGGCCTACGATCAAACGAAAATGAATGACAAATGTTGCTGTCATCTGCAAAAGAGTAGATAGGATTTGAAGTTTGACTTAGAAGGTCGTTAAGAAAAATAAGAAAAAGGGTAGGAGAAAGAACAGAACCTTGCGGTACCCCTGATTGAAGCCGAAACTCATCAGATGAGAACCCATCTATAACAACACGTATAGAACGATCCCTGAGGAAACTCGAAATAAATCGAGAGAATTCATTACCGACACCAAAGGCATTAAGCTTGGATATGAGCGCACCGTGCCACACACAATCAAAAGCCTTGGAAATATCCAGAGCAACCACCTTACTCTCACCAAAATGGTGGATCGAACGACTCCAACGTTCGGAAAGGAACGCCAGCAGATCCCCAGTAGAACGAGTTCTCCGAAAACCATACTGTCGATCGTTTAAAAGTAAGTTAGCCTACAGATACCTAACAAGATGGCAATTTACCATACTCTCCATTACCTTCGAGAGCGCTGAGCATATTGCGATTGGACGGTAATTATCAGGGTTATTAGCCGCACCCTTTTTAGGGATTGGCTGCACATTGGCAACCTTCCAACATGATGGAAAGATTCCCTTACGGAAGGACAAGATAAAAAGGTTAGCCAGTGGACGTGCTAACGACGAAGCACACTGCTTCAGCACCAGTGCTGGTATACCATCCGGTCCCGGTGACTTATTTACGATAAGATCCGCAAGAACCCTTTTAACTGCACGAGCTCGGAAAAATATCTTGGGCATAGTATGAGATACCCTTTCGATTTCGGGCAGTGGTTGATTGCTTTCCGGCAAGAAAGAATTTCTTGCAAAAAGGCCAGCCAACAGGTTAGCTTTATCAACCGGTTCTGTGAACACTTGGTCATCTTTTAAAAGAGTCGGGATAGAAGAACTAGCATTTTCCTTGACTCTTTTAACAAACGACCAAAAGCTCTTACTGCCCCGAGGAGCCGAAAGAACTTTAGCACGAAGTCGTTGTTCGTAGTGAAGCTTTTCACGACTAAGTACTCTAGCACACTCAGATCTTGCCTGTTTGCGTAGCATATCAGTATTAGCGTTTTTATTATCACGCCAATTTCTGAATGCTTCCTCCCTGGATCTGACTGCATTCCTGCAAGTCTGGTTAAACCAACATTTATCTCTTGGTTTAGCCGAAATGAGCTTCGATGGAATGAATGACTTCATTCCAAGCACAATAACATTTTCGACCATTTTCGCCGTGGCGTCGACGTTGCCGTCGAGGAAACAGAGTTTCCAGTTGAAACGCCGGAAAAAGTCGTTGAGTTCTACCCAGCGAGCCTTCTCATAGATAAAAACTGAACGCCTCTTAGCTGTTGTCGAGACGTTACGAAGATCGGAGTACGAGAAGGATGCGGAAATGGTGCAATGATCCGAATTGCCAAGAGGTGCTAATGTTTTTACTTCATATTTATCAGGATGTGAAGTAAGAAAAAGGTCAAGAGTATTCTGGTGTTCATTCCCAATGCCCGTTAAGCGCGTTGGTTCGTTCACTAATTGCGACAGGTGGTTATGCGCTGCGAATAACTCAACGTAATCGCCAACGGGAGTCGAATGGTTTGAATGGAGAATCCAGGAAGAGTTGTGAACATTGAAATCACCTGCCACGACAATTTCACTATTCGGGCAACTCTCCAGGATTCTCGAAATGGAATTGGAGAGAGCGTCAAAACCATTAAAGGATGACACCCTTCCCGCATTTGGGCTTCTATACAGGAACCCGAAATGTAATGTGTGTGCCCTGATTCCGAATTTAACCCACAAGGAATTAAATTCGGGATCATTCGTGCCTAAATGTGTCAGGCACTGGTACACAACATCATTACGTACATATACCGCAAGGCCCCTATGGAAGACAAAAAGGGATAGTAAGTGATACCCAGGAATATGGAAATCCTGCGGATCAGCATCCCCACGTACCTGGGTCTCACACAAGGCGAAAACATCCGGCCGATGGAAGCAAATGTGAGCATACACAGAAAAAAAGTTCGCTCTCAGTCCGCGTATATTGCAGAAGTCTATGCGAAATCTACCAGTCATTAAAACGTTTCAAAATTCAAGTCAGTATTCCTTACGATAGAAGCAAGTGGCCAAAAGGTAGGTTTGATGCTGTATTGGTTACTTTATGATCAGTGTTATACCTTTATCATATAGCAACCCAGCAACAAACGAACAAAAAGGCACCTGCAACTACGTGAAAACAAATAAAAATAAGGATGGGGTTATTATCGACAACAATGATGCAGACAAGGAAGCATAAAAGCCCTATGCTTGGACATTGCAAAATAAAAAGTGATGATTTTGGAGCTTTCGTGTAAATTTTGTGGGAATCCCGGGATCCTGAAAAACTGATGGCTCTATTTTTAAAGATGCAGCAAAAACATATGAGGTGTTGTTGTTATACCCTCCAACTACAGTATGGGGGTATACTCACTTTGTCATTCCGTGTGTAACGCATCGAAATATCGGTCGGGGACCCCATAAAGTATATATATTATTGATCAGTGATCGATTCTAAGACATTTTAGCGATGTCCGTCCGTCCGTCCGTCCGTCCGTCTGTCTGTCCGTCCGTCCGTCCGTCCGTCCGTCTGTAGTTAACACGATGCAGTCCAAAATAAAATAGCTAGACCCTTCAAATTTGGCACAAATATGTCTTATGTTCCTAGGCAGGTTAAGTTCGGAAATTGGCCAAATCGGATCAGGGGGAAAAAAGTTCCCCCTTGAAGAACTAAACCAACCTCTAAAAAAATACACTTTTTTACATGTTTTTTTTGTATTTTTTTTAATTAAATGAAACATTTGGTATATTTATCGCGATGGGAAGGTGCTCTCAACGTCCCCCACTGACCCTATCAACCCCCCCAAAAAAAAAAAAAGAAACGCCCCTGACAAATTTTTGTTTTTAATTTTTTTTTACATTTTGGAGGGTATAATAGATTCGGCCCAGCCGAATTTAACACTCTCACTTGTTTTTTTTTTTTTTTTTTCTTCACTAGTTAGTGTAATGTAAATTTGTATGTGCAGGATGTATATGGTGTTAAATGTGAGAATGAGCGGAGAATTTTTTCTATTTTATTTTGTGCTTTTAGTTTGTTTTTTTTAAATTAGAGACTTTATGTTTTTTTTTTGTATTTTTTTTGTATGCTTTAGAGCACGACTATTTAAATTAATGTGACTTTATGTGTGTATAGTTAAATGTAGGCTTAAGATTTTTTTTTGTTTTATTTATTGTTTTTTCTTTTTTTTTCGACTGAGTTAAAATTATTGTATGGGGTTTTGGTTTATTTAAATATGTTTAAAATTGCACTGATATGTTTTAGAATTATTGCACTATTTTTTTTATTATTTATTAAGTTTAAAAGGTAAACAGAACGACATAAATTATTAAAATTAATTATTTAAATAATTTTTTTGTACATAAAAATTATATAAAAACTTTTAATTTTTTAAACAAAGATACAAAAAACATATAAAATAATTGGAATTTTTCCGTAGTTTGTTTATTTCTTCAAGGGGGACTTTTCCCCCTGGTCCGATTTTGTTTAAGTAGCCTATGACCAAAAGATATTCTCGGTCCAAACTTATGGGCTCTAGCTGTTTTGGACTGCATCGTGTCCCCGACTGACGGAAGGACAGTCAGACGGACGGACGGACATCGTTACTTTATGGGGTGTCAGACTGATACTTCAGTTTTAATTAGCAAACTTTAAGCATAATTTCCTGCTGAAATAGATATTTTAACTTAATTCTCTGTTTTAGTTTTAGATAATAACAAAAATCAGCAGATTGTTTTGCTGTTTTAGAGAAAGATTTCGCTATTCTGTTTCCAAAAAAAATCTAGGATTTTTTTAAAGATTTAATAAAAAAAATTAAAATTTTATTCAAAAACAATTTAATTTAAACTTCGAAAGGAAAACTTAAAAATTTTTCTTGGAAAAATTAAAATTTTTTTAATAATTTTTAGAAAAAGAAATATACTCAAAGTCTGTTTTAAGTATTTTTTTACATAATTAAAATACATTTTAGATCGTTTATCAGAAGTCAGTAGATTTTTTTAGCTAAAATCAGCAGAGTTTTCTGCTAAAATCAGCAATTAATTGAAATCAGCAGATTTTTTTATTTTTTTATAGTAGTGTTTTTCTAGCTCGAGTTTATTATTTTCTTTACTAATTAAAACAATAAAATTCTTATAGAATATTTTTTCATTTGACGATCGTATTTTTACTAAGAGATTATATAATTTTCTACTTCTAATTCAATGGGGATAGAGTTGAATATATATGAATATTATTTTAATAATATTAGCGACTTGTCATTAAAATTCCCTTTGCTACTTGCAGCATTGAATTTTTATATTTGCTAAATAGTCTTGACAATGGAATTTGACAAATTCAGAAACACGTCTCGACTAAGTCTTGCAAAAATTACCAACTCAAATTTAAAACAGAAAAATAATTTTCTTATAAATTATTCTATGAAAATGTCATAATAATAATTATTAAAGAAAATAATGACCTCGAGCTAGAATAAACCTACTCAAAATATAACATTTTAGAAGTCTAATAAAACAATTTTTATTTTCCCAATAAGCACATTTAAAATTCAAGTGCAAATCAAGTATAAATCAAGTGTAAATCAAGCCCTTATTTCCAGTCTATGCTTGAATTATACTTGAATTACACTTGAATTCAATAGCATTCTCCAGCAAAACGGATAATTGAATTCAAGCGCTGTTTTTACACTTAAAAACCAGGGAAAAGGCTGTAAAAACAGGGCTTGAATTCCAGTGTCCGTTTTGCTGGAGTATGCTATTGAATTCAAGTGTAATTCAAGTATAAATCAAGCAGGGGCTGGAATTTAGGGCTTGATTTACACTTGTTTTATACTTGATTTGCACTTGAATTTTAAAATTGCTTATTGGGTTTTAATAAAAATTAATCAGAACTATTAAATTATATATATTTTTTTCTATTATTATGCCATAATAAGTGCCAAAAATTATTACGATAAAATCCTCATCATATATAAAATTACCCTCTCCTTGCAACAAAAAAAAAACGATATTAAGTAAGTAAGAATAAATAAAAAAAATATTGTAAGTAAAAAAAATACAGAAAAAAAGGAAGCTATACAGTTCTAAATTAACGTTGTTGATGTCCGCCCTTAAGTCATGTTGAGAATTCAATTGACCACAAAATCAAGATTATTATAACGTTAGTAAGTAAAACGAACAAGCAACAACAACACAAATCAACAACAACTACAACACAGAAGCAGAACAAAAAGCGATAACTTAAAATTTTCCTCAAATAATGCGGAAAATCATACTAAAAATTACGGAAGTATACACATACATGGTATATACACATTAGGGTGGCTATTTGGAAATTTTGAATTTTAAGGAAATTTAAGGATTATTAATCAAGGTTTAAATAGGAGGTCAAGGCTAAAAAATAGTTTTTGACAAATTAGCCTTTATATGGTCATGCGGTAGGATAATATGTTTACACAAAAATCGCCACCCTAATACGTATTGAATACATATCGCTCCTTTACTTGTATAGTGTCACAACTCAAAATATTTGATTTTGCAGAAAACACGTTTAAAGTTTACTATTGAAACTGGTTTTTAATTGAAAAAGGCCGGTACATAGAAAATGTAATAATAGCGTGTACTCTTCTCAAACGGTGAGTTTAAAAGATATTAATACGAATTTTTGACACAATATAAAGCACGATATAACGAATAATTCTGCATCATTAACTCAAAAAACGCATTTTTTGCGTTATGACACTATACAAGTAAAGGAGCGATATCGTCTCCTGACATTTAGTTTGCTCTAAAAACCAAAACTGTTTTTGTTTCTTGTATTTTTGTTTTACTGTTTTTATTTTTAAATTTTCCTGTTTTTTAAAAGTTCTAATTTGTCTGATATTCTTTTCATTTGTTTGGAATTTTCTTTTTAAATCATCTAAATGGTGTTGCCTTTCAGACCAACCGAAAAAATTGACATGTTCTGAACGAAACTTTATAGATGGAAGCAAAATAGTGTTGGTACTTTTTTGGGATTTTTTTTTAAGTTTACAATGGTGTAACTTTTTAACAAAAAAAGATAATTTTTTCGTTATGGTTTTTAATAACACAAATTTATCTAGCTAACTAAAAATATGAAAAAAAAAAATCAGACGCCAGCGGACCAACCAATTCCCGAAAAACAGGGCCAGGATCGGAAAAAAATAAAATGTTTCCCATTCAAATGGCTATAAATCGGAAGTAAAAGAGATAACGACTACTTCAAGCATTTTTTAGGTATTTACTAGCGCTTTAAAAAAATCCAAATTTCATAAAAGTCGGTTAATAAACAACAAATTGGCGAGCACTTAAAGCCTTTGTAAGCAAAAAGTTTCCCTTCTTATCCGTCCAAACTTAAGGTCTAAATTACGTTACCTATAACCAGTATAAATTTCACTGCAATTGGTCGAGTACCTACTAAATGGCCAAAACCGCCAAAACCGAACTCGTCTTGTTCACGAAGAGGACTAAGATAGACAGGTTTGTCCTTCCCAAATTAGATGGAATCACCCTGGAGCTATCCAATGAGGCGAAATACCTGGGTGTGATCCTGGACTCAAAGCTTTCTTGGAAAAGAAACACAGAGGAAAGGATGAAAAAGTCGTTATGCGCTTTTTACACCTGCAGAAGAACTTTCGGGAGAAGGTGGGGTTTAAAACCGTATATCATACACTGGATGTATAGTGCGATAATTAGACCAATACTTACCTACGGTGCCCTTGTGTGGTGGAAAGCAGTGGATAAGAAATCATATCTCTGCAATCTACAGAAGGTACAGCGACTGGCGTGTGTGGGTATCACTGGTGCTATTAGATCAGCACCCCAGGCGGGTTTGGAAGTGATACTAAACATTCAGCCCGTGGATATTTACGTCAAGAGCACAGCAGCAAAATCGGCTCTCAGGTTAAGAGAGTCGCAAATGCTTAAGCAACGCTCTTGGGGACACTCGACTATATTAAGTACGGTGGGCGGAACGGAACTGGAACAGAGAACCGACTATATCTCACCACAGACGAACTTTGACAGAACCTTCGAAGTCCAAATACCGACTAGAGAAGACTGGGCGGAAAACTCTGTTATTACAGAGAATGCGATCTCAATCTTTACGGACGGATCGAAAATGGAGATGGGTACGGGTTCGGGAGTCTACTCTGAATGCCTTGAAATCGGGGTCTCATTGAGGCTTCCGGATAAGTGTAGTGTGTTCCAGGCTGAGGTGCTTGCAATTGACAAAGCTGCGCAGTTAATTATGGCAAGGGATCTTCGTCCTTGCGTCATTAACATTTTCGTAGATAGTCTCGCAGCTCTGAAGGCCTTAGAGTCAAATACTGTAAAATCGGGAATAGTTTTGAATTGTATACAATCGCTTCGTCGAATCGGTCAGCACACAATCAAGCTAATCTGGGTCCCAGGCCACAGTGGGGTCGCTGGGAACGAATTGGCTGATGAGTGTGCGAGGAAGGGCTCTGAATCGGTGGGGGAACGTGTAGAACCTGACATCTCGGTTCCTATAGTAGAATTGATGAACGAAATTGATAGGATATCTGAGAATAGTATGAAGGATAGGTGGACATCACTGACTACGTGCAGGATATCTAGAACCCTGTGGCCATTGCCGAATCCTAAGAGGACAAAAAGTCTTCTTACTTTTAGCAAACGGACGGTTAGCCTATTAGTTGGAGTACTTACAGGACACTGTATGATTGGCCAAATGGCCGTGCGTATGGGAATTTCTGATAGGGACTATTGTAGGAGCTGTGGGGAAGTGGAGGAAGAGGAGTCAGTGAAGCACTTGCTATGCGAATGTCCGGGTCTGATGAGGAGCCGCCTTAAGCATTTAGGGCAAAGATTTTTCGATGACCTAGACTGCCTAAGCGGTGTCTCATTGACGTCTCTAGCGGAATACCTCAGGGAAACGGGGTGGTTTAAAAGGTAGAATTTTATATTAGGGAGAGAGAGGGGGAATATGATTAGGGGAATCACAATGGGCCTTATGGCCTCCGAGTGAACTCGCCAAATGGCGAGCGCCCATCCAACCTAACCTAACCTACTAAATGGCCAAATTATTTATAATCTATTATAAACCACAGTGCAATGTGGACCTACGGAAAATTTTGGAAAATTGCGGAACCAACAAAAGTACAGAAACCACGGAAGAAACAGGATTTGGAGAAATCTGTTAGTTTGGTGACGAACACCCTTAGGGAAGCTTATCTTAAATTCTGTCCAGAGATCTTGCCTCCGAAGAGGATCCATCAACCATGGTGGACGTCGGAACTCAAGCTTCTAAGAACATAATGTAGGAAACTCTTCAATTAGGCAATGAAAGATAACATGGTGGAAGACTAGGAGAACAATCGCCTCAGTTTGAATGCTTTCAAAAAGGAAACCCAGAAGACGTAAAGGGAGTCCTGGTCTATTTTCTGTAGGGAATTGCAGGGAACTACGGAAGCGGCGAGACTGGTTCTACACGTTCTCCCATCGATTCCGAGACATTTTTCGCACACTTATCAGCCAATTCGTTCCCAGCGATCCCATTATGTCCAGGGACCCAGATTTGCTTGACAGAACCTTCAAAGTCCAAAAATATATATATATTGTTTTTCAAAAAATATTACGAATTACGAAAGTTTATCAATATTATCAATTCCTCACTCCATTTAATCAAAATAGATTACGTAGCAAATCAAATTTAAGGTGACGATATAATGAAAAATGTACGTACACATATACAGACATATGTATGTACCTTCCGGATGTAAAAGTTCGCCATATACAAATGATAATGTGTAAGACTATGTGAAATAAAATACAAAACAAAAACAATAAGAAGAAACATTCTTCTATGAATTGACTGACCATGAAACCGGAAACAAAAGGTAAGATTAAAAATACTTTAGACAAAATAACAAAAAAAAACCTATGATAGACCAATATATACACAATCGTACACAACTTAAAACTAGATTTCCGTTACAGAAAACCAAAAAAAAAAAAAAAAACATTTGTAAGACAAAAAGTAGGTGGAGTAGAAAATTTCAAAGTAAATAGCATTCAATACATGAAAAACCAATTGCTTTGAAAGTTTTATTGGATTTTAAAAATGTTTTTGTATTAAAAGGAAGGCTTTAGTAAAAATATATAATGTTTTTTTTTTGTATTTTTATACTTTTGTTGTTACAATTGTGTGGTGGTATTTTGAAACTGCATTATGACAATTTAAGTTCAATACACCAAACACACACAAAATGTATGAATGTGTGTGTATGAACCCTGAAAGGAAAACTAAAATTTTATTTTATAAAAATGTATCCAGGATATAAAATACATTTTATTTTCAATTCAACAGAATACCACAAAATTACTATACCCAACATAGTTCTAGGAAAGAAATTTTTTTGGCAATTGCATTTTCAACTATATTTTTTTTTTTTTTTATTTTCCGTAAAACAAAAAGAATCTCTATCCAAAAATTTTATTTCAATATTGAAAGTCTATAATACAATATAAAATTTACTCAAACAATGTGACTACTTTTCTGCATGCTTTTGTCCTATAAAACCATCTATAGAAATATTTGGGAAGTGACGTTATCAACAGGAATGGATGGCATGATGCTGAGGTATCGGTTGTGGGACATGGCATATCATATAATTTGCCTAAAGCAAAAACTCGACAATTGAATTTTAACAAAACTGGTTATTTGGTATTCTATTTTATTAAAATACTATGTACTTTGCTTACAAGAGGAAGAAACAATGTATGTATTCAAAGTGTATAACAAATTGTTCAGTGTTTTAAGTAATATCATAATAATGGCTAAAAGCAAATTCGTATATTTTTTCTAAGTATTTATTTCTAAGGGAATTTACCCAGAAAAACTTTTCATTACACATATGAGGCATTCCACACCAAATGTCCCGCTACAGAAAAACATGTGTCCCGTAAATTTCTGAATAGGTTGTTTGGATAGCCCTATATGGAACTAAGAAAATTGCGTTTTTGGTTTTTCTAATTTTCAAAAACTGAGCTTAGAAGGCATGGTCAAAAATTGGAAAAATGGTAAAATTTGTGGCGAGTTGCCTTGATTAAATATTTATCACATTAAAACGGAATGTACCACAATCTTAAAAATTTACATTCTTATATAGTTTTGTATGGGATATCGAATAATTTTTTTCTTTGGAAAATTTTCAGAACCCGTTCTGAAATTTTTCATTTTTTAAAAAAGTAAATTTATTAAAAATCCGGCCACTTTTATTTCTTTTTTTTTAATTTTTTTTTAAGTTTAGATGTTTGTCCATTCACACAAAAAAAATTAGAAAAACATTTTGCGTTTTTTTCGAGAAAATCGCATTTGAATTTTAAATTTCATAACAATTTTGTAATTTGCTTGTATTTTCTCGTTCCTTTAAAATACAAGCAAATTACAAAATTATTATGAAATTTAAAATTCAAATGCGATTTTCTCGAAAAAAAACGAAAAATGTTTTTCTGATTTTTTTGTGTGGGTGGACAAACATCTAAACTTAAAAAAAAAAAATTAAAAAAAAGAAAAAGAAAGTTGCCGGATTTTTGATAAATTGACTTTTTTAAAAAATGGAAAATTTCAGAACGAGTTCTGAAAATTTTCAAAAAAAAAATTTTAATCGATAGCCCATACAAAACTATATAAGAATGTAAATTTTTAAGATTGTGGTGCATTCCGTTTTAATGTGATAAATATTTAATCAAGGCAACTCGCCACAAATTTGACCATTTTTCCAATATTTGACCACGCCTCCTAAGCCTAGTTTTTGAAAAATTAAAAAACCAAAAACGTAATTTTCTAAGTTCCATATAGGGCTATCCATACAAGCTATTCAGAAGTTTACGGTACACGTGTTTTTTTTTCGCTGGACATTTGGTGTGGAATGCCTCATATATAGGTACTTATATTTCGCACTCTCAATTTAAATACCAGGAAGACCTTTTCAACTAACTTTAACACGCCTTGGCGAACTAACTTTAATCTCAAGTTGCGAACACTGTAAACAGATTTCCTGATTTTAAATCCACTACTATATAGCGACGAAAATCAAAATCTTTGCCAGAGCCGTTTTTCAAAAAAATAGCGGTCAAACGTCAAAAATTTTACTTTTTAAGCTTATCTCGAAAATGATAAGAGATATGAACAAATGAATTAAAACAAAAATTATTCCTCGGGTAAAATGCAAAAAACTGCAAATTCACATTTGCTAAAGGCCCGTAAAGTCCTTTAAAATTGCAAATGAAGTTTGGCGTTTATGTTGGTCATTTACCAGGTCAGGTTGAAAAACATTTCTATAGATGCTACAGCTTTGTATATGGGGCATTCCATGTCAAATCGGACACTTTGATTTTTTTTTTTTAGATTTTCCCAATTTGTTAACCGTTTTTAGTACCCTTCGAAAACTGCTTCGTGGTAAATTTTCAGATTTTTTTTAATATCTGTTCAAAAGATATCGAATTTTTAAAAATTGGTAGTTTGTTCCTTCGCTCTAAGTAGTATGCGATTTTTAAGTTTTACAATTTAAATCTCATTTTTGAAAATGTTTGTACTCTTCGATTTTTTTTGAAATTTTTTTGTGTAAAACTTCTATCGATTCTTCAAATTTTTTGCCCAGAGGGATCGTGGGATAACAATTATTACTATTTTCTAAAATTTTTTGAAAAAAATTTATTGTAATTTTTACGTCTTAACGTTTATTTGGAACAAACTAATACCCTTTCTCCAATTTCTAAGGGGGTTCCCACACAAAACGACATTTTTTTAAATTTGCCCTAACTGCACTACTAGTGCCCTTAGAGCAACAAAATCTCTTCATCTTCCGGTCCAATGGTGCTTCCAAGAGGGGTCATTAGTGAGACCGACCCCCATTTATTTTTACCCTGCAAAATTTTTTTAAAATATACCTACGCCCTATCTCCACTCCCCAAGTAGGCTCCCATACAAAAATTACATTTTTATAAAATTTGCTCTAACTGTTATTTGTATGGGAGCCTACTTAGGGAGTGGAGATAGGGCGTAGATATGTTTTGAAAAAATGTAGTAGGGTAAAAATAAATGGGGGTCAGTCTCACTAATGACCCCTCTCGGACCGGTAGAAGCTGATTAAATAAAACAAATTTCCAAAAAAATAACAAAAATTGTATGGGGAATTTTACACTAAAAAAAAAAATATATATATATTTTTTTTTTTACATACACTCAAAAAAAAAATATTGTAAAACTAGCAAAAAAAAATGGTTAAAATTAGCAAAAAAACTGTAGTTTTGGACGTTGCAAAAACTTTGGTAATATTAGCAAAACCATTTTGCTAATCAAAAAATTAGGAAAAAAAAATGGTAAAATAACAAGAATACCATTTTATTTTTGTAAAAAATCAACCTTGTAAAATTATCAAACAATATGGTAAAATTACCAAAAAAAATGGTAAAATTGAAATAGATAAAAAAATTTGTAATTTGGTAAAAAAAAATGATTTATTTAGTATTTTTTTTCTCTGATTAGTAGTTGATTTAAAATTTGATGAATATACTAAAAAATTTTTTGCCTGTTTTTGAGCACCACGTTCTTTAAATGTAGTAATAGCAGCATCAACTATTACTTCAGTTGTTGGATGGTCTCTTCGGCTTGATGGCATCTTCTTTTGCCTTCTTCTCAGCAGCTGTAGTTGCAGTAACTGGACTTCCAACAACATCAAAATCCAAAATGATTTTTTTTCACTTAAACACTTTAAACAAAAAATTAAAAGAACAACACCTCACTTTTTTTATTTTTTTGCGTCATTTTTTTAGCTTAAGTAGAACAAATGAGAATTGCGTAGTAGTCTACACAAGAAATTTCTTACATTTTCAAGTAAAATTTGTAAAAATTTAACAATTTTTTTTCGAATTTTTAATTTTTTTCACATGTATTTAAGAAAAAAGTAAAAAAAAACTTTTGGATATTGAAGATTAGATATCTAAGTATGTGTTAAAATTTTAAAAAAATAATTTTTCAAAATTATCAACTTTTTGTTAACAATTTAGGTGGCAAATTTTAAAAAATTTTCTTATAAAATTAGCAAAAAAATATGGTAAAATTAGCAAAAAAATATGGTAAAAATAGAAAAAATTGTGTAGCCTATTTTTGAGCGCCAATGGATGGCTACTTTGCTATGGTGTTGGCAGCATCATCTTTTGCCTTCTTCCTGGCAGCTGGACTTTTAACACACTAGAACACTTTAAACAATTTTTTTTTCCTAAAAACTAAGAAAAAAAAAATAATAAAAAGTATTACCATTTCTTTAAGGAAAATACTAATATTTTTGCTAAAGCTATAGTAAAAAAAAAAAAACTAGCAAGAAAATATAGTAAAAGTACCAAAAAATTGTTGTATTTTACCAATAGTAAATTGCCAAAAAAACTGTAAAAGTTAAATTTTTACAATTTTTTTTGCTAAAGTTTGGTTGAAGTAAATTACAACACCTTTTACTAATATTTTGACTAAGTTATTTTTTTGAGTGTACGTAAATGATAAAAAAAAAATTTTTTACTCAAAATAAAATATTTCTAATCAAAATTGTTTTGTGGAGGGTTTTCATAGATTCGGAAAAATCGAATTTAACTTTTCTATTTTTTTTTTTATTTTTTTTAAATCTAGAACGCAGAAAGAAACAATATTTTTTTTTTTTTAATTTCAAAAAGGTATATTTTGGGTTTATTCCAGCAGTAATAGTAACACAGTTCTTTACCATTAACAGGTACTAAACGGCAATGAAGATGTATTTTTGTTTATTTAAAAACTTTAATTGACCAATACTAACAAGTCCTGATTACTTTCAAGAATTAAATTCTATATTTTAATAAAATTTTCAGATATTTACAAAAAAAAACATTCAGCTTAATTTGCCATGAGCCACAAAACCATTTGTCTTTGTTTTAATTTATTTTCTTTGTAATGTCAGTGAGAGTAGGTGGGGTTTAATGAAAGATGGTGATATGATTGGTAATAGTCTCTAGACAATTAATAAAATTTTCTACTTCATATAAAAATTTGCTTTATCTACTGACACACAATGGGGCAGAATTTGATATTCTATAAAGAGGTTTATTAAAGAATTTTTTATGAAAATTCCATTTATGAACCTGTTGTAAAACTGTTTAAATTTTTATAAATTTACACATAAAAAATCAAACTGTTAAAACCTAATATTGCTCATTGTAGTAGATATGTACCTTACCTACCATTTTCCCTATACCAAAGCTATAACAATTCAAAATTTCATAGCAATGCAACCACACAAATAGTAAGAAATGTCCATCCAATTAAATGAAATTTTGATTCAACCTTTCGACTTTTTTTCGAAAAATGCCAAAAAAATCAAAATCATGTCCCTAATGACAAGTCGTCAGTTGGTCAGCGGTTGTTTAAACGTATTGTTGGTGGCACTTCTGACCAACTGCTGATATGTCACTGGGGAGATTTGGAAAAATTGTATGAAGATGTCATCAATTTCATGAAGGGAAAGTCAGCAGTACATCAGCGGTGAATTTTATTTTGCCAAATGGGCATTTAAACAATTTTAAAATTTTTCAATAATTTTTTTTTCTTTTAAAATATTTGGATTCTGACTCAGTGTGTGCTGTAAAAGCCTTACATATATAAATATGAATGGATTCATTTGCAAACCCTATTTATAATATAATCATTATCATTATTATTAGTTACAAACATGTTTTTGTAATCATTATAAATGAAAATTGATTGAATTCCATTAGGAAATCAAATTTTCTGTGAGTAAAATTAATACAAGAAGGAAGAAGAAATTACAAATATGAAATGGCGATAGTGCAAGTTATTATAATAATGTCTTTTCTAATATTATTTTTACTTATAGAGCAAAAAATTTTTAATATCTTATAGATCATACACTCAAAAAAAAGTTTGTAAAATGACAAGCTTTTTACTAATAATTTTATAATGTTACAAGCTTTTTACCAATATAATTCTAAATTTACAATTTTTTTGACGCGATAAAACCTACAAGTTAGGCGCCCCAGTAGGCTAGTTGGTAGCGTGCTAGCCTATGAGTCTGGGGGTCGTGGGTTCGATTCCCACCAGAGGCCTTGGTCTGTTTCGCTACAACGAGACGAAGGTCATTGTTACCAGTTCTCGGTTAGGTAAAATTAGTATATGATTTGTAATTATATGGTAATTCTTAATAAAATAAAATAAATAAATAAATAAAACCTACAAGGAAGTTTCGTGACTTTACTAGATTTTTTGCTACTTCCTATTTTACGAGAATTCCTAGCAAAAATTACGGACGTTTTTGTAATTTTAAAAGCTTTTTACCAATAAAATTGTAAATTTACTACTTTTTGGGCACAATAAAACTTACAAAGAATTCTCGTGAATTTACTAGATTTTTTTTTAAACAACTTTTAAAATTTGTAAAATTCAAAAAAAAAAAAATGTAAAATTACAAAAAAAAATGTAAGTTTACATGATAGTTTCATGTAAATTTACATTTTTTTCAATTAAGTAAACTGCCAAGGAAATTCATGATTTAATTGATATTGTTTCAATCAATGCGAATTAGATTTATCCAATAAGTTTAAATTAATTTAATTGTAGGGAAATCTCAATCCAATTGTAGACATTTTATAAAACCTTCAAAAATTTGTTGAATTGTAGACATTTTATAAAACCTTCAAAAATTTATTTAAAAACAAGTAAAAAAGTTAGGTTCGACCATGCCGATTGTATGGATATATGCAATGTAAAAAAGATTATATCGAAAAACTTTATTTTTTTAGAAATTGGTAGAAGAATTTAATTGTGAGAAAAAAATTTAAAAAAATATCCACGGGAAAAAAAGACAAAAAAATTTCGGCGGAAAAAATATTTGGGGTTAAACAATATTTTTTGGTGCTTTTATGTTTATTTTCGATTTTTCAAAATCGGAAGCTAGTTTTTTTAGTGTTAGAGTAAGAAAAAATATTACTAATATATTTGCTCAATCGGTTGAAAATTGCCATGCCGCAATTTCTTTGTGAGAAAGAAATTGGCTCAAAATGGGAAGACAAAAATAATGAGTTTGATTCGGGAGTGTTCTTTCACCATTCACCTAATTTATAAAAATTTGATATTCCTTCGAATTTTTTCTTGTAATTATTGAAGATTTTAACTAGATCTTTCACTGTAGCAAGAAAAAAATTGTAAGTCTTAAAATTCGCAAAAAATAACAAATTTTTGAAAATTAGGTGAATGATGAAAAAGTACTCACGAATCGAGCACAATATGTTTTTCGATTGCACCTGCAATGAAGTTTTTTAGAACGAAATATGGACAAAATGTAACGAAAAAATGATATATGTTGTGACATCACAATTATACCGCTCAACAGTCATTTTCCGGTTTGAGTTCTGGTGATCAATTATAGTAGACTTTGATCTCCTGATTCCAAATCTGTACTCCAAATTTTCCCATCACGTCCAGATTTTTAGTTATTCACGGTTGAAAATGCGAAAAATGACGATTTTTGCATTATTTGAAAGCCTGCACAGAAGCCAATGAGTGGAATACAAATCTGGTATAAAGCGCAAAAGTATAATTTGTCTTTGGTCTCCAACATAGAAAACAATTTTTTTTCTAATTATTGCGTTTGGTTGGGTTACAATTGCGTTTTAAAATGACTCTGTTAAAATTATCATTTTTGTAAAAAAGATAAGGTATATTTTGATATTTTTCAAAGAAAAACTAAAAAAATAAATATTTTACAAATTTAAGTTTTCTGTGTTATTTTTAGTACAAACCGGAAGATATCTTTAATGAGTTTAAAAGTCTATAAGAAAGAATGAACTTTTGTCTAAATTTTGAGCTCATCACAGTAAAGATTGATCATCTGGTTTTTGTTTTAGAGCCTTTTAAAAATGGTGCTTTTTCTAATTTTTTTCACAGTGTTTTTTTAAAATACATGTTTGGCCAATTATAATGATACAAATTTTTTTAATCATATATTTGAGATCATAGTTCAATTCTACTCTAACGCTTTATACCAGATTTTTATTCCACCACCTGTGGAGGCTTTCAAAAAATGCAAAAATCGCGTTTTTTCACATTTTCAACCGAGAATAATTAAAATTCTAGACGTGATGGAAAATTGGAGCACAGATTTGGAATCAGCGAGTCAAAATCTTTAAAAATTTTGTATCAAACTTCAAACCGGAGTCAAGACCTTCAATTTGTTGAGCGGTGTTATTAATTTTGATGTGCTAAATACTACTAGCAAACAATTTTTAAAGTCGGTCAAACGGTTTTCGAGAAATCCCTATTTGAAATTTATCAAAAACGGCGGTTTTTCTACGTTCAAGAAATTAAAAGAAAGCTCAAAATTTCTTGCCCTTAAGAACTTTTATTTAAAGTTCCCCTTTCTATTGAAATTACGGATTTTTCGATTTTGAGTAATTTTTAATAAAGGGTGACCAAATTATTCGATTTGGCTCAAATTAAGTTTAAGTGAAAGTTCGTCTCAATCTCTAAGACTAGGTTTTTGAGATCTCAGAACAACTACACTCAAAAAAATAAACTGGTAAAACGCCTGGTAAAATGCCTTGTAATCCCGTTCTACCAATATTTAACAATTTTCCTTGTTTTTTAACAAAAAATCTTGTACTCTGCTCAAACGAGAACTACAGTTTTATTTGTAATTTTACAAGTTTATTTTCGTAATTGTATTCTACCATTTTGAAAGGTTATTTTACAAAAAAAAACTGTAATTTTACAACAAAGTTTTTACTACGAAGATTCTAGTTGATTAACAAAAAAAACTGTTATTTTACAAAAATTATGTTATACGAGGATTTATGTTGTTTAACAAAAAAACTTTTTTTTTTTGTATTTTTTTTATTGAAAAACATTTAAAAAAAAAGTTGACAAAATTTTGAAAAATTTATTACGAGGATTAATTTAAGGAGTAGTTAATTTACAAAAAAAAACAGTTATTTTACAAAAAAAATATTTTATTACGAGGATTTATGTTGTTAACAAACATTTTTTTGTAAATTTACCATTTTGGTTTGTAAATTTACCATTTTTTAAACATATTTACCATTTTTTTTTGTAAGTTTACCATTTTTTTTGTATTTTTCCGGTTTTAAAACAATATTTTTACCAATAAAATTGGTTATTTTACCAATTTTTTTTTGGTGCATTCAAAATTACGAGGAAATCCTCGTAATTTTACGAGAATTTTACCTACGTCATATTTTACGAGAATAGCCTCGTAAAATCACGAGATTTATTGGTAACTTTACAAGTTTTTTTTTTTTGAGTGTAGGTTTAGTTAATCTGATAGTTGTTTTGTGTTGTGTTCAGGGTTCGAAAAAAAACTCTAACGTACTGTAAGTTAGTGTTCTGTACTGAATTCACTAAAAAGTTTTTTAGTGGTTTTCGTCGAGTCGGCAGTATTTAGTGATATATGCGCATTTTTAAATTTTCCGGAATGCTAACTTTTTTAGATTCAAAATAAGGACCCATGGGGATCCACATAAAAACATCTGTACCGTAAACTTCTGAATAGGTTGTATGGATAGCCCTATATGGAACTTAGAAAATTGCGTTTTTGGTGTTTTAATTTTTCAAAAACTGGGCTTAAGAGGCGTGGTCAAATATTGGAAAAATGGTCAAATTTGTGGCGAGTTGCCTTGGTTAAATATTTATCACATTAAAACTGAATGTACCACAATCTCAAAAATTTACATTCTTATATAGTTTTGTATGGGCTTTCCATTAAATTTTTTTTTTTTGGAAATCCACTAACACAAAAAAATTCAGAAACACATTTTTCGTTTTTTTCGAGAAAATCGCATTTGAATTTTAAATTTCATAACAATTTAGTAATTTGCTTGTATTTTCTTGTTCCAACAGAGCGTATGAGGAATATTTATGCAATTAATAATACTCATTCGCCACGATAAAACAAAAATATACAAGCAAATTACAAAATTGTTATGAAATTTAAAGTTCAAATGAGATTTTCTCGAAAAAAAACGAAGAACGTGTTTCTGATTTTTTTTGTGTGGATGGAGAAACATCTAAACTTTTAAAAAAAAAAT
Organism: Pegoplata infirma; assembly: GCA_963921195.1. NCBI lineage: Eukaryota > Metazoa > Arthropoda > Insecta > Diptera > Anthomyiidae > Pegoplata > Pegoplata infirma. Next base: position 1,986,220 of record OY992536.1, on the reverse strand, counting down.
TTAAAAAAGAAAAAAAAAGTGGCCGGATTTTGATAAATTGAATTTTTTAAAAAATGGAAAATCTCAGAACGGGTTCTTAAAATTTTACATTTTGGAGGGTATAAAAAATTCGACACAGCCGAATTTAACACTCTCACTTGTTTTTTTTTTTTTATTTTGTCCCAATTTCGTTCTCACAAACTTCAATGTGCGTTTTCAACCGATTGAGCTCACATTTTTGTTAATTTTTGTTATACTGTGTTCGATTTTCGAAAAATCGAAATAAAGCAAAATAAGGTCCACCTTAATACACAGTGTGTATTACATACATATGAATTAGTTTTTCCCCATAAATATGTATGTGCGTGTGTATGATATATGAGTATCATTGCTAGAAAAATGTTTTTAATTTTAAGAATTTTATTAAAATTCTCACTCACATTATATGTACATTTGGATATTAATCATGGTTTTTATTCTATTCCAACCAAAAATATGCTCTAAATGACATTCAGTTATTCATACTGAACACACACACACAAAAAAAATCAAGGTTATATGTAAGTGTATGGATTTTAAAAGCCAGTAAAGGTAAATAAGCCTATTTGTTAAAGAAATTCTGTAAAAGTCTCAGCTCATTTCCTTTGACATCAAAAGCAGCAAGAAGAAAGACGTTATAGTATGTATTTTAAAGAAAATTATCCAAAAAGACAAATTACACTTTAGTAGAGTGTTAAGAAAGGAATTTCGCACCTATTATAATATTTTTTTCTTCTCTTCTTTTCTAATATATGTTTATAGATGTTTCTTTCCATGAACATAAAATGGTTTATTTTTTTTTAGAAAAAGATTTGCTGGAATAAAAAAAAAACAACACAAGGTGATTTAGTGGTAGACTCAACTCACTTGGTTTAGAACTGCTGGAGGATACATGTTTTTAACCGTTGATACGTTGTAAAATTAAATGCCTTACATTGTACAAATCACCGGTAATCAATTCAAAAAAAAGCAAAAAAAAGGAGCCAAGCAGTCAGTCTTCTTTTATATAGAAAAATATGTAGTAGAAAGCGTGTTAGAGTATGGCCTTAGGCTAAATGACTGAAATAAAGAGAAAAAAGAGGTCTTTTGTATAGTAAAATAAAAAAATAAATATAAACGTGCCTTTGCTTACGCCTTGATAATATGCTATTTTCTTTCTGTTAGTGAAACGGAATGAAAGAAACAATAATGTTTTTGCTTGTAATGGAAAAATGATTGAATTTGTCAATGAATGACTATAACAAACAGCAAAGCACATCTATTCATTCAGTCAGTCAGTGAGTCACAAGTTCTATAAGGCAGCCACAGACATTATAAACAATTTTTATAATGTTACCTCACGTTGTAATGCCCCTAAGTATGCTATAGATTTTTGTTTCTATTTGTGTGTGTGTGGGTGTTTGTTTGTGTGTGTGTGAGTAGATGGTTTTTTATGATACAGGAAATTTAGCGAGATTGTTTTGTTTGAAGGTGTAAATTGTGTATGTTTGTATTTGTTAAGAGGAGGATAACAATAAAGGCTCATTGATTTTCCTTAACTGTTGTTTGTCGTTCAACTTTTAGAGTTTGAGTAGTGGGAGTACTAAAATAAGTAATTTATTTGTAAAATTAGGTAATTTTCTTGCACGAAATATCAAAATTGATAGCTTAAATAGCTGTTGTAAATATAGGTGTGCGTGTGTGTTTGTGTAAGTGTTTGTTTGTCTGTGGTAGTCTTTACAAAAGCTACTTATGATTTTCTTTTCACACCATTAAAGTGCGAAAATAAAATATGAAATTAATATTAGAAAATTTTCTATTAAACATTCCCCCATCAACATCATAAACAGGTTGTTTATTTAACAAAAGATGTTGTAATTTATATAAAAAAAAAAAAACGAAAATGAAGTGAATTTTCAATTTATTTAGCAACACATAAAACGACGTTACATTTATCAAAAAAACTTTGGCGAACAAATAAGAAATAAAATCATTTCAGTCAAACAGTAACATACATAACAAATTTGTTTGTCACGTTTTTATAAATATATTTGATTTTCTCATACGAACATGTTGGTAAGAGCGGAATTTTTTTATATGGCAAAAAAGTTTTTTTTTTCGATTTTGAACGTCTGGGCAAATTTTTATGGTACGGTTTTAAGGCAATCGAATTAAATTACCCCTTGGTACCCTGCATGGAGAGGGGAGTCCCCTGAATGCGTCAGGATCTTGATAACAATTTTCGAAAAAAAAATTTGACTATAAGTTTCTAAGACATTAAAATTATCAGATTCTGAGATATACTTTCTAAAGAAAATTCTCAAATCTGATATTTTATTTTATTGAAAAAATTTCAGATGCTAAAAAAAAATAATAGGGAACTTCTCATAATATGGGAAATTTATACATTACTACCAATATAGTTTTAAAAACAGTTTTTTAAGTAAGATAAAGCAAATATTTAATGTGATACGTGGGTCGTGGAAGTGTCTGCCAAATCAGTACTGTTAATGGTATGAATATGACAAAAAAAAATATCCTTGGTTCGATTCTCGTTGGGATATGCATGTTAATAAAAAAAATTCACATATAACAAAAACGATTACCATTAGCGAAACAAGCCGACATTTGAATCCTACTGATGATGAGAGTTAACTGAAACAGTTTGAAACCGGTATAGGAATACTAGAAATGTCTATAATTTTTTGAAATTAAATTTACTTTAACATTTTTTAACTTGAACCCATAAAAGAAATTACATATTTATATTTCAGAAAATTTTTTAAAAATATTTCTGAGTCGATTTTTTTATCATTGCACAGTGGTAAATTCCGGCCAAAACCCTATAACTTCTTTAATTGTTTATGTGAACTTATAAAATGTTGTAGGTAGGTTAAGAATGTAACAATAAACCAATTTCGCGAAAAAAAAAATTCGGCGGAATTTTTTTTTTCCGCGAAAAATTTTTTTTTGTTCGCGAAAAAAATTTTTTTGAACGTGTTTTAAGATGTTGTGTCTTAATTGTCATTACTTCATCCATCTTCTTTTTTTATATGTTTTCCACAGCTCAAAAAGCTCTTTATTTACATATACATTACCCAACTTTAAAAGGCTCTAACTGAAAGACTTGGTTAAACTTGGTACTGATGTTAATTAGTACTTACTTGGGAACCCTTATACTAATTTGTGGTATAGCGACTTAAGAGCAATTTTGAGCAAAAAGTATTTTTTTGGGCTTTTCAAATTTTGTATTTTTTTATAAATTTTTTATTTTTTTAGATTTATTTTCACCACCACTGTTTAAATTGATCCACGCACTCGAAATTACCGAAATGCATATGATAATGCTTAGTTTTTAAAATATATCAATTTCAAGACAAAATTTTTTTTTTTTAAATTTACAGCCTACTTGGATTTCAAAGTTGCAAATCACAACTTTTAAATTTTAAAAAAATAATAAATACAATTACTCAAATTTGCTTCGTTATAAAACCGAAACTAGTCAAGGGATTGGCACAAAACTTTGTAATCGCATGTTTTGAAGTGTTAGCTCTCATTTGGCATCAATTTGGAAAAAAAGAAAAAAAAAATTTTTTTTTTTAGTTTTGGCCGGTTTTTACCTCTGTGCATTGTTTTAAAAATTTCTTATTGTTTTAAAAAAGTTTGAATAGAAAAAAAATTTATCAGAATCTGAGAATTTTCAAACATTTTCTTCATCAAAAAATTTCACAGATTTTGAGACATAAAATTTTGAATAACCTCAAGTTACAACAAATGCAAAAGGTTAACTAAAAAGTCTTAGACATTTTGAGACACGTTTTGTATAAAAAATTCTGAAAATTTTGCTATAGACAAAAGTTCTTAGAATACATTTTTCTATTGAATGTAATGTACCATTACAAATAACCTACTTAATGATCTATTATATTATAACAATTTCTTTAATTAATAAATGACTTTTTCCACCAACCAACATCAGAACTCAAACACATGCCCAACAATTTTATTTTTATAAGATATAGTTGTTATAAAGTGTTTTACGTATGTAATTCACATTGAGTTTGTTAAATCATACACATATAATGTCAAGGTTTGGTCACACAAAAGGAAACCAGTTTCGACGTTGATGTCTTAGGTACACTCCGGCCTTAAAGCCGAAGTGTACCTCGAGAATCCGACCCGATTCCAGTTCACCGTAGCGACACGTGCCGTAGATGTATAAGTAGTAACGAATAGTTTTGTTGTAGTTAGTCTGATATTCTACGTATTTAACACCCGATTCACCTGTCATTGTTTTCCTCGTGAGTTACAAATATCGTAATTAAACGACTCACCTGATATTGTTTCCTCGTGAGTTACTTAGATTTATACTAATCGTATTTAGAATCCGACTCACCTGATATTGTTTCTTCTCGTGAGTTACCATTCGTAGTTAGAACCCGATCCGACTTAACCCGATTTAATCCGACTCACCTGATATTGTTTCTCTCGTGAGTTACGTAGACTTATACTAATTGTATTTAGAACCCGACTCACCTGCTATTGTTTCTTCTCTTGAGTTACCATTCGTAGTTAGAACCCGATCCGACTGAACCCGATTTAATCCGACTCACCTGATATTGTTTCTCTCGTGAGTTACTTAGACTTATACTTATCGTATTTAGAACCCGACTCACCTCCTATTGTTTCTTCTCGTGAGTTACCATTCGTAGTTAGAACCCGATCCGACTTACCCGATTTAATTCGACTCACCTGATATTGTTTCTCTCGTGAGTTACTTAGACTTATACTAATCGTATTTAGAATCCGACTCACCTGCTATTGTTTCTTCTCGTGAGTTACCGTTCGTAGTTAGAACCCGATCCGACTTAACCCGATTTAATCCGACTCACCTGCTATTGTTTCTTCTCGTGAGTTACTATTCGTAGTTAGAACCCGATCCGACTTAACCCGATTTAAACCGACTCACCTGTTATTCTATCTCTCGTGAGTTACTTAGATTATACTAATCGTATTTAGAATCCAAATCACCTGCTATTGTTTCTTCTCGTGAGTTACTATTCGTAGTTAAAACCCGATCCGACTCCACGCGATCTAATCCGACTCACCTGATATTGTTTCTCTCGTGAGTTACTTAGAATAATACTAACGTGGTTAGACTCGTGGTAGACCCGACTCACCTGATATTGTTTCTCCTCGTGAGTCATTCGATCTTGTTAATACACCGACGGACTTCACGAACCCGGCTACTTACTAACCCTAGATTATACCGACGGTAGACATATTGAAGCTGTGTACGATAACAATTATTTCAAAGGAGGCAGACCTTTGACGACTCTGGACAGACCGAGTCATACCTCAGCATAGTAAAATAAACTGCATCACAAGAAAAAATTCTTAGATTATTTATTTTAGTAAGAAAATTTATTTGCCTTGACCCTTTGAGCTTGAGGTATTATTTTATGTGAACGTGGTGACCATAGGATTTTTTTTGCCAAATTTAGACCAAAATTTTTAATTTTTAAAAAATAAAAACAAATTTTGTGTTATAATTTATTTTCTTACACTAATTTATAACCAAAATTCGCACTAACCGCGACTACTTTTTTTAATATATTATGGACAGCTAAACTCAAACATTTCATCGAAAAAAATTTTCACGGATACATTTTTTTTAATCAAACATATCTCCGATTTACTCGCGATAAGAACCAAATTAAAGCTATTTAATCCCATCAGATCATTAGTTTACGCGCAAGAGACAAGCATATTATAAAAATACGTTTTTTGATGAAAAAAACTCGTTTTCAAAATTTTTTTAAAAAGCCTGAACCCTTACAAAGATAACAAAGTGATTTTCAAAAAAAAAAAAAATCCATGGACAAACACCGAAGTTGTCAAGAATTTAATGAAACTACGCATAAAATTTCACTTGATTTTTTTTTTTTTTTGTATTTTAAATACAAAAAAAAATGTTTAAATACCTTAGTGTTTTTCGTTTTTTATATTATTAGTCATTACTTTGGTGATTTCCAATAGATTTTCGTCATTTGCTGGGTAGCTCAAATTTAAGTTTAAATTGAAGACTTCTAAAGCTCTATATGACTTTTTGAGATTATTTTTTTTAATTTCCTAAACGTAGGAAAAACTGTATACATATTTTTTAACATTTTTTTAACATTCAAAAATCTAAAACGTTTGAGACTCAATTAGCCTCAAATTTGTACCACATAAATCTTGGGCCTAGTAAATTAAAATCTGCCCGACCGTTCAATATTGAACGAAAAACTTTTTTGCCGTTCAAAAAAATTGCACTCTAATGTTGGTTTATAAAAAGATTTTTTACTTATTTTAATTCTTGAATTCTAGATGCTTTTCTACTTATATGAATCAGTTTTAAAAAAAAATCTGCTATTTTTTCATACACACACTCACATAAGAGATTGAATAATGGGAATATGTATATGTGTGTGTGTTTAAATAAAGTATGTACAAGTAAAATCATCATGAAGTATAATGCTATTTACACTTGAAGTCAAAAAGTGATTTGTTGACAAAGAAATTTTAATAAATTCACCCCAGAAAATGATGGAAATGATTTCTTTTTACTCTGTTTTTTTTTTATGTTGAGATCTGGCAGACATATAAAGAGGTTTGTGCGTGCAAAATAAATGGAATATTTTTTCTAAAAAATTTAAATAACTTTTTCAGTGATTTCTTTTTATGTACATACGTTAGTGTGGCCCATCAACATATAGAAAAATACCAAGTATAACTCACAACTGAACGTACCTCAAAATATGATATATGGCATCGTAACGAACAATTTCCGCCAAATTTCAGCACCCTACAACGATTGGAAGGGGATGCTAACTTATCATAAGTGTTTGCAACCTCCAAAGAAATCTTAAAATTTTTTTTATTGGAATCTTAAAAATAACCATATGGAATGCTAGCGTAACAAGAGCACATAATTCACATGTGGCCATTTTGTCCTAAGTTTGTCCTTAAACAAAAATAAAATACATATTAAAAAAAGCGGAACCCTGCATTTCACTAAAACCGCTGTAACTCAAAAACTATGCGGACCATTAAGTTGTGATAAAGTTCATTTGAAAGGTAATACAAATATCTTTAATTTGAGTATAATATCAAAAAAAATTTTTTTTGTTTTTTCCTAATCGAAACTAAAATGTCCTTATTGTCCATTGTAGGCAACCTTGGGACAAAATGGCCATATGTGACTTATTTGCTCTTGTAGAGATACCATTCTATGAAGTAATTTTTAGGATTGGAAAAATTTTTTTTTTTAGATTTATTCGGAGGTTGCAAACACATGTGATCAGTTAGCATCCCCTTCTAATCGTCGTAGGGTGCTGCAATTTGGGTCAAAATATTAGTTACGATACCATCTTTAATTTTATAAGGTACGTTGACCTTTAGCGAAGCAAAAGGAATTTTGGGCCACCCTAACATACGTATAACATTTTGCTTTTCTTAAACAGAATTACTTGTTGTATGATTTATAACTAATATTAAGTCAAAAAAAAATGTGTTGCATTATAAAAAAAGATGAAATATAACTAAATAAACAGCTGTTGCATTTTAAAATTTCTTTTTTGATGTATTGCCATACAAAACAAAAGAATATTAAAGACCTTATTTTTAATAACAAGATAACATTTAAGGTGACCAGAATTATTGTGCTGAAGATTCCAGTGCATTGAGCCTGTCTGTCAAAGTAAATACTGATTTTCTTATCCATTCAACACATTTCAAAATTTGGAGAAACAGCTGTGATCACTACATTGATCTGTTCCCATTAGTTTACTATCTAGAGCAGGAATTCACACTCAATTTAGCTTAACGATATATCTGAGAAATTTCAAATGACTTGTGATTTACCATACACTCAAAATATTTTGTAAGCAAAAACAACTCAAAAACAAACTTAAAACCAGTGAATAAACAATTTAAAACCATCCCAGTAATTATTCATTTGTTTTATCAAACATCAACATTTATTTTTTACTGTTGACAAAATTTTCTTAAATAAATAACATTAAACATTAAAAAATTACGTTTTTTCACTTTTTTTTACTAACAAATTCGAAAAAAAAATAACCAACGAAAACATTAAAAATTAATGATAGTTCGGTTATTTTTAAAAACAAATTTCAAAAAAATAACCTACGAAAACAATAAAAATTAATGATTTCGTAGGTAATTTTTTATAATTTTTTATTGAAATATTTTTTTAAAAATTTTTAATAAAATTTTTGGGAAATCGATCACGCAATCAACTACATTCTGACCAGACACTCTACCCATCGTGCCAAAGTCACTTGATACAAACATGTTTTTATATTTCTATAAATAATTTTTTGATTTTTTTTTTTTTTCTACAAAAAAATAACTGACTTGTGTAGGTAAAAACTAATGATATTTCATTAAAAAATACCATCAATTAAAAAAAAATTACTTACACAAATCATTAAAAATCAAAAGAATAATCAGTAGTTTTTACTTACAGAACAAAACTAAATGACTTTAAAAATTAAATGTTAATGAAAGTCTTTATTTTTTAGTGTGTTATTTTTGAAACAAAGGACTGAAGTAGTCATTAATAAAAACTGAACATCAAACAAATATTTTTTCTTTTAAATACGACTAAATGGAAAATTTTTAAATAAACTACAAACAGTTAATGACATAATTTTTGAGTGTATTAATGTTTAAAACGCACATATTAATGGTTACACTGTGCAACAGTGAAATTGGGGGGTGAACCAAACCAAGACAGAATGATAGTATTTGGTTAGTATAGCAAAACCCCCAAAGGTTTTGGCGCTGTGTGGGTACAGTCAATTTTTATGGCCCACTGAAATTTTTATTTTTTTCTCAAAGGGGTTTGAGAAAATTCGAGAAAAATGAAGTTTATTTTAATCTGAGCCTAAAACTGAACTCAGCTGTCTTCAGTAGAATTTTATGGGGATTATTTTTCTAGAATATATTAACCCTCTATCTGCCTTGTTTTTGGGTCATTTTAGTCCATTTTTTAAGAAATGACTTAAAAGTCTACTAAGATATTCGTTTAAAGGGTTAAAATATTCTAAGAATATTTTTTGCATTAAATTTCACTAGGGGTCTTCACAGGCGGAAAGTTAAACAGGTCTGTAGAAAATGTTTAAAAATTAAAAATTGCAAAGTCTTATTAATTTTTGATATATATGCTGGAAACTGTTTACGATTGTATGCAACAAATATATGATAATGGTCTGGGGGGTGGACCCTTCCAGCGCAGGATGACAGTATTTGGTTAGTGCAGTAAAATCCTTAAAGGGCTTGGCGCTGGATGGGTACAGTAGGTTTTTATGTCCCACCGATTTTTTGTTTTATTTGTCCAAAGAGGTTTATACAAACGAAAAAGCTAATGCTTATGTTACTCTGAGCCTAAAATTGAACTCAGGTGTCTTCAGTAGAATTAATTGGGTATAATTTTTCTTCAATACATTAACCCTCGATCTCCAGTTTTTGGGAAATTTTAGTCCTTTTGTTAAGAAATGACAAAAAAAGTCTCCATAGATTTGCTTTAAAAGGGTTTTACAACACACAGCGCCAAGCCCTTTGGTTGGCTTAGATTTGAAAAACTTAGGTCCACTTTTTGGTATTTCTGGTAAGCTGGCAAATCTTTCTGTCTTTAATGATCCCTATTGACATTGGATGAAAAAACATTCGTAAGACCCTTTTAAAGCAAATCTAAGAAGATTTTTTTTTCATTTCTTAACAAAAGGACTATAATGACCCAAAAAGTGGAGATAGAAGCTAAATGTATGCTAGAAAAATTGTACCCATTAAACTCTACTGAAGACATATGAGTTCAATTTTAGGCTCAGAGTAACATAAGCACTATTTTTTCGTTGTTTAAATCTCTTTGGACAAATAAAACAACAAATCAGTGGGCCATAAAAACCTATTGTACCCACCCAGCGCCAAGCCTTTTTGGGATTTTACTGCACAAACCAAAAACTGTCATCCTGTGCTGGAAAGGTCCACGCCCCAGACCATTAGCCTATATTTGTTGCATACGATCGTAAACAGTTTCCAACATATATATCAAAAATTAATAAGACTTTACAATTTTAAATTTTTAGGCATTTTCTACAGACCGGTGTAGCTTTCCGCCTGTGAACACCACTAGTGAAATTTGATGCAAAAATTAATCCTAGAACATTTAAACCCTTTAAAATCATATCTTAGTAGACTTTTCAGTCATTCCTTAAAATAAGGACTAAAATTACCCAAAAGCAAGGCAGATAGAGGGTTAATATATTCTAGAAAAATAATCTTCATCAAATTCTACTGAACACATCTGAGCTCAATTTTAGGTTCAGATTAATATATACTTTATTTTTCTCGACTTTTTCAAACACCTTTGGGAAAAAAATAAAAATTTCCGTGGGCCATAAAAATCGACTGTACCCACACAGTGCCAAACCCTTTGGGGATTTTACTATACTAACCAAATACTATCATCCTCAGCTGAAAGGGTCCACCCCCCAGACTAATATCCTATATTTGTTGCTGACAATCGTACACAGTTTCTGCCATAAATATGAAAAATGAATTAGACTTTACAATTTTAAATTTTTAGGCATTTTCTGCAGACCGGTCGAACTTTCCGCCAGTGAAGACCCCAAATAAAATTTGATGAACAAAATATTCGTAGAATATTTTAACCCTTTAAACGCATATCTTATGAGACTTTCGAGCCATTTCTTGAAAAAAGGACTAAAATGACCCAAAGATAGGGCAGATAGAGGGTTAATATATTCTAGAAAAATAATCCCCATCAAATTCTACTGAAAAAAGCTGAGTTCAATTTAAGGCTCAAATTAATATAAACTTCATTTCTCTCGAATTTTCTCAACCCCCTTTGGGAAAAAAATAAAAATTTCAGTGGGCCATAAAAATTTAATGTACCCACACAGCGCCAAACTCTATGGAGGTTTTACTATACTAACCAAATACTATCATTCTGTCTTGGTTTGGTCCACCCCCCAGACCATGACCTTCAAATTGTTGCACAGTGTTATCTATGGAAATATTTGACAAAGCACAAAAATCACCTCTAAAAAGGGACATAGAGAGTTAATATGTTTGAAGAATAGAACCACGATCTAATTTTAATGAAGACATTTTTTATCTCAGAACTACACTTGATAAATTTTTTCGACTTAAAAAAAACGCGAATTGATTTAAAAATCCTAAGACTGAGTGAACTTTTTCTATATTGTAAAATTTGTTTTTGCCTTTTTCGCAAAAAAGCGAATTGATTCAGAAAAACTGTTCAATTCAAGCAAAATACAACTCTAATTCATTTCTACTTTTTTCTATTGTTCAAACTGAAGCTCGAAATTACGTTAGCTATAACCGCACAGAAGAAAATATGGAGGAAACAAATTTGAGTAATCACTTGTTTAAATTTTGAAACAAAAATTGAGTAATTTTTTAATTAAAAAAAAAATTAAGTAAATAGTTTAATAAAAGTTTAATAGTTTTTTATTTTTTTTTTAAACTCTCATAGTTTTTAAAATTCTCGTTTAGTTTATAGTTTTTTGTATACAGCTGCAGTCAAAAAAATAGCACCAGGATAAAACAAAAATTTCTTCGTTGGGTTTTTTTTAACAATATAAACTTATGTCACTGAAAACGTGTCATAAGTTACTTACAAGAGTGTGAAATAATATTACATAAGAAGAGGCAAATTTGGTTTTTTATTTCATTAAAAATTTTCAGAGTTTTTAAAAAAACTTTAAAAAGACTCAATCAAAAAAATAGCACCACAGTACTTTTTGTATTAAAATTAAATTCTTAAATTTGAAAAACGAATGGATTATGAATTCAGTATTGTTGTGATATCTTTAAATATTAAAAAAAAATTGTCGAGTGCTCATTGTTGACAATTACCTCTGTACAACGTTATTGTACGAGATTTTGGGATCTTTAATTCGAAATTGAGTTCCAGATTTACCGAACAGCCACGCAAAGGGCTTCATTACAAGTTGGTTGTATTCAAGACACTCCCTTCTCTATATCTGTCCATTAACTATCGATTTGATCTAGATCTGGGGACTGGCGAGGCCATTCCACCACGTTTACTTTATTGTCCAGAACCAATTTTTTGCTAATTTTCCGTCATGCTTTGGGTAATTGACGAGCTTAAAGACCTAAATTAGTGGCATTTGCTCAGAAACTTTGGTAACATTACTTTCTGGAGGATATAAACAATAAGTGTATATCCACGATTGTCCTAGTCCAATATGTGAGCCATGGTCCAATATATGAACCCCACTCCACAGTAGGAAAATATTCCCCACACCATAAGCACCATTTTAAGCAAGGATCATATACGTAGGTATATGATCCCATGTCTCCAAATAATGCAACAATGGATTCATTTGTCCATAGAACATTGATCCACTTTTAAGCTGGTCATTCTGAGTTACTGTTAGCAAACTTCAAACGACTTGCAGCATGCTTAAGTGAGAGTTGGCGCACTTTTCCGAATCTACAAGCGTTAATGTTGTTGTTTTGTAATCTTCGACGAACATTTTCGGCATTTGCTGTCCTTTTTTAGCTCTAGAACTGCCGTAAATGGGGCCTTCTACCATTGTCTTTACAAGTACCTAACCACTTATGGTGACAAACGTCGCTTCTGACTAAGTTTTTCAAGCTCTAAAGTGAATTTTGTTGAATTTTCAATAATTTTATAAGCGCATCCAACCAATTTTTCAGTTTCAGAATATGGTTTATGATCAGAAATTATATTTTTTACAAAAGCACGCTTTTGAGGAGTGTAATGCTTTCCACGTCCTATTTTTATGAAAATAAACATCAAATGTTGTAATGAATTAATTTTTTTTATAAATAAAAACTATATTCCTTTAGTATTTAACACTTTTATTTTAACAATTTAAGCAATATTAATTTTTTTAATGAAATTTTGTCATTCGGTGCTATTTTATTGACTGCACTTATTCAGAGTTTTTTTAATATATCGATCATTAAAAAAGAACCGTCCACAATTTTTGGAAAAAGTAAAAACATTGAAGGGGTATATACTTAGTATAAGAGTATTACATATTTACTTTAAACGAATACACACATAATATTTTGTTTTAATTGGATGTATAGAGATTTTGTCATTGGTGCTATTTTTTTGACCGGCACTGTATGTATATGAAAGTTTGTAATCGTCTTTTTAAAATTTGCCTATGTTTTTGAGACAAAAATATGTTTGGTAAAGTTTGAAAAAACAAGTTTTTTGATTTTTTTTGAAAAAATCTTTTTTAAACTTAAAAAAAAATATATAGATAAATTTTGAGTAAATTTTTAATTGTGTCAATTAAAAATTTACTCAAATTTTTTTTCAAACATTTAATAAATTTTTATTAAAAATTTACTCAATACTATTAAATCGTTTCCTGGTGCAAAATTGAGAAATTTTTTACTCAATAGTATTAAAAATTTACTCAAATATTTTTTTTATTTTTTTTTGTGCGGTATAAATTTCACTGCAATCGGAATAGTATTTACTGAATGACCGAATTATTTCCAAAAAAATGATAATAAGCCACTGTGCATTCGTTCCAAATATCATTTACCACAATGCATTTATTTCGAACGCAATCATTTAAAAATAAAGAATTTTCCTTATTTTTAAATTATTTTTAAAACATTTCTAATGTATTTATTTTCCTCATTAGGGTTACTTTGTAATTGTTAATTTTTTATTTATTTTAGAGGTACAAAAATGGAAAAAACATACACAGAGAAAAATAAATTTCCAACCGAATTTTTCAGATGTATCAACGCAAAATTCGGTTGCTGCTACTAAATTTCGCTGTGGCAGACGAATTTTTTAGTTGTTTTAATTAAAAGACAGTTGTATTAACAAAATTTAGTTGTTACTACCGATATTTAGTTTTGACATCAATAATACAAATGCATCAACCGAGTTTTTGTTGCAACAACTGAATTTTAGTTGGAAAATAGAAAATTAGTTTTCTGTGTGTACTACATATGAGTCATTCCACACCAACTGTTCCACTACAGAAAAACCATAGTGGTTTCAATAGGATATCATTTGCAAAGTATTCGCCCTTAGGGCACTATTAAATAACAAAAATAAAATTTAAGATTTCTCAAAAAGTGGGCCTTGGAGGCATGGTCAAAAATTGAAAATTTCAGCATTTTTTGTCTAAGTACCTTTATTTCAATATTTATGCCAATGAAATGAAACACAGTGATGTCTTTAAAATAAAAGTTTTTTATAGATTTTGTATGGGCTATCGATTAAAAAAATAAAAATTGGAAAATTTTCAGAAGAAGTTCTGAATATTTTAAATTTAAATTTAAACTTTATTTATCAAAAAACATGCCACAATTTTATTTCTTTTTTAAATGTTCAAAAATTAGTTAAGGTGTATATCTATCTGTTCTGAAATTTTCAGAGATGCATTTTTCCTTGTTTTCGAGAAAAAAAATTTTGAACATTGCACTATGCTTATAATTTACAATAATGGGGTATATTACGTATGCGAATGAGTAATATTAACTCTTAAAAATCATTTAAAATAGAGATGTTTTCGTGTGTGAGTTTTTTTTTTGACGATCACGCACGATCACGAAGAAAAAGTTTTAATCACACACGATTTTTCATTTTCATCACGTTCACGTACGCTCACGTGAGTTGAAAAAAATTTTGTCACGTGCACGATACTCACGTGAGCGTGACTGAGCGTGAGAAAAATAAATGAGCATGCGTGATTAAAATAATTTCTTTGGTGAGAGAGCGTGATGGTAAAAAAACAACTTACCCACGATCACATCTCTATTTTAAATGTATTTTAAGAGTTAATATTACTCATTCGCATACGTAATATACCCCATTATTGTAAATTATAAGCATAGTGCAATGTTCAACATTTTTTTTCTCGAAAACAAGGAAAAATGCATCTCTGAAAATTTCAGAACAGATAGATATACACCTTAACTAATTTTTGAACATTTAAAAAAGAAATAAAATTGTGGCATGTTTTTTGATAAATAAAGTTTAAATTTAAAATATTCAGAACTTCTTCTGAAAATTTTCCAATTTTTATTTTTTTAATCGATAGCCCATACAAAAATCTATAAAAAACTTTTATTTTAAAGACATCACTGTGTTTCATTTCATTGGCATAAATATTGAAATAAAGATACTTAGGCAAAAAATGCTGAAATTTTTAATTTTTGACCATGCCTCCAAGGCCCACTTTTTGAAAAAACTGAAATTTTATTTTTGCTATTTAATAGTGACCTAAGGGCGAATACTCTGCAATTGATTTCATATTGACACGACATAACTTTTTTTTTGCTGAACATTTGGTGTGGAATGCCTCATATGTATGTAGTTAACAAAATGAAAAATGAAGTTTAGCTAAAGAATTTATTTTTTTAGTGGTAATTTATTTACGTTAAAACCATTTACAGTTTACAAAACTAAAAATAAAAACAATTAAAATAATGTTGGTAATTTAAGTTGGATATAACCGACTATTAAATGCTGAACGTTAATGAAACAGATGCATTAAATTATGCGAGCATATTAGAGAAACCTGGTGAAGAGCTGAGACGGGTCGGTTTCCAAAAAATATTGCAAGAAAATCGAGACTTTTCTCTAGGAACACAACACTTTTGTAAGGAAAACGGACAAATTAAGGGGGAAAGATAAAGTAGTGTATAGTTAATAAATTTTCCGCAAGTGTTGTAATTGCCTGAACACCATCTTGTCAGGCAGTAGATAATTCTTCTTGATCCACTTATAAGTCGCCATTTCCACCTTTTACACGGTCAACTGGTATGATCAGTAAATACCAGTCCAAAACTTAGTTCGGCAAACTGTGCCACAACACATTGTAGGGTATAATTAATATCGAAGCAAAGGATGCAGCAAACGGAGATGCTATGAAAAAAAGGACGTCGTAAAAATAATTTGCACGAAAAATGTTATAAAATTTAATTACCCCAATGTTAATGCAAAAAGTATAATTGCTTTGCAAAACAACTGCAACAAAATGCTGCATATACAATACTGCTACAGGCATAGCAAAGGTACAACATCATGGCATCAGTATTTTGGAAAATGGTAAGAAACTATTTAGAGCTTACACTTTTTTTTTGCTTTGTAAAATATGTATGAAAACAGTAGATATACTTGTATTTATTGTACAGAATTAAAAGTAATTTGTGTGCTCGTTTTTAAAGAGCCACAAAACATATTACTGCATTTTCTACACAATTTAAATTGAAAAATAAATTTCATACACATTAACTCCAAAAAACTATAAAGTACTTTTTATCAATACTATTTTAGAATTTAAGATAAAAATACACTTTTAAAAATGCTTGTTAGAAAATCTTTAAAACGACTTTCAATAAAGACTTTTAAAAGATTGTTTAGCCAATTCCAATATTTAATTAATATTCTCGGCAAACAACTTAATTTTATCTACTTTTCAAAATCATATTTTATTAGCCTCAAAAACTTTTCTTTTTTTTTAGAAAATTTTGAAACAGAAATTTTTGAAGTGTAGAATTTTTGATTCCTCAAAGAAAACTGTATGCAAATAATACACTACAAATGTTGTTTTTTCCACAGATCATACATGGGTACATTCATTTGCTCATGCATTAATAAATTTACAAGTTCTCAGAAAATAAACTGTTTGTTAAAAATATATATAGTTATCAGAGATGGGAAGTTGGCACAATCGCACAAATAAAAAAGTTTTTGCCAAAAATGCTCATTAGGGCGTTTTACCAATAATTTTTTTTTGGGGATTTTTGTAACTCTTGAAGCGGAATATAAATTCTTATAACCTAAAAGATTTTTTACAGATTTTTGGATGGTCGGGATCAACAAACATTGAGGTTATAAGACATATTTTTTTATTTTTTTTCTCTGGTGCCTTTTCTCACAAAACTGCATACATATCTTCTAAATGTTGCTATCCTTCTTAAAAAAATATTTGAGGCCAAATTATGAGTTCAAGGGTCACTACTATGACCTCAAAAGTTCAAATCTCAATAACTCGAAATAGATCTTCAAAACACCTTTCATTTAAAACCCATCTTAAAATTTTCATTTTAGTAAAAATATTAAGAAATAAATAAAACAAGTAAGAAAATTATAGTCGGTCAAGACCGACCATATAATACCCTTCACCAGAGTTTCCCGGACCATGGGTCCCAAGTTCAAACATGGACTGATTAGATCTATATTTTGTCAAATCTTTAATAAGTGTAAAAAGCAATCACTAATCAAATTTGAGTGGAATAGGCTTCTTTTTGTTGACAATAAATCGCTTCAACTGAATATCGGGCGAAATTTCCACATGGGACCTAAGTCCAAAATGGTCCGATGATAATTAGATTTGATAAGGTTATTAAAGTACGCGTTTAACATACACAAACAGAATTTTAATTAAATATTTTCTATTTTCATGAAAATTGAGAGATTTATGTGAAAATCGGGAAGGTGGTTTGTATGGGGGCTACTAGAAGAACTGGTTCGATTTCTTTAAAATTCGGAATGGTGATTTGTGTGTATAAAACATTAATTCCTGCCAAATTTTGAAAAGATACCTATTAAAATGCGACTATTAGAGTCATTTGAGCCAAAACTAAAGAGGACCTTTGTATGGGGGCTAGGTCTAAATATGGACCGATTTTTTCCAATTTCAATAGGCTTCGTCCTTGGGCCAAAAGAGGCTTAAGTTTTAAATTTCAAGTCAATTGATCGAGAATTGCGACCTGTATCGTGTTTACACCGTTTACATGGACAGACAGACGGACGGACGGACGGACATTTCTAAATCGACTCAAAAAGTGATTCTAAGTCGATCGGTATACTTAAAAGTTGGTCTAGGACCAATATTTCGGGTAGTTACAAACATCAGCACAAACTCATTATACCCTGTACCACAGTGTGGTGTAGGGTATAAAAACTTCGGACAAACTCATTTTCTCCCCCCATTTTATTTTACCCTTACAAAGAAACTACTAATGCATCCCCCTCTATTTTCGATAAAATTGGATAAAAAATTAGGTTGTTTTAGTTTTTTATACCCTACACCACTCTGTGGTACAGGGTATAATGAGTTTGTGTTGATGTTTGTAACTACCCGAAATATTGGCCCTAGACCCACTTTCAAGTATACCGATCGACTCAGAATAACTTTTTGAGTCGATTTAGCGATGTCCGTCCGTCCATGTAAACGTTGTGCGCACGATACATGTCGCAATTTTCAACCGATTTGTCTGAAATTTGAAACTTAAGCTTCCTTTGACCCAAGGACGAACTACTGAAATTGGAAAAAATCGGTACATGTTTTGACCTAGCTCCCATACAAACGTCCCCTTTATATATGGGTCCTTACAATCGTATTTTAGTAGGTATCCTTACGAAATTTGGCAGTTAAACGTGTTTTGTGTTCACAAATCACCATTCCAAATTTAAAAGGAAGCGGACCAGTACTTCTTGTAGCCCAAATACAAACCACCTTCCCGATATTCACATAAATCGCTAAGATTTCATGAAAATAAAAAAAAAATAATTAAAATTTGGTTTGAGTGTGTTTAACGCGTACTTTAATAACCTAACCAAATCTGATTATAATCGGACCATTTTTGGACTTAGGCCCCATATAAAAATTTCCCCGATATTCAATTAAATCGGTTTATTGGCAACAAATTGAAGCTATTTCACTCAAATTTTTACCCATTTTCCGGGAAACACTGGTGTAGGGTATTATATAGTCGGTCTTGACCGACTATAACTTTCTTTTAATACTTTTACTAAAGTAACAAGTGTCTTTTTGGTTTTAAATGAAAGGTTTTTCAAAGACCTATCTAACGAGTTCAATACATTGCATATTTCTCAAGTTATTCAGGTTAGAACATGGGAAACTCAGAATTTTTACATCTAAGGTCATCTTAGTGACCCTTGAACTTATAATTTTGACCGTGATTTTTTTTTATGTATCCAATTTTGTAAAAAAGGCACAAAAAAAATAATAAAAAATGTGTTTCATAACCTCATTGTTTGGATTAAATCAATTTGAGCAAATTGATTCCCACCTTCCAAAAATCTCAAAAATCTCTTACGCCATAAGAATTAATATTCCATTTCAAGAGTTGCAAAAATCAAAAAAAAAAAGTTTTTGGTGAAACGCCCTAATTAGATAGGTCTTTGTTTAAAAAATTTTTTTTTTAACTGATTCCTATTTTCCATCTCTGATATCAGTAACATGCTTAAGCATAAAATAACATCGAAATATTGGTAAACACATAAAGAATGTATGCATGTCCTTCTCTTATATAATGTATGTATGTTTCAAATACACAAAATATCATGTAAATTGTCGATTCAGAAAGAATCTTTTATATTGCAAATGGCAACAAGCAGGTGATAGGTGATGCTTAACACAAGTACAAAAGGCGTTAAAACACTTGAACACTGGCCAGGACGAAAATACAATTTGGATGGAGAATGAAATGATTAAACAATAATAAAAAAAGGATAATACGATTTGTATATGATTACTATTGTCATGGAGATTTCTTTATTATAATTAAATTTTCATTTTACTTCATCTTTGCATCATTTTCATTTTAATTTGTTTTTGTTATTTATAAAGGATTTTATAAAAACAATCTTTAAATATACTATTAAAGGATAAATCCTTACAGAAAATGAAAAAAAGGAGAAAAAAACAATGAAATACATATCTATCATCCTGCCTCAAAAAATTTTATTTTAACACTTCTTCGTTCTTTTTACCTTGGGTTGGTAACAAAAAAAAATCAAAAAGAAAATCATGTCTAAGTGGCTTTGAAGTGAGAAAGATATAAATAAATAAAACAAAAATGATTTTTTTAACTAACCACAGCAAATAAAAAAGATGTAGGATCATGTTTTTTTTTTTTTTTGCCAAAATAAAAAAGGATTTCTATTGTTGTTTGGTGTTTCAATTTTTAATTCAATTTTCGGACAAAAACAACAAAATACTGTGGAAATAGATGAACAAAAAAAAAATTCAAAAACATAACAGCAAAATAAATGTTAAACAAATTCAAGTGTAAAGTATTTGAAACATGAAAACAAAGTGTATATTTGATTTGGATTTGATTAAAACTTCAAAAGGATTTAAAATAAATAATAAAAAAAAATAACACAAACAAACATCAAAATAACCAAACTAATTTTAAATGGATTTAGGACTTAAACAAAAAAATATTAATAATTGTATTATTTTGCCTTTTTAATGCATAATATATTTTTACAACAATTTTCATGGAAATTAAATTTAATTATTTTTAAATACCCTTCCATCGATTTAACTAGAAAAACATGGAAAAATTATATATTTAGAATGCTAGAGTGAGCTGTGCCGAATTAAAAGTACTTTTCACAATTCTTCACATTTTTTTTTTTTTGCTTTTTTAATTTATATTACTTTTCTATATTTTTGGAATTTGCTGAATTTTTTAAATTTTTTTTTCAAGTTATGTACTTAATTTTTTATAATTAATTTTTTCCATTTTTTTAATATTTTGTTTTCCTTAATTTTTCAAAAGTTCTTTAAGTTTTTAAAATTTTCAGCCCTAAAGATATTAATTGCATCACCAGCAATAACAACAGTAGCACACAAGTAATGCTCGTTTCCAAAAAAAGACGTAGTAAAACTGCAATTACAGTTTTTCATTTCGTGATCCTGTTTTCTTTTAAGAGGACTTCAAAAGTTTTCGAGGATAAATTTTTGTAAAATATTTTTTTTTAATATTTGCTCTTGGCCTAGAATGCCACTGTTGATAACAGATGAAAGAAGAGTATTTCCGCTTATTTCGTTAAAAAATTTTAATAGAAGGAAAGTTTTAAGGAAAAATTAGCGGAGATCCTCCTCATTCATCTCCTCTCAAAAGTGGTATCCTAGGACTAGTACAAATATTAAAAAACTGTTTTTCAAAAATATTATCCTCGAAAAATTTAAAGTCCTTTTAAAGAGAAATAGGATCACAAAATAAAAAACTTTAAATAAAATTTTAATACATTTGATCTATATATTCAGAGGTATATCATCCGGTTCATGTTTAATATTGGCTGTCTAACGGTGTTATAGATAGGCTGACCATTCGTACTGATTTGATCAGTACATGTACTGATTTTTGATCACGTGTACTGATCAAAAAGCGTTGTACTGATTTGTACTGATTTTTTAAAACATGTACTGATTGTACTGATTTTTTGAACCTTTCAATTGAAATTTTTGTGTGTAAACTAAAATTTTAAACACTTGGTGCTCAATTTTAGGCGTTGTGTGTTATTTTACATAAAAATTTACAAGGACTTTTTAGAGTGAACATAAAATTTTTTTTTCGAAAATTCTGTAAAAAAACTTGAATTTTCGTAACATAAGTCGTCAGAGTTGTTTTTTATAACTTAAGTCTGAAAATGAGATAATTTATAAAGAATTTATTCTAAAGAGATTAGAGTTCGTGAATCAAGAGGTTCCTTAACGCAAAAATTAATCTGAGCATGAGGTTATTTTGATCTTCCCAAATTTATATGAAAATGCGCACAGAATCTTTGAGGTTTTCTATAACGAAAAGTTCAATGGGCCGATTGATTTTTTATATTTTTAGAAAGATGAAGTAAATTGCATAAATCCAAATGATTCTGAGATCTTGGATGAGGTAATGTCATCGGAGCTTATTCGAAAAAGCGCTCAGAAAATCAGGGCCTTAAAAAAACACGTGCTTATTAGCAGTTTCCTTACAAGAAAAGTTTTCAAAACTTACGGAAAAAGTCTTCAAAATCTGATGTATTTTCTTACTCTCAAAACCTGTGGAATTTTGTTATATTTTCTGCACTGAAACTATCAAAACATTCAAATGATGCCGTTAGAGTCAACTAAATTTTCTTCAAAGTAACGACAACAGTTGCTTTTTGCAGTTGTTTTTTAATATTTGTTTTTTTTGCAGTTGTTTTTAACAGTTGTTTTTACTCAAAATGCTTGGGGTCAAGTTAGTTCAACCGTCATTGTTTTAGTGTTGAGAAAACATCAGTGTTTTCTCATAGAAAAAATTTTAGAGAGTTATTTCTAGAAAAAAAAACATAAAAACTTGGGCGTACTGATTTAAGCTCAGAAAATGGTCACCCTAGTTATAGACCATTACATCAATTTTTATACCCTACACCACTCTATGGTACAGGGTATAATGAGTGCTGATGATGTAACTACCCGAAATATTGGTCCTAGACCGCTCTTCAAGTATACCGATCGACTCAGAATTACTTTTTGAGTCGATTTAGCACTTTTTGACTCCGATTTGACTGAAATTTCAAACTTAAGCTTCTTTTGACCCAAGGACGAAGCCTATTGAAATTGGAAAAAAATCGGTCCTTGTTTTGACCTTGCCCCCATACAAACGTCCCCTTTTAATTTGCCTCAAATGACTCCAACAACGGTTTTATAAAAGGTATGTCATCGAAATTTGGCAGGTAATCGTGTTTCACAAATCACCATTCTGAATTTTAAAGCAATCGAACCAGTTCTTCTTGTAGCCCCCATACAAACCACCTTCTCGATATTCACAAAAATCTCGCAAATTTCATGAAAATCAAAAATATTTTATTAAAATTAAGTTAGTATGTATTAAACGCGTACTTTAATAACCCTATCAAATCTGATTTTTATCGGACCATTTTTGGACCTAAACCCATATAAAAATTTCGACCGATATTCAGTTAAAGCGGTGTATTTGCAACAAATCGAAGCCTTATTCGCTAAAACTTGGTTTGTGGGTGTTTTTTTACACTTATTAAAGATTTAACAAACATAGATCCCATCGGTCCATGTTTGAACTTGGGACCCATTTTCCGGGAAACACCGGTGTAGGGTATTATATGGCCGGTCTTGACCGACTATAATTTTCTTACTTGTTTTTTTTAGAATTTGTATTTAGGATGTCTAAAAAAAAAACTTTTCTAGCAGTATCCATTTTCCAGAAAACGTGAATTTTGTGGTTTTTAAGAAGGAACTGCAACGTTGTTGTAAGTAATAGCCATAAAATGGACCTCGTGATTCCAAATCCGCAGTCCAAATTTCTCTATAGCTTTTCGTTTTCGAGATATTCGCGATTGAAATTTAAAAAATGCTATAAAAAATGTTAATGTCAAAAACTGTGGATTTTATATAATATGGACCTGTAGAATCCAAATATGTCATCTAAAATGCTGTAGCTTGTTTCGTTTTCGTGTTATTCGCGTTTAAAAATGTGCATAGAATTGGGCACCACATAAAATACATTTAAAATTACTTTTTTTATTTTTTGACCGTTTGAATACTGCAATGTCAATTTTTTAAATACTTTATAGTTTTCGAGAAAATTCGAATATACTAGTTTTTTGCAATTCAACCGCAATTTTTGCAAAAAGTGCTCGATCGAAGATTTTGGTTTTTGTTGCATACATAATACATATTCAAAAAATTATGGTATTCGCACTTTTAGGCTAAAACTGTTTCCGACCATCCGTGATTGCAATATACCAATTGTTTCTTCAGTGTAGAATTAAAGTTTTATTGATCTTAAACACTATCATATACATAAACACAACATTATTTTGCTTTGCGGCTCTAACTATTTAGTTTATCTTCATTAAATTGCAATATAAACATTGAAAACCTTAAGTAGTAATATTAAGATAACCTTTTGCCCATTCGGACTGACGAGATTTAATAAAACATTTTGTTTTATTTATTATTCCAAAGTCATTAAGTACTTTTTCTGTAATGTGAAAACTCTTCAGTATAAACGTACCTTAAGTTAATTTTTACTTTATCACAAATCAGAGATGTAAATATATGTATTTTTTGAAGAAGAAATCAGGTAAATTGAAAAAAAAAATCTGAAATAAATTTCAGAAAAATGCTGGAAAACCTAAAAAAAAAAGTCTGAAAATTAAAAAAAAAACACATACAAATCAAACAAATCGTGAAAAATTTAAAAAAAATAAAGGAAGCTTTAAAAATTTTTTAAACTTATTGAAAATATCAGGAAAGGTAAGAAAATATCTGAAAATTAAAAAAAAAAATAAGAAAAACAGGAAAGTTCAGAAAAAGAGCATCCTACAAAAAGCGACAAAAATCAGAACAAATGAGAAAAATAAAATGAAAAGTAAAACACTGGTAATTCTGATGAATTGTAAAGAGTATATCGAGGGCGAATAATCAAAAGTTGATATCTGCAATATTTTAGAAAGAGAGTTTCTTTAATAAAATATTTAATTAAATATTTAATTGAATATTAAATTGAAATATTATTACAAAAACAATCGTTTTTAAATCTATTGTAGAAAAAATATAAATAATAGCTGTAATAATTACCTAAAATTAACAGTTCTTTTTGATCCCCCAAAAAATGTTCATTATGCAGATAGCAGGTTTTGAACTTTCATCCTCGATCAAAGGCAGCATTCAACCTTGTTAATATAAAGTTTTATCCTGTGGTAACTTTAAAAATTCTCACTTCCCTGGCCAAAGAAACCCCGATTCAATAAAGAAGATCTATTAAATTTTTAATATAGATTTCATTCTTTTAAAAATGTGTAATAAATGCATATTTAGTCAACATCCATTAATTTTCGTACACGTCCATACTAAGAAAACGAAGAAAAAATAACAGCAAAAAAAAACATCTCATAGACAAGGAAGAGGAGGTTTAAATAAATGGAAAAATTGCTAAGAATATAAAAGGACACACAACAACATTGACCCTCGTCGTCGTCATTTAGCATAAGCCATCAGTTCTAAAGTCAAAAGGTTGAAAAGGAATTTGTCTTAATTTAAGATTTTATTACTTCTACGTACATACTAAAACACTCAAACATTTCTTTCATACTAACTTTTTTTTGGAAGTTTTTCTTCTACTTTTCTTTCAATATACATTTATTCGTATACTCTTTGTTTTTTGTTGGCTACAAAAATAGTTGACAACTAAAACATGATGACAAAAAAAGAAATCGGAAGAAAAAGAATTAGATAAATTGAATGACTTAGTGTTGTGCCAGACAAGTTAAAATACGGAAGGCAGTTGAAAAACTGTGCTTAACTTTAGTTAAATTTACTATATTTCATTTAGATCCTTTTAAAGATCATCTCAGAGATTTTTTTTTCCTCATGACATCAGGTCAACTGTATGTAAAGTTTTAGAATTTTAATAAAATTGTGTCATTTTAATCAATTTGTATTTGGTCATTTTGGGGACATATTTGATAAAAATCTAAAATCTCTTTATTTTCTATATGACACACCTTAAACATATTTCTTAATTCATTTTTGTAAAGTTAATACAGTATGAATTTTGAAAAACAGAAAAAAAATCTCGCTAGTACAACATATATTATGACCTAATATTTTGCATGTTTGTTTTAAGTGTCCATAGCACCAAAAAAAAAAAACTAATAAACAAATTAGTTTAACCTACATTTTGTTGGTCAAACCCCACTTTTCACCGCACAATTTACTATAATGACCGCTACTAAATTAAAACCACGAATTAAGATCGACATGTTTATTAAACGTTATAATAACAGTATACAATTTAGAACAACAACATCATTATTACCAACAACCACCTAACGGTTTCCAAAAAGGATAGTGTTTAATAAATGTCGTGTTGTTGTCATTGTAATGTTATAACAACACTTATATAAACCAAGCACACACACATAAAAAGGTGGCACAAAAAATTCTTTTTTTTTTTCGAATTTAGTCGATTGTCGAAGAAATTATGATTTTTGTTTTAAAACTTTATATTTTGTATTTTAAATTTTAGCTAAATCGGACATCGCTGGGGTTTTAAGTTAAGTCCTAAAAAAATCACTCACACTAAGGATATGCGATTAATCGATTAGATGTTCAAATTAAGTTTATAACAGTTTTTTGTATCTCTATCAGTCCAAATAAAAGGAATCGAAGCATTTATAGCCGAAGCCACTAATAACTACATCTCTCGAAATATGAGAAAACGCAGGTTTAAATAAAATTGGGACATTGAATGAATGTAAAGAAAACAAACGAATAGAAATCAATAAAAATAAATAAAATTTAGCTACGTCTTCTACGACCAGGTTGAGAAAAAGGCGACACGAAATAACTCCCACATGAAATAACTCCCACGAAATAACTCCCAATGAAATAAGTCCCAATGGAGAAATAAATGAAAAAAGTCCCAACTGCAATGAAATAACTTCCACCTACAAAATGAAATAAGTGCCAATGAAATAACTCCCAATAATAATGAAAGAAGTCCCAATAAAAAAATGTGAAAGTCTCAACAAAAATTCAACCAAAAATAAGGGAAAATATGTACACATATCAGATAAATCAAATATGAGGATCCTGATCTTACTTTCGGTACAATACAAACATGTTATAAATGCCGAATGCGAAAGTTGACGGCTGATTTTTTTAAGAGTTATTCGATAACATGCAAAAATACACTGATTGTGCGTGTTCTGTTTGACTTGATTCGGTTACCTACAAACATCGCTGGATGTGCGATTTGCGGCGATTTTTAGTACCGGTTTTTCGCCTGCGGTGCTTTTTGCGACAAATTTGTATGTTACCGAAAATTTAAAAGATTTAATTACAACCTGTTGTAAACGCAGGTGAAAATTTTTTTGTTACCGAAAATTTAGAAGATTTAATTAGCACTTGTTGTAAAAAGCGACGCAGGCGAAAATTTGGTACCAAAAATCGCCGCGATTTTTGGTACCAAATTTTCGTTTGCGGCGCTTTTTGCGACAAATTTGTTTATTACCGAAAATGTAAAAGATTTAATTAGCACTTGTAGCAAAAAGCGCCGCAGGCCAAAATTTGGTACCGAAAATCGCGGCGATTTTTGGTACCAAATTTTCGCCTGCGGCGCTTTATACAACAAGTGCTAATTAAATCTTTTAAATTTTCACCTGTGGTGTTTTTCCAACAATCTTGTATGTTATCAGATGAGACGTTTTTTTTAACAATTTTGTATTCTAACGAAAATATTTTCGGCTGCAGTGCGCTCTTAACTCAAAAATTCTTGCCAGTTTTGGTAGAACAATTTCTGAAATATACAAATTTGTTAGAAAGCACTGCGTCCAAAAATTTGGTACCAAAATTACAAAGAATTTTATTTTATTAATAATAATATTCTATAACCCGAGTAAAAAAAAATTGTATGGTAAAACATGTTATCTTATAAAATTATATATAATTTATTGGATCTGATTTTGCTAAATTTCATCCGAAAATTGGCCGCGCCAAAGTTATCTCATAACATCTTATAATATATGAAGTTACAGTTTAATATTTGATTGTATGTGATTTCATCCGGAAATTGGCCGCGCCAAAGTTATCCCAAATTATCTATTATCATGATTTTGTATTAAATATGATATGATATGATGTAATTTCATCCGGAAATTGGCCGCGCCAAAGTTATCTTAAAATATCCAATATCATGATTTTATATTAAATTGGATATTATATAATGTAATTTCATCCGAAATTTGGCCGCGCCAAAGTTATCTTATAATATCTGATATCTTGATTTTATAAAAAAATTATTGGATACATTTTTATCCAAAAAATGTTTCTGTTTTTAGATTTATTTTTAGATATAATAATGTCAAACTGAAAATAAATAAAAAAAAAAAAAAACTTCGAACGGACGGAGATTAGAACCACAAGTCTTCCGTTTTGTAATCGCAATCTCTACCCTCTAGACCAGCGGACGTTGTTAGCAAATAACAACTTTAAAAGACTTAGTTTTAAATAAATTGATTGTATCTAATTATATCAAATTGATCAAACATATAGTAATATATGATTACATCCAATTAAATATGTTATTCACTTGTACACAATTTTCAAAAAGACTTAGAAAATTTTTGATAAAATTTGCAAAAAAAAAAAAAATGGAATGAGGTACAGCGCTGTTAGGGGCTTCCATGGTAAGCTTAAACAATAATTTTAATGTAGCGATATGCCTTATTTCCAAGTCATAGGCTTCCAAAGTGGAATAAGACTTTGGCTTATAAGTTTGAAATTTTTCATGGAATCAGGAAATCAGAATTAGATTTGAGATCGGGTTCCAAAAATCATTGATAATTTGATAATTTAAACCAAATATAGCTATTATTAACTATATAAATGCAATATAAATTTTAAAAATGATTGCAAAAATTCAAAAAGTAAAATTTTTTAAGTTCTAAAAAAAACAAATGCAATAAAAAAGTGCTTTCTATTTAAAAAAAAAATAAAAAAATATATTTTTTTCTGGAATCGAACTCGGGTTCCAAAAAATGATAGATAATTTTATAACAAATTAAATATAGTTATATATAACTATATAAAAGCAGTATAATTTTTTAAAAACGATTGCAAAAATTCAAAAAAAGAAAAATTTTTAGTTCTAAAAAAAATAAATGCAATAAAAAAGTGTTTTCTATTTAAAAAAAAATATTTTTTTTTTTCTGGAATCGAACTCGGGTTCCCAAAAATTATAGATAATTTTATAATAAATCAAATATAGTTATATATAACTATATAAAAGAAAAATAATTTTTTAAAAATGATTGCAAAAATTCCAAAAATGAAAATTTTTCAGTTCTAAAAAAATTAAATGCAATAAAAAAGTGTTTTCTATTTAAAAAAAATTAAAAAAAAAACTTTTTTTTCTCGACTGGGCCGGGAATCGAACTCGGGTTCCCAAAAATCATATGTAATCTTATATGATCCAATAAAAAGTTTTGTATAATCATATATGTTGCCACACAAAAATAAATTTTGAAATACTGGCATATATAATTATATATGGCTAGTTGTTTGGTCAAAAAAATATTTTTTAAATACATGATTATATCTAAATATATATTCCATTTCATATGCGACCATTTATAAATATATATTGAGTTTAGACGAAATTTGCGTATATATAGTACCACACAAATACAGATATGTTATCGTTTAAGACACATATAATTATATCTATTATTTTTGTTGGAAATTTTTTTAGTATGGAACCATATATAGTTTTAAATGGTATTATATTAGTCATATATAATTATACATAAATTGATACTGGATTTTTTGTTTAGTAAAGTCCGATACATAATTAGATATAAAGTCACGTATAATAATGTATGAAATCGGATTAAGTTTTATGTGCAACGTATGATTACATCTACCATTTATATTAATATATTATGAACAATATAATTAGATATGATTTTATATGACATCATTTAAAAAAATTGGAAAATTTCAAAGTGAGATATAATTTTATACTTTGACTCATATAGTTTTATATGGTTTTATGAAAACATATAAAATAATATACATTTATATAAATTCCTTTTTACTCGGGAAGTCAAAATGTTCCAGATACATCCACCAACAATGAAATAATAGTGGGAGTTATTTCATTGCTATTGCAGTGGAAGTTCTTTCATATCAAACAACTCCCAACGAAAATTATGAAATAAATCCCAGCAAAAATGATAAAAGTCCCACTAAATTGGGAGTTATTTCAAATGAAATAACTCCCAACTTTGTATGGAGTTTTTTTTGGGACTTTTTTCATTTTTTAGGTGGGAGTTATTTCATGTGGGAGTTATTTCGTGTTATTATTTTATTTCATGTGGGAGTTATTTCGCCGAGAAAAATTGAAAAGTCAAAAACGCAATTTTCATAGTTTCATATGCGACTATCAATGCAAAATATTCAGAAATTCATGGGACACATGTTTTTCTGTAGCGGGACGTTATGTATAAAATCTCGGCAGCGTCAAATTTTAGATTCAAAATTAAAGCTTGTGACCCCGAGAATTGTGTGTAGCTAGTCTATGCCATATTTTGGTTTATATAACTTTCTTTTGAAATTTCAACACTTTTTGCTCTATCTTGCTTAGTTTTTCAGATATCACCATTTGTAGTTTTTAAATAAAATTCCAAAAATTCCGTTTGCTCAATTCTAAGAAGAGAAAAATGGTGAACTATTTTGTAGTCAATTTAAACAAATCTGAACTAAATTTTGTGTGAACAGATATTTAAGAAATATGTCTTAAAAATATAGATATGTTTCCTAGATTTGGAGAAAATTTCTTTGGCAGTTAGAGTTTTTTCATATATTAAAGAAATCCCTTTTTAATAAAACTATGATAATAAGCATATGCACTAAAGTTTTTCCCCATAGTTAGGAAAATGTCCCATTTTATTCATGAACTATTTTCAATTAAATTTTTTCCAAAAATTTTAGTGATGTGTTTTTTTTCAGTGAAGAGCCATTATTTGCCCGGAACTCTACGAAATTCGACAAAAGTAATTTTTAGTGCCACCCTAAAATTCATATTTATATATAGGGCATTCCACACCAAATGTTCAGCAAAAAAATGTATGTCGTGTCAATATTAATCAATTGCAGAATATTCGTCCTTCGAGCACTTGTAAATAACAAAAACAACAAATGATCAAATATTAAACTTTTCAGCAGTTTATCCAGAGTATCTTTACTTGATTATTTATCCAAATTAAATAAAACACAGTGAAGTCTTAAAAATGAAAGTTTTTTTGGTAGATTTTTGTATGGGTTACTAGCTTACCATCCCGGTACTTCGTTACCGGTTGTATTGAATACCGAATAATAGAAGGATCAGGATTACTCTATTATTTCAAAAAATTCCCCTAGGTAGTCTTTGTTTTATTTACTTGTGGATGTTTACGTCTTTCATAAAATAATATTTCAATGAATAATTTAAACAATACAATTTGAATAACTTCGCTGGTACGTTAACATGTGCGTTCCGGTGAAAAAAAGATATTGACAATTTTCTAGCCCTTATATCAGGTTTTTGGATTTAAAGTGAATAAATATTTCAGTGAAAAAAGAAATGGGAATACAAATAAGTTTGAGTGAAAAAACATATAGGGAGAAAAAATATGGAATAAAAAAAGTTAAATACGATAAATTTGAGTAAAAAGTATCATTCCATATTGTTCCCTGCTCTATTTCATTTCGATCCCCGTTCTACTCCATTTCATTTCCAATTCCATCTCCCTTTGTTCCATGCAAGTTTCATTCCTCTCCGTATAATGTGCGTTATTTTATAGATATGAAAAGTACCATTTTACACCACTTTTACCAGGTACCCCTTTATATCCTAAAATTTTAAATTTTAAAATATGGCTGTAATTTCTGGGGCTTTTAGTTTAATAGTTAGATAGGTAAAAATAACCATTTGCCACCTCTTCCCTCTTTCCTTAAAAAAACTTTTTTTTGTGCTAGTTGATCCTATATTTAAAATATCAAGTTTCTGAACCATTATTTCAAGAAATATAAGAATAACCAAATTTACACTTCTTTATCCCCTTTACAATAAGTCGCGACCCTTAGAAACAGAATTTCCTAAAATAAAGCATTCAAAATTTCAGTGCCTAGGATCATTACTTCATGAAATATAAAAAGTATCAAAAAACCCTTTTTTATACCTCTAGAAACGGATTTTTTTAAAAAATACTTTAGCAGAATGTTTTTTCATTCCAAAATTCAAGCTTCTAAGGTCATTATTATAGGAACAAAAAAAGTACCAAAAGTACACTTTCTTACCCCCGTTAGAAACGGAATTTCCAAAAAGTATTTCTTCCAGAATGTTTTTTTCTTCGTCGAAAAATCCTACATTCCATATTTCAATTTTCTTGGATCATTGTTTCAGCACTTTCGGTACTTTCAATAAAAGGTACTTTATATTAAAGGTAATTTTTGTAAAAGGTACTTTTTATAAAAAGTACTTTTTATAAAAAGTACTTTTTATAAAGGGTACTTTTTATAAAAGGTACTTTTTATAAATGGTACTTTTTATAAAGGGTACTTTTTATAAAAGATACTTTTTATAAAAGGTACTTTTAATAAAAGGTACTTTTTATAAAAGGTGCTTTTTATAAAAGGTACTTTTTATAAAAGGTACTTTTTATAAAAGGTACTTTTAATAAAAGGTACTTTTTATAAAATGCACTTTTTATAAAAGGTACTTTTTTTAAAAGGTACTTTTTATAAAAGGTACTTTTTATAAAAGGTACTTTTTATAAAAGGTACTTTTTATAAAAGGTACTTTTAATAAAAGGTACTTTTTATAAAAGGTACTTTTTATAAAAGGTACTTTTTATAAAAGGTACTTTTTATATAAGGTACTTTTTATAAAAGGTACTTTTTATAAAAGGTACTTTTTATAAAAGGTACTTTTTATAAAAGGTACTTTTTATAAAAGGTACTTTTTATAAAAGGTACTTTTTATAAAAGGTACTTTTTATAAAAGGTACTTTTTATAAAAGGTACTTTTTATAAAAGGTACTTTTTATAAAAGGTACTTTTTATAAAAGGTACTTTTTATAAAAGGTACTTTTTATAAAAGGTACTTTTTATAAAAGGTACTTTTAAAAAAAAAATAATTTTTATAAACGGTACAGAATTTTCAGAAAGTACTTGTCCCAGAATTTTTTATTTCACTAAAGGATCCTACATTTTAAATTTCAAGTTTAAATGACCATTATTTTAGTAAATAAAAAAAAGTACCAAAAGTACACTTTTTTACCCATTTTACTCCCGTAGAATCTACATTGGCAAAAACCCAGCCGTAGTGAATCTTTTTTCCCGGAAGTGAACCGAAATTGCAAATTTCAAGTTTCTAGTACCATTATGTCAGGAGATATAAAAAGTACCAAAAGTACAGTTTTTTACCCCCTCAGAATCAACACTGGCAAAAATCCAGCCTTAGTGGATCTATATTTCGGGAGGTGAACATACAGTCCAAATTTCAAGTCTCTATGACTATTATTTCAGGAGATATAAAAAGTACCAAAAGTACAGATTTTTACCCTTTTTACCCCCTTAGAACCAACATTGGCAAAAACCCAGCCTTACTGGATCTAAATTCCATAATGTAAACATACAGTCCAAATTTCAAGTCTCTATGACCATTATTTCAGGAGATATAAAAAGTACCAAAAGTACAGTTTTTTACCCTTTTTACCCCCTTAGAATCAACACTGGCAAAAATCCAGCCTTAGTGGATCTATATTTCAGGAGGTGAACATACAGTCCAAATTTCAAGTCTCTATGACCATTATTTCAGGAGATATAAAAAGTACCAAAAGTACAGTTTTTTACCCTTTTTACCCCCTTAGAATCAACACTGGCAAAAATCCAGCCTTAGTGGATCTATATTTCGGGAGGTGAACATTCAGTCCAAATTTCAAGTCTCTATGACCATTATTTCAGGAGATATAAAAAGTTCCAAAAGTACAGTTTTTTACCCTTTTTACCCCCTTAGAATCAACACTGGCAAAAATCCAGCCTTAGTGGATCTATATTTCGGGAGGTGAACATACAGTCCGAATTTCAAGTCTCTAGGACCATTATTTCAGGAGATATAAAAAGTACCAAAAGTACAGATTTTTACCCTTTTTACCCCCTTAGAACCAACATTGGCAAAAACCCAGCCTTACTGGATCTAAATTCCATAATGTTAACATACAGTCCAAATTTCAAGTCTCTATGACCATTATTTCAGGAGATATAAAAAGTACCAAAAGTACAGTTTTTTACCCTTTTTACCCCCTTAGAATCAACACTGGCAAAAATCCAGCCTTAGTGGATCTTTATTTTGGGAGGTGAACATACAGTCCAAATTTCAAGTCTCTATGACCATTATTTCAGGAGATATAAAAAGTACCAAAAGTACAGTTTTTTACCCTTTTTACCCCCTTAGAATCAACACTGGCAAAAATCCAGCCTTAGTGGATCTATATTCCGGGAGGTGAACCTACAGTCCAAATTTCAAGTCTCTAGCTTCAGCGGTTTGGGCTGGGCGATGATGAATCAGTCAATAAGTCAGTCAGTCAGTCAGTCAGTCAGTCAGTCACATTACTCTTTTATATATATAGATTGTTTAAAAGGATTGAAAAATGTTTAGAAGAAGCTCCAAGTTTTTCGGACTTAAATTTAACCATTATTTTTTAAAAAAAACATGAAACAATTTATTTTTTTTAAACTTTTTAAAAAAGTTAAAATTTTCTGTTTCTATCTGTTCTGAAGCATTCAGAGATGTCGTTTGCGTTGTTTTAAAGAATACAAAATTTTGAAAATTGCATTATGCTAATTTTATTCAATACTAGGATATATAACGAATGTGTATGAGCAATAAAAACACTTAAACAATATTCTAAATAGAGATGCGATCATGAGTGAGTTTTGATTAACGATCACGCACGCTCACTAAAGAAAAAGTTAATTCGCACACTATATATTATTTTGCTCACGCTCATACACGCTCACATAAGTAGAAAACTATTAAGTCACGGTCACGATGTTCACGTGAGCCTGAGTAAAAAAATATCGTGCGTGATTTAAGTTTTTTTTTTTTATTAGCAAGCGTGGTCGTTAATAAAAACTTACTCACGTTCCCATCTCTATTTAAAATATTGGTTAATTGTTTTTATTACTCATACGCATACGTTATATACCCCACTATTGCATAATTTTTTTTTCTCGAAAACAAGGCTAAAAGACCACTAAAAATATTGTAATAGATGGAAATACACCTTAACTTTTTGTTTTTACATGTAAAAATAAAATTGTGATATGTTTATAGATAGGTTAGGTTAGGTTGGATGGGCGCTCGCCATTTGGCGAGTTCACTCGGAGGCCATAAGGCCTATTGTGATTCCCCTAATCATATTCCCCCTCTCTCTCCCTAATATAAAATTCTACCTTTTAAACCACCCCGTTTCCCTGAGGTATTCCGCTAGAGACGTCAATGAGACACCGCTTAGGCAGTCTAGGTCATCGAAAAATCTTTGCCCTAAATGCTTAAGGCGGCTCCTCATCAGACCCGGACATTCGCATATCAAGTGCTTCACTGACTCCTCTTCCTTCACTTCCCCACAGCTCCTACAATAGTCCCTATCAGAAATTCCCATACGCACGGCCATTTAATAGGCTAACCGTCCGTTTGCTAAAAGTAAGAAGACTTTTTGTCCTCTTAGGATTCGGCAATGGCCACAGGGTTCTAGATATCCTGCACGTAGTCAGTGATGTCAACCTATCCTTCATACTATTCTCAGATATCCTATCAATTTCGTTCATCAATTCTACTATAGGAACCGAGATGTCAGGTTCTACACGTTCCCCCACCGATTCAGAGCCCTTCCTCGCACACTCATCAGCCAATTCGTTCCCAGCTTGATTGTGTGCTGACCGATTCGACGAAGCGATTGTATACAATTCAAAACTATTCCCGATTTTACAGTATTTGACTCTAAGGCCTCCAGAGCTGCGAGACTATCCACGAAAATGTTAATGACTCAAGGACGAAGATCCCTTGCCATAATTAACTGCGCAGCTTTGTCAATTGCAAGCACCTCAGCCTGGAACACACTACACTTATCCGGAAGCCTCAATGAGACCCCAATTTCGAGGCATTCAGAGTAGACTCCCGAACCCGTACCCATCTCCATTTTCGATCCGTCCGTAAAGATTGAGATTGCATTCTCTGTAATAACAGAGTTTTCCGCCCAGTCTTCTCTAGTCGGTATTTGGACTTCGAAGGTTCTGTCAAAGTTCGTCTGTGGTGAGATATAGTCGGTTCTCTGTTCCAGTTCCATTCCGCCCACCGTACTTAATATAGTCGAGTGTCCCCAAGAGCGTTGCTTAAGCATTTGCGACTCTCTTAACCTGAGAGCCGATTTTGCTGCTGTGCTCTTGACGTAAATATCCACGGGCTGAATGTTTAGTATCACTTCCAAACCCGCCTGGGGTGCTGATCTAATAGCACCAGTGATACCCACACACGCCAGTCGCTGTACCTTCTGTAGATTGCAGAGATATGATTTCTTATCCACTGCTTTCCACCACACAAGGGCACCATAGGTAAGTATTGGTCTAATTATCGCACCATACATCCAGTGTATGATATACGGTTTTAAACCCCACCTTCTCCCGAAAGTTCTTCTGCAGGTGTAAAAAGCGCATAACGACTTTTTCATCCTTTCCTCTGTGTTTCTTTTCCAAGAAAGCTTTGAGTCCAGGATCACACCCAGGTATTTCGCCTCATTGGATAGCTCCAGGGTGATTCCATCTAATTTGGGAAGGACAAACCTGTCTATCTTAGTCCTCTTCGTGAACAAGACGAGTTCGGTTTTGGCGGGATTGACTCCCAGACCGTTGTCCCTTGCCCACTTTGAGAGTATCTTAAGCGCTGATTCCATTAGTTCACTAATCGTTGGTAAAAACTTACCTCTTATTAGGATCACAACGTCATCAGCGTAAGCAACCGCCTTGATACCCATTTCGTTAAGTGACTGTTTATAGATAAATAAAGTTTAAGTTTAAATTTGAAAAAATTCAGCATTTCTTTTCCAATTTTAATTTTTTTTTTTTTTTTTATATAAATTTTTTTATATTTTTATATTTTTATACAAAAATGTATAAGTGACTTTAATTTTAACGACACAACCGAATTTCACTTATTTTGCATAAATAACGATGTACAGAAAAAAAATATTCTGAAATTTTTAATATTTATCCATGGCCCAATTTTTGACAAATTCTGTTTGTTTTTTATTATTTACAAGTGCCCTAATACCAAATACTTTGCCATAGATATCCTTGTAAAACCAATACGGTTTTTCTATAGTGGAACAGTTGGTGTGGAATGCCTATACCGCCATAGAATTCTAGACAGTCTGAGGCAATTAATGTTATTTTAGCCGCTCGTTCTACCTTTTAAATGGCAACAAAACACGACATTTTCACACAAACCAAATAAGCAAAATGATGACGCTCTAAACGCCTAAAAGTAGACAATTTATTAAGTCATGTTTAGCAGTATTAGAGTCATGTACGACATATATAAAAAAACAACATATTTATGTATATCATGTTCTTCTTCTACCACTAATACAACATAAATAGTATATATTGGCTTGATTTAGTTTTTCATATTTAACTTAACTTCCAAAGGACAAACGGAAGAGGGAACAAAAAAAGACGGAAATTAAATTTGGCATTTTAATATTTCACGTGTTTACTCATATGACGGCGCTGCGCTGTTAATAACTTAACACAAAAACAGCAACATGTTTGGTCGACCCCAACCAATTGACACGATGGCTGGCACTAAATATTACTTGTAAATTTTCCTGGTCATTTAGTTAGTTTAAGTTTAAAACGATTAGTAACCCAGCAGCAAGACAAACGGATGGACACACAAATAGACACGAAGAGGCTACTAAAACAGTTAATGTTTACATCGTTTTTAACGGTCTCGTTTGAAAAGAACCCGGTAAAAATTTAAGGTAGATTATGTGTAATGGTTATGAATGAAACGCAAACGTGTTTATGAAAAATTAGCACCATATTAAATTACAAGATTGTCGTTAAGATACGCCAAACAACATTTGTTTATTTTATCAAGTCATTTATTATATTTCTATTAACGGTTTCGTTTTGGTAGGGGTTTCATAATGAAACAAAGTAGTTACATAAAAAATATTTCCCTTAGCCCTGGTACTAAAAGGTCAAACGTAGACCAATGCTAAAAAATAAGAAGTTATCGTTTTTTATTCAAAGTCTTATCTTAATATGTAAAATCGTTTGTGAGGGCTACGTGTTACCTAAAATTCAAGAACATCCGATTGACAACAAACTTGGACAAATATTAGTCTGGAGCCAGGTTCTCTTAGCTTTAATGATAGGTGGCGCTGTTGCCGTACTATTTATTAAACAAAAACAAAAAAAATGTATGACGATCGAAAAGTATGAATGCACTGTTATAAAAATTGAATTAAATAATTAAATGCATATTTAATATTTTTACCGTTTTCAAGCAGAAAGAAGTAATATCTCACAAATAACTATTTGTTTTTCTAAACAACTGTCTGTTAAATACGATTTTCCTATACTGCAAAAACTGTTAAACTTTTGCTCTGAAATCAAATAAAGATTTTCCATTTTTCAATTTTCTACTGATGTGATAAAAATGACCAATGTTTTCTTTACCAATAAATCTTAATTTAAATCTCTGCTTGGGCAAATAAATCTCTTTCGTAATCGTTCTTTTTTTACCTCTAAGTGTTTTTTGGGACATTCATATTTTAGCAAAAACAATATACAATTTTGTTGTTGATATTGTTTTTTAAGGTCGTAATTCTCTTTTACCAAATGGCAAAACAAAACAACAAACAGAAAAAAACAAATACTGCAAAATTTTAGTCGAATGTTTGACTGGCTTAACCAGAATTCAATTTTAGAAGGCCAAAAACTACAAACAACAGACATGAATAACAAACAAACACATGAACATAGGAAAAAAATAAACTTTAACGAAAATATCCTTCGAACAGTGATTTGCCAGAACTATGACAAAAACAGTAAATACCAACATAAATGATTTATAACTTTTAAGATTTCGTGAGGCGGTTACAGTACAAAAATGGTATGCACTCAGGGTTTTATTGAATGTGTACAAGTATTAGTAACAACACACGATGTAACTTTTGATGTTTTATATCTGTGGAGTTTTGACAAAAGCATTTAAATCGACTTAAGTTCTTTTGTCAAAAAAATGTTAATATAGACTTTTTCGGCTACAACAAACACTTTTAACACGATTTTTTGTAAAGATCTCCACAATTTGAAATATCTGCTTATCAGATCTCTTAAAAAATATAGAGAAAATCGGCCAGTTCTTGCCATTTCAGTCTCTTAAAAAAAGCTCCAAAAAAACTTTTCAAAAAAAATAAGTGCTTTTGTCAAACGTCCACAGATATATAACACGACAAAAGAAGACCAAAAAAATGTTTTTTTAACTAACAATAGAAAGAAAAAACCTATTTGTGACCATATTGGAAAATAAGTTGGAAACATCCCTATTTGCATAGAACTTATATGTACTGTAGAGTCGGTATGTATGTAATATTAATTTTAGTTTTGCTAAGAGTCAAACCTCAAAACAAGACACATTGCTTCAGTATGACTGAAAGCGATAAGAAACAAAAGCAAAAGGTGTAACAAAATTTACGGGTCTATTAGAATATCTGAATAGAATAGCTATAAGACATTATTTCAACAAAATTGATTTAAAAAAAATTATATTATTTAAAGTTGTTATTATTCGACCTTTTCAATTTTGAATAAATAAAAATTCTTTGAGCTCGAATCCAGCATTATTTTTATTTATTTAAATTCAATTATGTTATTTGATTCTGATCTGATATTGAAACCATCACAGACTTGACGAAAAAAGTGGGTCACTTTATGTGAACGGTTGTAGAGAGCCGGTTATGGCTTAAAAATTTATCTTTAGGCCACTAATTTTAAAATTTAAAAAATGTAGTTAGCAAAACGTACGGTTGCTGGTGGTTGGAATATTCCGCTTGAAATTTTAGGAATACCTGATATATGGAATGATAATTTTGCTTGCAGATTATAACCAATGTATTGATATAGAAATATCATGATTGTGGGAAAAGTTGTCGACATAAAAATCTACTAAAAGCTCTGACTAAATTTTATTAAAAAAATATAAAATTTTTTTTATTCGACCTTAAAAATATTGTGCTCAATTCTCGAATACGACTTCACACATTCACCCAATTTTAAAAAATTTGATATTCTATCGAATTTTAAGATTTAAAAATTTTTTCATGTAACAATTAAAGGTCTAGTTAATACCTTTAATAATTTCTAAAATTATTATAAAATATTATAATAAATTTTTAAAAATTAGGTGAATGGTGAAATCGTATTCCAGAATCGGACACATTATATTTTGAGTAGGTTTATTCTAGCTCGAAGTCATTTTTTTTCTGTACTAATTAAAACTATGATATTATCATAAAATAATTTTTAATAAAACCAGTTTTAGTCATCTTTGCAAGACTTTTTTGACACGTGTTTCTGAATTTGTCAGATTTCATTGTCAAGACTATTGAGCAAACATCAAAACCCTATACTATAAGTAGCAAAGGGAATTTAAGTGACAAATCGCTGATGTTCAAACAAATATTCAAATACCCATTTAACTCTATATTCATTGAGAATTAGATGAAGAAAATTGCACAATCTCTTAGTAAAATCACAATCGTCAAATAACCAACAAATTTGTCGAGATTGTACAATTTTCTTTTCCTCTATGAATGTAGAGGGTAATATTAAAATATTTTTGTTTGAACATTAGCGATTTGTCATTAAAATTTCCTTTGCTACTTATAGTATAGGGTTTTTATATTTGCTAAATAGTCTTGACAATGGAATCTGACAAATTCAAAAAAACGCGTCGATTAAGATGACCAATATAAAAACACCCCTAAAAGGCTGATGGCGGGGATGAAATGATCTACAAAAACGTTGGCCGTAAAATTTTACTGTACATGTCAAAATTGCCCTTAAAAAAAATTACAAAAAAAATTTACCCTTAGTGGACAATCTTGAATTTGACTAGTTTTTGGTGTTTTGGGCTTTGGTATGTTCTGATATGCATAGTAAAATTTTATGGCCAATAATTTTGCAGAGCATTTCATCCCCGCCCTCCTCCTTTTTAGGGGTGTTTTATACGATTTGCAAGAGTAGAGCCAAAAAAAAAACTTGAAACTCTTTTTTTCTGTAAATTTTACACCACAAACAGATTCAAACCATGGTTGCCAGAATTGTTGGGTATAAAATCGTCAAAAAAGTACGAATTTTATAAAAAAAATCGTCAAAGTCGTCATCCCATTTGCAGAAAGCGTCAAAATAAAAAAAGGCAATGTTTGCAAAAATAAGTACTTAGATAAGAATTGATGAAGGAGAGGAAGAAGAACAATGATTACTAAAAATAAAAGTTTGTTTACACAATTACAATAACAAGTCTTCTGTGAGAAAAAAACAACAGCAACAACCACACTCGAATTGAAAAAATCAGATTTAGTTGATACTTGCTTAACAGCCTACTTGGCGTATCGGTCTAGAGTGATTGTACGTTACAAGCAGTTAATAGCAAAGTATTACAAATGATGATGAGTTCAATCCTTGTCGGCTGCGATCTGTTGATAATTTTCACATATAGAGTTTTATTGACTATTAACTAAATAAATTTGACATTAAAAGTTTTTCTGAAGATTATTATAACTGGATAATATGAAACTAGTAAGAAACAAACCAGGATGTCTTAAATTTTTAGAAAAATTTTAATTTTTCTTTCACACTTTTCTCAATTCAAAACCATATATAAAAAAAGTATATTTATCATTTATTAAAGATTTATTCAAGCGATGTCCGCCCGTCTGTTGAAGACATGTAGTCCAAACCAAAAGAGCTAAATCCATGCTG
This sequence comes from Pegoplata infirma, assembly GCA_963921195.1. Classification (NCBI taxonomy): domain Eukaryota; kingdom Metazoa; phylum Arthropoda; class Insecta; order Diptera; family Anthomyiidae; genus Pegoplata; species Pegoplata infirma. The sequence goes on along the minus strand of OY992536.1, from coordinate 1,944,710 downwards.
TTTGGCACAAATAAATCTTATGGCCATTTGATGGTTCAGTTTCAAAATTGACAAAACCATAACAGGGAGGACAAAGTTCCCCTGGTTAAACTGAACCTACCTCCGAAATTTCCTCTTTATATTCTTTGTTAACCTTCTTAAACATATGAAATATTTTTATGAAAGAAAAGGTCATTCAGTTGGGTCAAGTTAATTAGAAAATTTATTTTTTCAGTCCGCCCTTTTCTGTGGACACTTCCATAAAAAAAATAATAATGATAAAATTGCGTAAATATTATAATAAATTAATTTGTGAACATTTATCACAAAAGAAAAGTGTCCTCCGCAAAAAAAGGCTATAATTTTTTTAACCTTTTGGAGGGAAAAGAGAATGTAATTCTCACTTGTTCCCTTTGTGCCTTTTTGTTCAAAAATTGGTGGATATTTTTTTTAACTTACACACAAAAAATTATTGGCTAAAAATTTAATCCAAATATACAAAGTAACCGGGTTTTACTTATTTTATTGTTGGCAACATATTGAAAAGCAAAAAAGACGAATTTTTTTGATAATTTTGTCATAAGCTTGCAATTCATTTGTTAAATCAATCATTATTTTGATTGACTATAAATAAAAAATTTATGAAATTTTTGATCAAAATCGAAAAAATGTATGATTGAAAAATTTTTTAATCAATCACCTAAGTACAATTTGATGATTGGTATAACAATTTTTTAATTGGAGGAATTTCAATCAACAAATTGATTGAATCCACGTTTTTGTTGATTGAAATTCGATTCAAATTTTTTCTGTGTAACAAGATTCAAAAAATATTCATTAAATACTAAGATTTCATTAAAAAATTTTAAAAAGTAGACAAAATTTACAGGTTTTTGTTATTTTTAAAAAATCGTCATTTTTTGGGCAAAAATCGTCAAATCGTCATTTTGCAATTTTGGGGAGTAAAAATCGTCAAAATGCAGAGAAATCGTCAAATCTGGCAACAGTGATTCAAACCATTTTGTTTTAAGTACACCAATATGAATGTGGACCATTTAAATCATCTCTACTGTCCATATGAAACATTCCAGATACTGTAAGTAATATTACTTTACTATAACTAAATCATGATAAATATGTATTTTCCATTTTTTAGTAATATTAATCGCTTCCAAACTTTTATTAATATAGATACTTAGATTTGGTACGCAAGAAAAAAATAATGGTTTTCCAAAAAATTAAATGAATTGCGTTACGTTTGAGTTAAGTCTTAAGTGTAAAATATGCAAATTAATCGTGGTAGTGTTTATAGTAGCTCCACAGATACATTTTGCATAATTTCCCTCCTTTTTTTTAAAAAAAGAGTTTTCCTTGGCATTTTGTTTGGCATGTGGTGCTTGTGTGAAAAATAATTTGCCCCTATATTAATAAGCATTAAAAAGTTTTTGTTCAGTTTTTTTTTTTTTTTTTTTTTGTACCCATTTCAAAGGATAATTAAACCATCGACAGGGAGAATGCATAATTTTATACGCGTTTTTTTTTTTTTGTTTTTCTGCGAGGAGATACAAAAACTTTTTTAATCAAATTTAATTGAGATAATTTTTTTTTTCCTTTTTCTACTAGATGTTTTTTTTATTGAGTATAAGTTATGGTGAAAAAGTGGAATAAATATTTATAAAAAGGATGTTTCTACCATATTGATGCTTTTATTTAGTATTCTAAATTAGTTTTAACTTTTTTCCAATTGTTTAAAATAACATTGAAAAATGTGGGTATTTTAAAAAATGGGTTTGATACTGCGTCAAAAATTGATATTGTGTCAAAAATTCGTGTTAATATATTTTAAACTCACCGTTTGAGAAGAGAACACGCGATAATAACGTTTTCTACGGGCCTTTTGCAATGTTAGCCAAGTTTCAATTGTAAACTTTAAACAGGTTTTCAGTAAAATCAAACATTTTGAGTTATGACACTATACAAGTAAATGAGCGATATGTTTACACACACATGTAACTCAGAAAATTTTCAAACGATTTTCAATTTGCGAACTGTTTTGAATAGAAGAATGATAAGGCTTTCCATATGAGGGACTCCACACCAAATTTTCCGAAAAAAAGGGTAGTTGTATCAATATGAAATCAATTGCACAGTATTTGCCCTTAGGGGACTATAAAATAACACCAATAAAAATTTATTTTTTTCAAAAAGTGAGCTTTTTAGTCATTGTCAAATATTGAAAATATTAGAACATTTTCAGAAGAAATTCTAATTTTTTCAAATTTAAACTTAAACTTTATTTATCGAAAAACATACCACAGTTTTATTTTCTTTACATGTATAAAAAATAGTAAAGGTATTATGTTCTGAAATTTTCAGAGAAGTTGTTTTCCTTGTTTTTAAGAAAAAAATGTGTAACAATGCACTATGTGTGATCAGGGCCGGGTTAACCATGCCGGGGCCCCTAGACAATGCATGTCTCGGGCCCCTTCAGACTTTCTTTTTCAAGCATGCGTAATGTAAATTTTTTTTTAAATACGCTGTTTTTTGTAAATGAATGGTTTAGCGTATAAGTTTTGGCATTGATGCCATTTTACCCCTTTTTAGAATTCTCTTTTGCTTTTTTGACCTTCTTAGAAGCAATTTTTCATTTCCTGAGAGCCTTTTTTAAGAAAAAATATTTAAAAAAAAAAATGCTTCTAAGAAGGCCAAAAAAGCCCACAGAAAAAAATATGGAGGAAACAAATTTGAGTAATCACTTGTTTAAATTTAAAAACATAAATTGAGTAATTTTTTAATTGACACAATTAAAAATTTACTCAAAAATTTTAAAAACAATTTAAGTAAATAATTTAATAAAAATTTAATAGTTTTTTTAAACTTTCACAGTTTTTTGAATTCTCGTTTAGTTTATAGTTTTTTGTGCATGTATATGAAAGTTTGTAATCGTCTTTATGAAATTTTTCTATGTTTTTGAGACATAAATACTTTTGGTAAAGTTTGAAAAAACACGTTTTTTGTTTTTTTTTTTTTTTTTGTAAAAAAATTTAAAACTTTTTTAAACTTAAAAAAAAATAACTAGATAAATTTTGAGTAAATTTTTAATTGTGTCAATTAAAAATTTACTCAAATTTTTTTCACACATTCAATAAATTTTTATTAAAAATTTACTCAATACTATTAAATCGTTTACTGGTGCAAAATTGAGTAATTTTTTACTCAATAGTATTAAAAATTTACTCAAATATTTTTTTATTTTTTTCTGTGCATAAGAGACTTCCCAAAAAAGGGGTAAAATGGCAACAGTGTTCGATTCCCACCAGAGCACTCTACTAACTGCAAATTAAAGTTGATGAGTATTAATAGCTCCGCTTAAATACATACGTCACTGAAAATATGAGATCTAAAAATTTATAGTGGAAAAGAACCGACACAAACACAACAAATAGCTCCCGCTTAAATGCGGCACGAAATATGTAAGATTTAAAAAAATTATGATGCACAAGAACTGAAACAAACACAAAAGATAATTTTGTTGCCTTGTCAGTTTGTTGATAAAGAGAAAGAAGACAAGTTCGGCAGTTTATGCACGAAAACTTATACAAAATTTAAAAAAAAAAAACATTATTTTTGTTCTCAATTCTTTCAATGCTTGTCGCGACATTTCGAACGTACATACGTATGTCTTTTATATGTCTTTTTTTAAATTTGTTTTCTTTTTATAAGTGCGTAGGGTTTGCTGAAATAAGCAGACTTCAGCAGCATTTTTTTCTGTTTAAAACAGTTGAAATTTATGCTGTCTTGACAGATTTATCTGCTGATTCGACCCAGTTTATCACTTTAGAAATTTAGAATACCACGTCTGCTAAGGTCAGAAAATTTGTCATATGGATCGATTTCTTATTTATTCTCCTATTTCACTGTGCAACAAATTTGGGGATATCGAGTGTATCTTGAATGGGACCAAAAAAATGAAATTATGCCAATAGTATACCAAAACCGCCGAAGGGTTTTGAAAACTTAGCTCGAGTTCTTTTTTATGGCCCACTGAAATTTTAAATTTTTTTTCAATGGCGTTTGAAATGAGTCCCAAAAAAAGTATTAAATCTAATTCATATTAACCCTCTATCTCCCATTTTTAGGGGTCATTTTGGTCCTTTTCTCAAATATCCCCAAAGAACACCAATAAAACGTGCATTTAAAGGATTAAAATGCTCTACACACATTTTCTGCATAAAATTTCACTAGAGGTTGTCAAAGGCCAAAAGTTCGTGCGAAAAGTGCAAAATGCTTTTAAAAGTTAATATTTTCTAAGAAAAAAATCGCCATCAAATTTCACTGAAGACATCTTTTAACATTATTTACCTTAGAGTTAGATTTAATACTTTGTTTTTGAGTTATTCAAAACGCCTTTAAAAACCTTTGAAAAAACAGCAAAAAATCTGCATGAAAAAACTTTCTGAAAAAAAAACTTTTTGTTTTAATTTTGATAATTTTTAGTTTAAGGGTTTTAAAAAATCTATAAAAAATAAACCTTAAAAAAACTTAAAAATTTGCTAAAAGTTAATTTATTCAAATTGAAAGTCATTTCACAGATTTTTTAATAGAGGTTTTCTTTTGAGTGTAGACATTAAGGAGCGTGGGCCCTCGGGGTCCATATGTAAAAATTTCTATATGAAATAAATTCTTTAAACAAATTACATACAAATTTTAATTAAATTTTAAATAGCTTTTTATCAATGTTGAAACTTTATAATTTAATAGAAAACATTATCCCGTACCACAGAAAAACAAAAAGTCATTTTAACAAGAGTTTTATTTTAAATATTAAATACATTTTTTTAAAGTCGATTTTAAAAGCAAAAACATTTTGTATGGAAACATAATTTAAAGCTGATTTTAAATATATTTTATTTTTCTGTGGTTTTAACTTACCCTTTTATTAAACGATTAGATTTATTTTGTTATTTCTTCTTTAAAAATTGCACCAACAAAATACTTATCGCTGTGAAAAGAATAAGATTTCCCTATTTATTTTCCCATGTTTACTCTGGTATTTTTTACTAACAATAAGTAATAATTTTCATTCGAAGAAATACCAAGTAATAAATCTGGCAGACTAAAAAAAATTGTCCGACGGCCCACGATGGAATAATAAAAAAAAAAAATGGGCCCGTGGGCCCCTAGCTGATGCGGGGCCCCTAGGCAGTTGCCTACTTTGCCTTAAGGGTAATCCGGGCCTGTGTGTGATGCACTATGCTTAATTTTTACAATAATGGTGTATGTATATTATGTATGCGTAATAATAACCCTTATGAAACATTTAAAATAGAGATGGGATCGTGAGTGAGTTTTTTTTTACGATCACGCACGAACTTATACATTTTTTACGAGAATTTTTAGTAAAAATTATTTCATTTCTTAATTTTACAAGCTTTTTACTAATTAAATTGTAAATTTACAACTTTTTTGATGCAATTAAACTTTCAAGGAGTTTTCGTGACTTTAATAAATTTTGTGTTACCTCCTATTTTATGAGATTTTCTAGTAAATATTACGAGATTTTTTGTAATTTTACAAGCTTTTTACTAACAAAATTGTAAATTTACAACTATTTGACGCGATGAAAGTTACAAGGAATTCTCGTGATTTTATTAGAAAATTACCTTGGAAATTTGGACACTTGCAAAAAAAATTGTTAAATTACAAAAAATAATGTTAATTTCGATCGACCAAAATAAAAAAAAAATAGATAAAAACAAAGAATATTGGTAAAATGGGTTTACAAGATTCTTCTAGTAATTTTACAAGGTTCTTTTTTTGGGTGCACCAATAAACTTTGGTTCTTTGGTTTATTGCTAAAAACCTTAAATTGGTAAAAAAGCTTAAATAAAGCAATTGTTACTAAAAATTCTAGTAAAATTGAAGGTAGCAAAATATCTAATAAAGTCACGAGAATTCCTTGTAAATTTTATCGCCTCAAAAAAGTTGTAAATTTACAACTTTATTGATAAAAAGCTTGTAAATTTACAAATTTATTGATAAAAAGCTTGTAAAATTGCAAATTATTGGTAAAAAGCTTTGTTACTAGGAGTTTTTGTCAAATAGGAGGTAGCAAAAAATACAACAAAAACAAAAAAACAAGCTTTTCTTGTAATTTTACAAGTTTTTTTTCTGAGTGCAATAATTCTGCTGTTAGGACTTTAATGCAATATCCTCTACTTATTTTTAGTGATCCTGCTAGAATAAAATCTTTACTGTATGAAAAATTTTACATTGTACTTAAAATGTAAATAATATTAAACACAATGACGTGTCAAGCGTCGTGTACCTTATAAAGGCTTTTAGTTTTATTTTATAAAAAAAATAAACATTTTTACTAAAATAATATGTCTTAACCTTTTACATATCATCTTAACATTTAGATGTTGACATCCAGGGAATACATGTATTTTTACACATTTAACTCACAATCAGAAAAAAAGAAAAAAAAAACATTATACATAAATATGTAAAATCTCTTATGATGTGAAAAATTTTTAGACAAATAAATATGTTATAGTATTTAATAGGAAACAAAACTTAAATATGAAAATCTTCATGATAATCATGCAAAATACAATAAGAAATAACAAGACAAACATATTAGATTTTATTTTGTTTTCCATTCCTGTTAAAATTTAAAATCTATATCAAATTGCCTTATACTATTATAATTCCCAAAGTATAGGAGCAGAAAAAACCAAACTATTTCTACTTTGAAAATATATGAAAACTTCTAAAGTATTCTTTTTTTGCATTATGATAAGTTGTCTTGGTTACCAAAATGACAACATGAACTATAAGTTTGAATATCAAAAAAAAATATAAAACAAATCCTTAGGGAAACCCCAAATAAACAGAGATAGATTTTTAGTTTTTGGTTTTGTATTTTGTATTATCTTTTTAAAGAAATGGAACAAAAATGAAAGAACTCTAACATTTCTTTTTTTTTTTGTATATTTTGATGTGACTAGTTGTTTTGTGCAAAGTTTATAGAAATGATGAAAAAAACAGGTAGATTTTTGGAATTATTTCAGCATTTTCACATTGAAATCCTTGTACATTTGGAATACTGTTTAGATAAACTGATAGTCTTACCATGTGAAAAGTGTCTGACTACAAAAGTTCATAACAAGCAAACACACACATACATACAGACACACAAATAACAGGATACAAACACATAGACATATCTTTGTACTTTATTGTTTGGTGAATGTTTATGTCATGTTTTTTCTTTCACAGGATCTCAACCTAAATATACATGCACGTAACGTACCTTTATTTCTGCAAGTGAGTGCTTTATTAGAGTATGTGTGTTTGTTTATGTGTGAGTTAGTGTATTTGCGTGCTACTGTTGCAATCAAACATGTCATTTGTGCATTTTTCCACAGACTTATTTTTCACATGTTCTAACACACAAAACAAGAAAATCTACAATCATTTTATTGTGTGTGAACTATAGTTGAAAAACACTTTTGTTTTTTTTTTTTTTTTTTTGTTTGGCTTTCAATCTTTATTCAAACATAGGGTGATTCAAAAACGTATGAAATTGCCAAATATTCGATTTTGTTTCCACCTATACCGCTGTTTTCATTATTAATTAAAGCTTTGATATTATTTATTAACAAATTATTAAAATTATGACTCTGTGCCTAATAAAATTCATTACATTAATACACAGAAAGAATTGAAAAAGAATTTCAATCACCAAAAAATGCGGTTTCAATTAATTTTTTAATTGAAACTCTTCCGATGAAGAAAGTTGTTATATCAATCAAACACTTTTACGATTTTGATCACAAATTTAATCAATTTTTATTAAATAATTTTTCAATATATTTTTCAATCAAACACTTTTTCGATTTTGATCACAAATTTAATCAAATTTTTATTTAAAGTTAATCAAAATAATGATTGATTTAACAAAACTATGAAGAAATTCAATGGTTGTAAGTGGCTTCTGACGTTTTACGTCAACACACGTAGACACAGATTAATGTATTCAAGCGAAAAAAATCTGGTATGTTGAACATTTGTAATTTTATACTCGTAGTCAAAGAAAATAACAAAAATATTATAGATAGATTTAATTGAAATTTTTTAGCTAATAATTTTTTGTGTGTATGCATCAAGATCAGGTGTTGATCCACGTTTAGGTTAGGTTGGATGGGCGTCCGCCGATTTGGCGAATTCACTCGGGGGCCATAAGGCCCATTGTGATTCCCCTAAAGTTGTCTCCCTACTCCCCTGATATATAAAATTCTACCTCTCAAACCACCCCGATTCCCTAAGGTATTCTGGTAGAGACGTCAATGGGACACTGTTTAGGCAATCTAAGTCATCAAAAAATCGTTGCCCCAAATACTTAAGACGACGTTTCATCAGACCCGGACATTCACACAACAAGTGCCTCACTGACTCCTCCTCCTCCACCTCTCCACAACTTCTGCAAAAGTCCCTGTCTGAAATTCCCATACGAACGGCCATTTGGCCGATTATACAGTGTCCCGTCAGTACTCCTACTAATAGGCTAACCGTCCGTTTGCCAAAGGTAAGAAGACTTTCTGTCCTCTTAGGATTTGGCAGTGGCCACATGGTCCGCGATATCCTGCACGTGGTCAGCGATATCCACCTATCCCTCATCATATTCTCAGATATCCTATCAATTTCGTTCATCAACTCCACTATAGGAACCTGATCCACGTTTAAAAAAAAAAAAACGTTTTTATAAGATAGAAAAGACGTCTTAGAATCTGGAAAAGTGTTTAAGAATCTATAATTGTTTTTTAGGGAAAAAAACTTTCAGAATCGGATATTTCTCATAATAGTTACATTTTCTACATAATAAATCACCAGAACATTGTTTTTTTATTTAAATAAATTCAGAATCTCAGACTTTTCCATACGAAAATTGGTATCAGAGTTAGACTTGACTAAAGGAAAAATGTCTTGGAGTCTACAACTTTTTCCAAAAAAAAAAATTTTAAATTTTTAAAATTTTGTTATAGAAAATGTCTCAGAATTTAAAACATTTTCTGCGGAAAATATACCGCTGAGCTTCTGGTTTTTCTGTATCAAAAATTTCTCAGAATCTAAAACTTCTATAGGAAACTATTTTTTTTTTTTTGATATGCTAAATATGTGAATCTCTTTATTACTAAAAACTCTTTATTTTTTATATTTTTATGTTAAATATTTTTGAGTCTGCACAAAAAAAGTTAAAAAAAAAATTGAGTAAATTTTAAATACAATTAATTAAAAAAATAATCAATTTTGCACCAATAACCGATTTAATAGTATGGAGTAAACATTTAATAAAAATTTGTTAAATGTATGCCAAAAGATTAGAGTAAATTTTTAATTGACACAATTAAAACTTTAGGGTCGAACCAGAATCAAATGCGTAGCGCAAGACGTAAAAAAAAACAAAAACAAACACATCAAATTTGAAATTTTTACGTCCGTTTGATTTAGGTAACTCTCATTTAAATATTAGAAACGAAAAAATTATTGGGCGTTACGCCTTACGCGACGTAATTTGATTCAGGTTGGACGGTTACTCAAAATTTATAAAATTATTTTTTTTAAAAACTTTAAAAAAGTTTCACATTTTTTTCATACATTTACCAAATGTATTTATATCTTAAAGACATAGACAAATTTCATAAAGATAATTTTAAACTTTTATATACATATACAAAAAACTATAAACTAAATGAGAATTCTAATAACGAAGAGAATAAAAAAAACAAAAACAACTATTAAATTTTTATTAAATTATTTACTTACATTTTTTTAATTCTATTCAATTTCAATTTTATTTTAAATTATTTATTTTTTTAAACTTTTGAGTAAATTTTTAATTGAGTCAATTAAAAAATTACTCAAATTTTATTTTGAAATTTAAACAAATTTACTCCCCCCCCCCCCATATTTTTTTCTGTGCGGGTGTTATTAAAAATCCTTTAAAGTAAAAACGTTTAAGAATCTGTGAACTGCGCATAAAAGGGAGTGAATTACAGTAAATTATCTTCAAAGTTTTGATAGAGCTATCCACTAACTGTTTTTAAAAATACGAAGATGGCTAAATAAAAAACATAAGGTAAATAATTCGTATATTATTTTATAACATCTGCTAAATTATTTGTGTGATGCACTGGAAAAATTATGACAGTCGAAAATACGAAAATGCTGCATCACCCTAATGTGGATTGCACAATGGAATTTACAACCAAAATATTTTGAGCCTTATGAAAATACTAAAAAAATTTCTTCAAAAACAGGATAAATAAAAAATTTTGAATATTTTGCTTCTATTTACTCTTAAATTTTAATTAATTTTACAAAAATAAAAAAAAAAATAATTATTAAAAACTGCGAAATTTTGCTCAAAAATGGTAACAAACTACATCTGTAAAATATGCATAATCTGCTGCGAACTGCACAAAAATATTTCTAAATTCAGCAAACAAATCAGTAAAATTACAGAACAATAAGTTGTATTTAAACTTTAAAAATTAAAAATTAATTACATGTTTTCTACAAATTTTTGACAGAGTTTGTTTTAATACACTACCAGGGTAAACATTAAAAAAGTTTAATAAAATGTTCGAAAATATTTTTCTTTAACATTTTTACCAAATCTCCTACTGTGCCCAGTGAGAAATACATTTTGGTTTTCTGAACACCTTGGTTTGTGTTTTAAGTTTTTGTTTTCTAAATTTTTTTTTGTTTATCTCAAACTGTCAGTAGTTTAAAATCACTTTAAAGTTGATATACCCATAGAAAAAAAACATACATCGTAGTGCAATTGCTTGGGTATCCCATTTTACCCAAAAAAAATTAAATTTCAGAATTTGTCCTTCTCTTGGATGTAAACTCTGTTGGATGATCCTACATGTTAAATTTTGAGATTCTTGGATTTTTTGTTAACTAGTTATAAAAAAATTCCAATTTTCCCGTTAACCCCTTTTTGCTTCCTTGAAACCAAAATTTCAAATTTTAAGATGATTATTAGGGATGAGATTTTCATGCACTAAAAAATCGAAAATATGCGCTTAAAATATGCGCTAAAAAATCCAAAATATGCACTAAAAAACCCAAAAATATGCACTTAAAAATAAAATGTGTGCAATAAAAATCTTGTTTTCATAGGAAAAACTTCTTAAAAAGCAAAAAATAACGCCGTGTTAAATAGTCATATTTAAAACTTTATATAAGCAAGTGTTTTTGAGAAATTAAGAATATCTATAAAAAAAATTAAAACGAAAAAAAAATAATTTTTATTATTTTCAAAATAAATTTTTAAAATTTAAAATAGTTTTTGAAACAAATAAATTTAAATTTGTGTTTTTGCTAATTTATGCCAAAATATGCAAAAATATGCACTTAAAAGTTTGAAATATGCACAAAATATGCATTTAAAACCAAAATATGCAAAAATATGAATTTTCACCCAAATATGCAAAAATATGCAAAAACAAATCGATGCCATTTTAACGCAAATTTCTTGATTCGGAAAGATAATTGGTCGATATCGTTTTTAGACTATCGACAAAAAACATGCATTTGCATGGAAATCTCATCCCTAATGATTATTATTGGAAATTTAGAAGCACCAAAGTACAATTGTTTACCTTTTTTAAGCCAATATTTCTTTATATACACCATATACGCACAAATACATACACGTGTACTAAAATGCATATAACTCATGAACCAATACACATTTCGAGTGCTAGTTGGTAGAATTAAAAAAGCTTAAGATGCGTTGATTTCATGTGTCTTTTCAGCGGTAATTGGAGCATTCTTTCATATCATTTTTAATATCAACATAGAATTTTATTTAACTTAACAAAAAATTAAAAATGTTTTCCTTACACTCAAAATAATTACTCTGTAAAATACTCTGTAAAATGACTGTAATCTCAATTCAACAGATATTTGTCAGAGTTTTCTGTCAAAATACAGATTTAAAGAAAATACTTTGTATTTCGTTGTGACAAAACAAAAACTTTTAACTGTTATATTACTTTTAACTTTGTAATATTTATTTTACAGATAATTAACCGAGTTTTCTGCTTAAATTCTGAATTATGCAAAATATTTTGTATTTTTTGTAAACAAAAAACTAAGTCTTATTTGTAGTTTTCTTAATTTCATAGCTAAAAACTGATTTTTCTGTAAAAATATAGTTAAGAGTAAATTTTTTAAAAACTACCAAAAAAGTATCCAAAAAAAAAGAACCAAAAAAAATAATCTTTTCAGAAATCTTATAAAAATTTTGCAACATAACAAGCATTTTACTGAACTCTGTAAATTTACAGAGTTTTTTTAAAAAAAATTTGGTTGCATCAAAAGCATTTTACAAATATATGCAAATTTACAGAGTTTTCTTTGTTAAATGGTGCTTGATAAATGGTACCAAAAAAAGTAATCAAAAAAAACAAAAAAAAATATATTTTCAGAAATCTTAAAAAATTTTTGCAAAATAACAAGCATTTAACTAAACTCTGTAAATTTACAGAGCTTTTTTTTGTAAAAAGAAGCTGTGCAGCTAAAATCTCGTTTTATTTTTGCCGGTAAGCTTGATTTTGCTTGATTGTCAATCCTTTTAAGTCAGAATCAAGAAAATAAAATCATTTGTTAAGCCAAAACCAAATTTTACACAATTTTCGAATAGGATGGCGATAAATAAACTTTGAGGGAAAACTATTTTAAGATATTCCAAAATAGGATTTTTGGATCACAGAAGTTTATATTTAAACAAATTTTTGTTTTTACCAAATTTGTCCCAAAGTTTGTGAATTTTGAGTATGTTAAGTAAAAACCTTTACAAACATTTTAAAACCCGAATTTTAAATATTTTTCCATTATATACACAGGATTTCCAAAATCTTGAACCATATTTTGTAAACAAGTCGAACAAGATTTTTTCAACAAAAATCAGCAAATATAAGCCAAGTTCGAAGTTTTCCAATTTTTTAATATTTTACCATAAAGTAAACAAAATTTCTTTGAGCCGAATTTAACTATGATCCCTAACTATGTTCATAATTTTCCCACAACCAGATCGTTCGTTAACGAAATTCGAAATTTTGTAGAACGCCCTTTTGCATTAGCACACGTAGAAAAGAGATGTGATTGTTGCAACCATTATTTAAAAGCGTCATATCATGATTGAAAATTTTATCATTACTTGTTTGTAGCAACCAAAACATTTGTCCAGCAATCATGTTATGATTATAAATATTCGAAAAAATATAATTTAGGACCATAATATGATTGCTACAAAAATGTTATGATTGCTTTAAATATATTATGATACAATTTTCAATCATAATATGACGTTCTTAAATTATATATCTTCTCTGAGTGCAACTCTGTTGTAACGCAAAAACTTAATTTATAATTAACTAACACAGTTTTTAGAATAACATAATTTTTACTCGAGTTATGAATCAATGTTTACCTGTTTTTAACAGAAATTATTAAGAAAATCATTCTCTGACTTTCTGTTTTTGATATTGATTGCATTTTTATTTTTCTATGTATAGAACATTAGACCTGTTCAAATTTGTATGAAGCATTGAAATACATTCATTAGCATTCAATTTTAAAGAACGAAAATTTTTATTGCATTTTTAGTTGCAGTAGTAAGCTAGACCAAAAATAGTTGAGGTACAAACGTTGCAATCAAAATAGGTGCGTTCGATTACCTTACTACAATCTAATATTTTTAACTATTTCTACTACAGCTGGAAATTTTCAACACAAAAAGTAAACAAAAGTTTCTATTTATAATAAAAAATAGTAAGAAATTTGAGTAATTGAAGGGCTTACTGCAAGAACTTGATTAGCAACATTTTCGCCTTCTGCTGATATTCCATTGACAGATTTTTGTCAGAGTCTTTCTTTAACCCTTCGTACAAGTATATTGGGAATAAAAGTTCAGCAAAAGTTATATTTTCTACATTATTTTAAAAGTTTAAAGGCGAAAACCACCATAAAATGAAATGTTGCTTATCGAGTTTTTACAATAAGCCCTTCAATTGAAGTAAGTATATTAACAAATACATATATTTTCTTTTCAAAATTTAATTTAAGTTTGACTTTTTAAATTTTTTGAGCAGAACTTATTCTAAAGGGCTAATAAGTTCTGCTTAAAACTGGTAACTCAACAAATGTAGCAGTAACAAATCAGCTGTTTGTTTTGTCATATGGCAATGCAGGTAAACGATTACTGAACGAAGTAACATATTACGTGAAAATCTAATGCATTTTGATTGTCACGTAAGAAAAATCTAGCGAGTACTAGTTACTTATTTTCTTTACCAGTTGAGTAACCATCCCTTAAGATATTTGTAGAGATTAGATTTTCAACTTTTTCGATTTTGAACTTTTCTTTCATTCATACAAATAAAAAAGCCAATAGCAACCACTTTATGAAAATATATAATAAATTTTTATAACCCTAAAGTCATGCTACAAATCCCCATTTATTTGATAAACACTTGCATGTTCGAATTTATGTATGTATGTATTGTTTGTATTTGTTGTAATCTACACAAACACCACAATTTAAAAGAAAAGAAAATAAAACTTGCAATCATAACTTTTATAATGGCAAAATAAAATATGATGATAGCATTGACCACACATACACAGACCCACACACACACACATATGAGCATTATGTAGTCAACCAGTGAAAAGAAAACATAATGTAAAACCACCTAACGTTTTAAGGATTTTTTATTTTTTTTGGAAAATTTAAAAAAAAAAAAACATATAAAAGGAATTCATGTCAAAAATTTTTTCTGAGCAAAATTGCAAAATTTTGTATGTTATATTAAGGTAATTCACGTCAGAAATGTTTACTTTTGCAGAAAGCAATTTCAGTTTTATTTTGGCAACAAACGAGGAACACAAATTTTAAAAGTACCCAACTAAACTTTTATTACCAATTAATGTATAAAATAATGCATAGAATACCATATTTTATACATTGCAGCATTGATTGAGTAGTACCAGTATTACAAAAGTAATGCTTAAAAAATTAAAAAAAATGTATAAATTTCACTTTGAAACAATTGAAGGCTCATTTCTTAGGGCCTCAATCAAACCAACACAGTTTGAAAGTACTTGTGTGTAGTAGTAAAACCTCCAATGGGTTTTGCTCTGTAACGTCTTTATTTTTTTTATAGCCCACAGAATTTTTCATTTTTTTTTCAAAGGCGTTTGAAAAAAGTCGAAAAAATAATGTAAATGATCTTTTTAGCTTTAAAGTGTTTGGATGTCTTCAATAGAATTTGATTGGGAATTTTTTTCTAGAATATATTAACCCTCTATCTTCTGTATTGAAGTACTTTTTTAAGAAATAGCTCTAAAGTCTACTTAAATGTTCTTCGAATATGTTCTGCATCAAATTTTACTAGGTGTTACTGAAGGCAGAAAGTTCGACTGGTATAATAGGAAAATACAGAAAAAATATGAATTTTAAAGTACCATTTATATTTTATATTTATGCCAGAAACTGTATACAATTGTGACTAACAAATCGCGAGCTTAGGACAACAAGGTTTTATTTGTGCCTATTTCTTTAAGCAAATAAAACCTTATTGTTCTAGGGTCTCTAAATACACTGCGGAACACTAAAAAATATACAAGAGTTACGACCATCATTTCTATATATTTCGGACATGCTGATTCGAATGGCGTACTCCGTTTTTCGATGCATGGTACAGTTTTCTTGCAAAATGTCGTTAAAGATTTGCTGATTTCGAGCCAGTTTTTTAACAAAAAAATTTGCAAAGTAAATGGTTTATAAATTTTATGACATGGAAAACAAAGATATAACTTGTAGCAACATTTCTTATGCAAATTTGGTTTAAAGCTTTTCAATTTAAGCCCTTAAATTCGCGAATTTCTTCATTTTTTAAGGTTTTCGCAAAATTAACAGCCAAATTGGTCTTTGATAAAAAAACTTGCTTTTAATGAATCAAAACTGCATCCCTAACAATACGAATAGTGGACAAAAAACAGCTATGTTATATGGACCAATATGATGAAAATCGCGAAAAACCGTTTTTTTGTATATGCCAGCATCACTTTACGAGATGATTTAAGGTTCCATCTTTTAGTATATAATGTGGGAACCTTAAACAACTAACTGACCAAAAATTTGGCAAAAAAAAATTTCATTAGCAAAAGTTATCTTAACAAAAACTAGTATTTCAGTGTTTGTGATACAATAATTATAGTTTTTGTTAAGATAACTTTTGCAAATGAAAACTTTTTTGGACAAATTTTGGGTCAGTTCCTTGTTTAAGGTTCCCACATTATATACTAAAAGATGAAGCCTCAAATCATCTCCTAAAGTGATGCTGCCATATACAAAAAAACGGTTTTTCGCGATTTTCATCATGATGGTCCATATAACATCGATGTTTTTTGTCCACTATTCGTAGTGTCATGGACGCCTTTATGGTCCACAAAATGCAAGTTTTTTATCAGAGACCAATTTAGCGGTTAATTTCGCGAAAACTTAAAAAAATGAAGAAATCCGCGAATTTAAGGGCTTAAGATGAAAAGCTTTAAACCAAATTTATATTAGAAATATTGCTACAAGTTATATCTTTGTTTTCCACGCCATAAAATTTAAAAACCATTAGCTTTGGAAATTTTTTTTTTTAAAAAGCTGCTGAAAATAAGCCAATCTTTAATGACATTTTAAAAGAAAACTGTACCATACATCGAAAAACGGAGTACGCCATTCGATTCAGCATGTCCGAAATATATTGAAATGATGGTCGTACCTCTTGTTTTCTAAAATAGTGGTTAGTTTTGTCACGCAGTGATATAGGAAAAAATAATAATACTTTACAATTAACCTTTTTTATACATTTTTCTTATTCCGGTCGAACATTCTGCCTTTGGTAACCCCTAGTAAATTTTTTTTTTACCCTTTAAATGCAACTCTTAGTATGCTTTTGAGTCATTTCTTAAAAAAAGGAAGTAAGGACCCATTAAAATGGGAGAGAGAGGGATAACGTACTTTATCAAAAATTTCCCCATAAAATTCTATTGTAGACATTCAAACACTATTTCAAGCTCAAAAGAACATTAACAATAATTTGTTCGAATTTTTTCCAACGCCTTTTAAGAAATGAAAAATTTAGAAGGCTATAAAAAAATTGAAACGTTACAGAGCAAAATACTTTAGGGCTTAATTTTCTTTTTATTTCCTTTATTCCTTATTATTTTTTTAATTTTAAAAACTTGCACGTGGATCTGCGTACGGATTCGAACAACGAACCTCTAGTTGTTCAAGCACAGGCTCTAGCTACTCAAATATTATTCTCACTTTTATAATGAAAGATTGTATACAAATCAGTGTTAAAAGTTTCCCCCAAGATTTAGGGTTTTTCCTCGTAAGGTTTTAAAACTCATAACTTACAAGACCAATACAAACAGAAAGGTTTTCGAAAAAAAAAATCGGAGTGCCTCCTGAAAATTTCTATTTAAGTTTTTCACTCACAATAAATAAACCAAATTCTATCAAAATCGGAGAAGGCCGTGAAAATTTTTTGCTATTTTTGATAGATTTGACAAGGAATGACCAATGTATGCTGTCAATTATATATTTTGTTAAGTTTTTACGGTAATTTGATATTAATTGATATTCTGAATAAAATAAATATCTGGATTTTCTTAGTATAAAATTTTTGGGGGTTTTATTTCTTAAAACGGCAATATATATTTGTGTAGTGAGGTTGGGGGTTCAAATACCAACACTAGCAAATGATTTTTTTTCGTTTTATTTTTTTAATTTTTTTATATTATTTTCATTTTATATTGTTAATTTTAATTGTTTTAAATGTTTTAATTTTATTTTTTTTTTGTGCCTTTGTGTTGTATTATGTAACACATTGTTAGTAAGTCATTTTTGTTCATTTTGAAATAACATATTATGAAACTGGTGTTTGTTAAGACATCCCAAAATAATTCTATTAATAACGGATATACATTACCTGGTGAGTTACCTGGTAAGGTTACTTGGAAGTTCTAAAGAGAAACAGAAGAGATCTATTTTTTTTTTTTTTTTTTTTCGTTATTCAAGTTATTTTTTAAGACTTCTTGGCCAAAAAATGTGGTTTCCAATTTTTTTTTTTAAGAAACAATATTTGATTACGATTCAGTCAAAACAATGAATACCCTTATAGAATCAATGAAGCACAAACATACAATGGTGAAACTTTTTGTTTTCTTTTTATAACTTAAATAAAACATTTTGTACATATTTGATTCTTATATAATAGAAAATACAAAAAGAAAAACGTTTTTCTTTCAATTCTACAACAGAAGTACTTATGTAGTAGATTTTCTTCAATACATTCAGTCAAGTGAAAATGAAAACTATTAGTCGGTAATTCTATGGTCAATATTAAAGTTAAGAGACGGAAAATTAAAAAAAAAAAAAAAAAAACAAGTACTTATTCTGTATAGACTTTCTTTTCAGTGAATTCGAATTACTATTTATGGGGCATTCCAGGCCAAATCACTCACTTTTAGACCCGACCCCTTTCGATTTATTTTATTTTTGGATATGTTTTAGTTCTTATTAAATGTAACTTGGACACCAATTTTCAGCATTTTATACCAAGATGTTGTTGAGTAATCAATTTTTCAAAATGGCGATTTTTTCAAAAAAATGGAAAAATTAAAATTTTCAATTAATTTTGACCAGTTAAAAATAAAGATATCTTAAAATAAGTTGGACAACGTTTTGTTGGTATTTAAATGTAGTTATAGAAAAAAATATTAAAAAAATTATTCGAAGTAATTATCACTTATTTTTTAACGTTTAAAAATTAAAATCGACTTTTTGAAAAAGTCCGAAACCTTCGATTTTTTTTTACAAACGTCTAAAAGTTCTACTCTTAATTACGCAACTTTTAAGCCATAATTCGAGATGTGATCGCAATTTGTTCTATTTTTTTTTCAAATTTTGAAAATTGCACCTTTTATTTTTTGACTCTGATTTATTTTATATGGTGCTCCAAAAAAAACTAAATTGGTAGATACTGACCCTAACTTACCCTAGATATATTCATTTCGAGGCAAAAATACGCCTCACAAAAATTAAGAACGATCGGACATGGATAAGGTGTTCCGCATGGGCCTTGAAATTTAGAAAACGGATTACAAGGAAAAATATGATTTTTTTTCTGTTTTCTTAATTTTTTTGGTATTTTAAGTTAAGTTTTAATTCAAGTGGTTACAGAATTATAATACGGAGTAAAATGCCTCTCTAATAAGGTACCAAAGACTGAAATCGGTTGAAAATCAGCCTAGTTATTACAACTTCCCCAGGCATCTAACGTATGGCAGACAACTTGATTAAGCAATATAATACGATTTTGGAAATTCATTGAAATTTTCTATTGTAATAACATTTTTTTATTCTTCAAGTTCAAATGTAATTAGATGACAAGTATTTTTCATATTGTGTTTTGCTAACATTTTTTAAATTAGTGCTAAAAATGCCTGCATTTTCAACACCCTTTTGAAATCTCTATTTAAAAAAAAAAAATTCTTTTATTTGTTTTAAAATTTGGAAAAGCCAAAAAAATATTACACTGAAACATGAATAATGAAAAAATTTTATTACAGTAGAAAATTTTAATAAATTTAAAAAAGGGACTCGTATTTTTTAATCAAGTTGTATGGCACACGCTAGATGCCTGGGGAAGTTGTAATAACTTGGCTGATTTTCAACCGATTTTAGTTTTTAGTACCTTATTAGAAAGGCATTTTACTCCACATCATAATTCTGTAATCACTTGAATTAAAACTTAACTTAAAATACCAAAAAAATTGCGAAAACAGAAAAAAAATCATATTTTTCCTTGTAATCCGTTTTTTAAACTTCAAGGCCCATGCTAAACGCCTTACGCATGTCCGATCGTCCTAAATTTTTGTGAGACGTATATTTACCTCCAAATGAATATATTTAGGGTAAGTTAAGGTCAGTATCTACCAATTTTTTTTTTTTGGAGCTCCATATAAAATAAATCAGAGCCAAAACATAAAAGGTGCAAATTTAAAAATTAAAAAAAAAATAGAAAGCATTGTGATCACATCTCGAGTTATGGCTTAAAAGTTGCGTAATTTAGAGTTTAATTTTTATAGTTATTTACAAAAAAATCGAAGGTTTCGGACTTTTTCAAAAAGTCGATTTTAATTTTTAAACGTCAAAAAATAAGTGATAATTACTTCGAATAATTTTTTCATATTTTTTTTCTAAAACTACATTTAAATACCAACAAAACTTTGTCCAACTTTTTTTAAAATATCTATATTTTTTAATGGTCAAAATTAATTAAAAATTTCATTTTTTTAATTTTTTGGAGAAAATCGCCATTTTGAATAATTGATTACTCAACACCATATTGGAATAAAAGGCTGAAAATTGGTGTTCAAGTTGCATTTAATAAGGACTAAAACATATCCAAAAATAAAATAAATCGAAAGGGGTCGGGTCTAAAAGTGAGTGATTTGGCTTGGAATGCCCCTTATACTACTACTATCATTATCTAATTGATTTGCATTACCCCTTTGGCCAGTTTAATGTTATTTGTCTATTTCAGTTCTACATTTAAAATCACTTAAGATGTTTGATTTTCTTTACATTTTTAGATTTTCTATAGGATTGTTTTTATTTGAGGCCTAATTTTTAGGCGCTTAAAAAATAAAGAAAAACAAAACAACTGTTATACTATTGATGTGTCAATATAATTAATTATTTCACTGAAAGTGCACCTATACAAACGAAAATGACTATTGGTCAAAGCATATCAAAACACAGAAAAAAAATTGCTAATTTCCGACTGAAATTTAGTTGATGCAACAATCGGTTGTTACATTTGCATATAGGCTATCGCAAATAAATATTGGCAGGCACAACTAAGTTTGGGTGAAGAGAGTGACTTATAGTTAAAACAACCACAAAAATCAGTTTTCAAAACCGTATATAGTAGCAGCAACAAAATTTTGAGTTAATACAACTGAAAAATTCAGTTGGAAATTTAGTTTTCTGTGTGAATGTTGTGGCTGTGATGTGCTGATGAAAACATCTGAGATTCGATTCTCAGCTGGGGTAGATGATAATAAAAATTCACGTATATCACCGTCCGACAGCCAATATTAAACATGAACCGTACGATATACGTCTGAAAGAAGAGATCAAATGTTTCCTTTTAAAAGGACTTCAAAGTTTTAAGGGAAAACTTTATCAAAATATTTTGTTGAAAATTTTGAATGATATTGAAGGATACATTTTTGAAAGGACGTAACTTACCTCCTTTTTATTGATGTGTAAAAATTATAAAATAGGAAAATTACGGGAGATCCTCCTATTTCATTTGCTATCACATCCTAGGACAAGTTCAAATATTAAAAATATATTTTGTAAAATTTAATCCTCTAAGACTTTAGAGTCCTTTTAAAAGGAAACAGGATCACGAAAAGAAAAACTGTAAGCGCAGATTTACTTCATTTAATCTCTAGTTTCAAACGTATAAGTATTATCCACTTCGTGTTTAACGACTTTTTTAATTTTTGTTGAACGGTGTATTAGGAACAGTTATAAAGCCATAGTATTTATAAAGCTTTTTCTTCGTTTGATTGACGGGTTTTTTTTTCGCAAAAAACAATGTTTAATGATTTTAAAAAAAATCACGAGTAAATGACGGAACTTACTCAAAATTTGACAGTAGTCTATTAACAGGTGTTATTGGATGGTATAGATGGGAATTTTTCATTACCATTGAAATTTAATTACCATTGGTTGATATCAATGGTAATGAAAAAATTTTCATTACCATTTAATGGTAATTAAATTTTTTTAATTGAAAAAATAATTACTAATGGTAATGAAATGCACCAATTGTTGAAAAACACCAATTATAATTGGTTTCAAAACCATTGGTTTGCACATTTTTGTTTTTTTTTGAAAAGTTATATATTTAAACATCAAAGTATGTTTTTACAAAAAAAATATGAAAATGTTAAAGAAAAAAACAAAACGCAAATAAAAATTTAAATATTGTGTTATACAAAGGCAATCAACGTGTGTTTGGTTTATAAAATTTGAAAAGCTAAAACAACATATAACAAAAAACAACGGATATTTCCAAATATTAACGGTTTTGACAATATTGTGACGACTTTTACTAGTGGTAATTATTTTTTTAAGTGATGCTATACCAATGGTAATTATTTTTTTTTTAATTTTCATTAGTAATTAAATTGATAAGTAATTTAATTGGTACAATTGATACAACCAATGGTAATGAAAAAAATTTCATTACCATTGACATCAATTAAATGGTAATTAAAGCATCAATTAATTGGTCCCTTTAATTAATTAGTCCCATCTATGCTGGATGGTAGCAGTGTTGCATTTCATATAACTACGAGGGAAGTTCGAAAAGTCACGGAATTATTGATCGCCCTCGTATTCAAAAAAATTTACTGTAAACGCTTTTCCAGACAATATAAAAAGAGAAGAATATAAAAAAATTTGCAAAATCGGTTGTGTTGTTATTAAAGCGATAAAAAAATTTCGAATTTGAAAACTTTCTTTAGATTCGAATTACGCATTAGACCACCTGATGTGCTTGAAACCGATATGGGAATACCAGAGTTCTTCACAATTTTTAAAAATTAAATTTTCTTCTGCACTCAAAAAAAACCTTGTACAAGAAAAGCTTGTAACTTTTATTTTTTTCTACCTCCAATTTTACCAGAATTTCTTGTAAAAATTACGAGCGTTTTTGTAATTTTACAAGTTTTTTACCAATAAAATTGTAAATTTACAACTTCGTTGACGCGATGAAACTTGAAAGGAATTCTCGTGATTTTACTAGATTTTTATTTGTAAAATTTTCTTGGAAATTTGGACATTTGCAAAATAATGGTAAAATTACAGAAAAAAAATATGTGTTGGGGTGAATCTCTGGAGTATTGGATGCTGGAACACTGAGCACAAATAAAATCCAAATTGATTTTATGGCTCATTCAAAGTGAGAACAAAATATCCCAAATAACCAGAAACCAAAAAGAAGGAAATAAAACGAAATAATGAATTTTGGACAATGATATTTTATTCTGCAGAAAAATTATCTTACCAATGCAAGTGCTAGGATGACAAGAAGGAAAAATTTATTGCTAAGAGCGGAAAATAGTATCTTAGATTAAGACATTTGTTTTAGGCCTTAATGGAGGGAAAGAGATGGAAAGTTATTTAACTTACTTTCTATCATTTATATCATTCAGCCTTTATATAGATATGAAAATTGGAATTATCGGATTAAAACAATACGGCATTAGTGGGAAAGATTTAAAGGCCTTTTGGCATTAACAATATGTAAATAACGATCGACCAAAACAAAAATTTTATTGTTTAAAAACAAGGAGTATTGGTAAAAAGGGATTAAGAGATTTTTGCTTGTAATTTGAAAAGGTTTTTTGCTGAGTGTGGATTTTTCAACTTAAACCCTAATAAATAATAGAATAACATACCGCGCTCGGTATGTAATAATAGAGAAACAAAAAAGGTTTCCAACCATGTTATTTTAATAACATAAAAATTAAAGTTTTTTGCCATATAAAACGAATGATAAAAGTACTAGAAAAGCAAATTTCAGAAAAATGTATATTAGACGTGAATATTTTATAAAAATTTCTTCATACAGGGTTAAAAAATGGAACCACTTACTATGAAATACGTGACAGATATTGTTTATTTTCTTAACCCATTTTACATGAATGAATGATTTTTGAATAGTTGATAATAGGGTGGCAGTGAAATTTGAGCTTTGGATTTTCGCTATCCAAGGGGGATTAAAACATCTGTAGAAAAAGTTTGAGCCCAATCAGATAACTTTAACCCGTGCACCTTTGAGGTCAAAGCTCAGTAGGTAAAAAAAATCCATACGTGAAAAAAATATTTTATGAATGTTTGTCAAAATGTTTTAAAAAATTCTTAGAGTAAGCCCCTATCCAGCCCCATATTGTTTTTCGGAGTCACTTTTGGAACTGAAAAACTTGTTCGATTGAAATTAAATTTTTGTTGTTAATAAGCTACACTAAGAAAATTATGTCATTAACTGTTTGTAGGTTATTTTAAAAAGTAATCAGTAAAGTCATTTTAAAAGAAAAATCACTTATTTTATAAAGGATTTAATTTTTTTACTGTTTCTGTAGTTTAAAAAAAATAATTTACTGTATTAAAAACGAATTTTCTGTTACATTTAATTTCCGCAGTAAAAAATGTCTTCTATAGTTTTACTGTTTTTCAATACAAAATAACTGAATATTCACTAGTTTTTTAATGTTTTGGTTAGTCATTAAATTAACATTTAAAATTGACTGTAATGTGTTTTTATTTTAAACGAAAAAACAGTGGAATGGTTTTTAAATAAAATTTCATTTGTTTTAAGTGAATATTCACTGGAATTTACCTACATAATTTTTTGAGTGTAGTTAAACTCACCAAAATTAAAGAAAAAATTAAAAGTCCAAAAAAAATTAAAAGTCCAAAAAAATTTTTGCTTGTGTGATATTTTTCTTTATCAGGAGACATTCTAAATAAAAAAATACTTCATAAATATCACTGCCACTCTATTGTACATATATCCTTCTTCATTTGAATACTTATTCAAATCGGGTTTTTAACCTACTTTAAATTACGTATGTTATTTGCATTCTTTATAATCATACTCTTAGGAATACAAAATTTGATTAGCTGGAAAAAAAAAAAGTAATCTCATCTTTTGACTTCATACTCCTGGAAAACCTCATTTATATACGTTTTATTTTCAATCTTCATATACTTTTTTTGGCTTCTATTCATATGTATATTTCATACATTCATTCATTTATTTATTTCCCACGTGTTATGCCAACAAAAAAAAACGGATAAAGTAAGAGATTTTATTTAACTGAAACGAATTTGATACACCACTCATTTGTTTTTCTTCTTTTATAAAATAATTATTTTATTAAAGATTAATGTGCTTTATTTTCCATTTTTAAATATAAGAGACAAGTTGTCAGCAAAATAAAAAGTCATTTATTGTTAGTAAATAAAATGTCAAGGAATCAATTGGAATTTTGTATCCATTCAAATTTTATAATGGCAAAAGTTTTAAAAAACATTTCTTAAATAATTGTGAGGTCAAATGGCATAAATGTCTTCTCCCTGCATTTTTTCTTTTTTACTCTGTGCTACAGAGCAGAGTCAATCTTTCACTCTAAACTCAGCTTTAAATACATACTTATTTCGTTTTACATAAAACTTTTTTTTAAAAAAGTTACAAGTAGATTGACAAAATTACTATAACGGCCGTCAATGCTGTAGTGTCCGGTATAAAAACATTCAAATGAAAAATAACCTGTAGTAAATGTTGTAGTAGTTGAGAAATCATAATATATCAACATGATGGTGGCACGAATTTTGAATTTTTTCGATTTTCATATATAAAACAGAACACTTCGGAACATTTAAAAAACGTAACTTGATGCGTCAGGAACGCGACCTTACACAGTTAATTGCAATTGCTCTTGTGATCACAAATCTGGTGTCCAAACTTTTACATCACATCAGAGTTTTGAAAAAATTGAGGTCAAAGTTAAAAAATCAACGTTTTTGGCTTTTTTTAAAACTCGAAGGGGATGAACCCAATGGAATAGCGAATTAAAAATAAGTTGAGAATAAAGCTTAAATATTGCTCTTAAGAATGCAGAACTTATTTGGTCAGTTGCATTAACCTTTTAGGCACCATATTACCCGTCTAGGGAAAACCATGTAAGCGCATGAGCTGATATCCCAAAAAAAATAAATTTAAATACAACAAGTGAGAGTGTTAAATTCGGCTGTACCGAATCGTGTATACCCTCCAACGTTTAAAAAAAAATAAAAAAAATGCAGGGGCGTTTTTTTTTTTGGGGGGGAAGGCTTGTCGGGGTTCCTTGGGGACACCTCCTCTCTGGTCAAAAATGTTTACAAATTTAATTACTTTTCTATATGTGGTTTGAATTGAGAAAGGTGTGAAAGAAAAATTTATTTTTCTAAAAATTTAAGACATCCTGGTTCGTTTTTTACTAGTTTCATATAATCCAGTTATTATAATCATCAGAAAAACTTTTAATGTCAAATTTATTCAGTTAATAGTCAATTTTATTCTATATGTGAAAATTATCAACAGATCGCAGCCGCCAGGGATTGAACCCATGATCTGTAATGTTTTTGCTATTAACTGCCTCTTAGGTACGATCACTCTAGACCGATACGCTAAGTTGGCTGTTAAGCAAGTACATATCAACTAAATCATGGTTTTTCAATTTCTGTGTGGTTGTTGCTATTGTTTTTTCGTACAGAAGAAGGTGACCTTTTCTTTTTGTACAAAAGACATACAAGTTCATCATTATATTAATTATTTGCTAATATCCACGCCCACACGAGAGGGTTGACCAAAAAAGTCATTTTCAAATCTCCTGGGTCCAAGTCCAAGACTTTTAACTTTTTCAAGCATAAAAATGTTTCATTTGTTTAACAAAAATACAAAAAAAAACTGTAAAAAGTTACCTTTTTTCATTGGTTGGTTTACTTCGTCAAGGGGGAACTCTTTCCCCCTAAGTCGGATTTTACCCATCTCCGAACTTAATCAGCCCATGAACATAAGACATATATGTGCCAAATTTCAGGAGTCTATCACTTTTATTTTGGACTGTATCCTGTCTTCCACAGACGGACGGACAGACGAACACCATACAAAATGAATTTTTATGAAATTTGCTCCCACCGCTCTAACTTCCCCAGGGTTGCCCCTATCCGAGCCAAATGTATGACTGACCTCCAATATTTTTCAATACCAACATTTTCTCAAAATACACCTACCCTCTATCTTCAACGCTTAAAGTGGTCCCCATAAATTTTTTTTATTTAAATTTTTTTTTTGTTAGGACATAAGATCATAGCGCTCAGATAGTTCCCCTAGGGGGATGAAACGTATGACCGACCCCCATTCCTTTTTTTCTCCGAACATTTTTCTGAACAAACCTACTCGTTATCTCTACTCCTTAAGGGGGCTCCCATACAAAATGACATTTTAATGAAATTTGCTCCCACCGTTCTAACTGCCCAGGGCTGCCCCTAGACGAGTAAGAAACCTCCAATGTTTTTTCAATACAAACATTTTCTCAGAATCAATCAATCTTCAGCCATTAAGGTGGTCCCCATACATATTTTGTATTTAAAACTTTTTTAGGACATCAGCTCATAGTGCTCACATGGTTCACCCATGTGAACCATGAGCATATTGTAATGAAATTTCAAATTGATATTGGTCTTACTATACCAAATGTGAACAGAAAACAAAATATAAAGATATGTTGAAAGGAATCCTGCAATTCCTAATTTGTTTGTTAACAATTTCCAAAAAACCTGATTTTTTGCATTTTTTTCTGCCGCGCCTATATTAAAGGCGTGGATTATTATCTGTTCATGTTTTAAGCTACTTGCATATTAAAGAATTTATGTGAGCTTTTTCCCCAGGGGGTTAAATTTGAAATTTGTGTTAAAAATGGGTCAACTTTCTATGGACTGGGGAGCTCAAAATAAGAAAATTTGACACGCTATTTTTTTGAAAAATCTACGTGATATTGTCTTTCAGATCAATCGTAAAAATTTACATGTTCTGAACGTAATTTTTAAGCTGGGAGCAAAAAGAGTGTTGGTACTTTTTGTAACCAACCTATTCCATAAAAACTGGACCAGGAAAAAATTAAAATACTCCCCATTCAAATGACTATAAATCGGAAAGTAAAAGAGATAACGACTTCTTCAATCATCTTAATTTTAGGTATTTACTACCGCTTTAAAGAATCCAAATTTTATAAGAAATCGGATAATAAACAACAAATAAGCAAGCACTTAAAGCCTTTGTATTCAAAAGGTGTCCTACTTTAGGGGCAATGGATGCGCCTCTATTGGGCATGTGGGCTCCTCCGTCAAAACTTAAGCTCGAAATTACGTTGGCTATAACTGGTATGAATTTCACTGTTCAGTATTTACTGAATGGCCGAAATATTTCCAAAAAGATCGATAATATACCCCTGTGAATTGGTTATTCAGCTTCCCAGCAAACAATAGGGCGATATATCACCGAAAAGATATTGCGGCGATATGAAAATTTATCATTTCAATAAAAAATCAAAGTAGTATTTTTATTATATCGCCGTTTTCTCATACGAACGATATTTTGACGATAAACAAAAAAAAAATATTGAACATTTTTATTTCTCTGTCAATTTTAAATAAAATAATTTATCAAGCACAACAAGAAATCTTTGAAAGAATTTTTTTCAGGTGAATGCAAATGTTTTTAGTCCTGTTAACATGACCAAAATATGAATGAAAAAAATAATGTGTATTTTCAGCTTCAGGGAATCGATATACACTGTATCCCCGGTTTATCATTTTGGTGATATTCCCGCGAAATATACAAATCTATTATTTTTCGTTTATACGATTATCTGGCGATATTGCCCTTTTATAGCCAAAAGGAATCATTTTCGTATCGCCGCGATGTATTGCCGTCGGGTAACAGTTTTTGCCCAAAGGTGTATCGCCGGCGATACGAATTCGATAGTTGCCGCAATAACATTTATAGTATCAGCAATACAACCGGCAAATCGATATCGTATCGTTTTGTTTGCAGGGAAGTGTCACAAAAAATTCGGAAAAAAGTTTGTGTCAAAAAAATTTCTTGATTTTAAGAGCGCATACCTCTTGGTCAAAAATTTGTGAGAAACAATCGACTACAAAATTTGTGAGAAACGCTCATCCTTTTCTTGTTTTGAGATGCCCCATGCATTTAATATCGCTCGGGCCATTGGTTTTAAAGACTAAAATTTAAAAATATTAAAAAAATTAATAAACATTAATTAAAAAACCGAACCTTAATATTTGCACTACTATTTAGATATACATCACAAAATCTTTTTTAAATTTCAACTCAGTGAAACTGAAATAAATGTTTAAAAAAACCGGCAGTTTTTGGAATTTAGAAAACCTGTAAATGAAGTTATGTAAACAAGACCTTGAACCATCACTGATCAATGTTTGTAAAAGTTACAGAGGGTTAAAGTTGAAAAATCGATAAAAAATGGCTTTAAATAATCCATAGTTTTTACCTTCTTTCGCTTTTTTTTATAGTTCTCCTTATATTTCAATCTTTTTCGGTATAACACAAAGTCAGTACATATAAGAGATTATTTTAATGTTGGTTTGATAGATGCTTCATCGCTTGGTAAGAAGTAATAAGACGGTTAAGTTTTGAAACCAAAAATTAAGAGTTTTTAAATTTTTGAGGTTTTTTGATCAGGGATTTCGGCCCCCTCTATAGAATGAAAAAAGATGAACCAGAGTTGGTAGCTGTTGTAATTCTTAACATTTTGGAATTAATCCCGTTAATGTGCCACGAACAGTTAAGAAGTTTCAGCAGATCAAAATTCGAAAGAGAAAACGTAATTTTTTTAAAATACCAGTTTTTCGCGAGGCACATTCGCAGTTTCATTCGAAATTTGGTGGACTCGTGCGTAAACCGAGTTTTTTGTGAGTTTACATAAAAAAATCACTGGCGGGTTTATCAATAAATTGCAAAAATTTTATGGCATTTTTGAAAATTGTGCGAAATTTGCAAATCTGTTTCCTATTTTTTTTTTAGTAGCAATTAATGCATCATGTTCATTTTAATACACCAAAAGACGTGCCTTAACGAGTAGAACTGATTTGCTTTTTGACTTTTTACTTTAAGCCATTCTGAGCGGAAAGCGCGATGATTTGATCTAAACCTGTTTTGATCTGGCACATCCAAGGCTTTACACGAAATCAGATGAAATTTTTTTTAAATGAAAGCCCACTTGATGTGTCATCATAAAATAAGAGGCGGGCAAAAAAAATTTTGATGATTATAGATTTTTTGGACCATATTAAATTTTCTTGTTATAAAAAAGCATCACCGATTTTTTTTTAAACTACTGGTACAATGATACGATTTTCTGTGATTTTTTTCAGTAATACCAACGTGCATTGCCTAAATATGTTATAAAAAATTGTGAAATTTTTCTTTTACCGCGAATTAATCGCGATTTTAGGTACTTAGATATTTTTTTTTAATCGTTTGGTCATTAAAGGGTTAAATTTATATCATATAAATGATTTATCCTGGCATGTTTTAATAACGCATGCAACAAATGTGTAGGAAAAAAAATCTTTAAAATATTTTAAAGATTTTTAATACCGCTAAATCTTAAAACCGCCATAACTTTTAACCCCCTTGCGCGATTTAATTGACGCGAACGAATTACTTGTTCTTAAATAGCTTCTAATATTTATGCAAACTTTCATCGATGTGCCATCAAAACAAAAATCACATTTTTTTTACTTCAAAATTTAAGTCTTAGACGGAACTCCTCACATATGTTTATCAGGTAAGCGATTCTTAAAAATCAAAAACAATAAAATCATAAATTCGTAATACCCTTATCTACATATGTATTCCACTACGTATGTGTGGCTAAAGTAGAGCGTGTGTGTGTGTATAAAAGTGAAAAAATATGATTTCCATGTCCAATTGTAATAAATTTAAAATGATTGTCAGAGTACATTGTAAATGTGGTAGAGTTTTATTTATTTTCTCGTTTTATTTATTTTATTTAATGCATACAACTTTAGCATCATAAATAAATGTTTTAGAAGGGTAAATTAAAAAAAAAAAACTTTTGGAATTGTATGATGAAGTAAATATATATTATTTTTATATATTATTAGGTTAATATATTTCTTTCTTTGAATAAATATAGTTTAACTAAAATTTTACAAAGTTTCCTAAAAGTATGCAACATTTTCTTAAAATGTGTGTTAGCACACATACAACAATTGAAAAATTTAATATCTAAATGTTTTTTTTTTCAACTGTCTTAAAGTTATCAGTATATTAGAAAGTTTAGTTTAAGACCTCAATATTCTATCTAAATAACTGTGTATGCCTTAGATTATTTGCAACTGTTCGTCTATAACATCCGGTTGTTATGATATTTCCGTTTCAGTTTCTAACAAGTAGAAAAGTTAAATTCGACTTTGCCGAATCTATGAATACCCTCCACAATGCATTTTTTTTAAAGGGTATTACATTTTTTAACGTGAAAGAAAAACTACTAATTTTTTTTTTGAGTGTAAATTTTTTTTCGAGTTTAATGTTTTTTTTACTGTAAAAATATTTCTGAATAAATGCACGTACGTATGTACACAAAATATTGTAATTTATGTAAAAAAAAAAAAATTTTTTTGTGTAAATTTTTTTTTGAGTGTAAAATTTTTTTTTTGTGTAAAATATTTTATTTTGAATAAAAAACTATTTTTTTGCCTTTTTTTTTAAAAAAGAAAAATTACTTTTTTTTTTTTGAGTGTAAAATTTTTTCGAGTGTAATGTTTTTTTTTACAGTAAAAATATTTCTGAGTGAATTTTTTTTTGAGTGTAAAATTTTTTTTGAGTGTAAAATTTTTTTTGAGTGTAAAATTTTTTTCTAGTGTAATTTTTAAGTACCCAATGCTTTTAGAACTAAACAAGTTTAAAAAGCATTGCTTTAAAATTAAACAAGTTTGAAAAGCACTGTTTAGTTACCACCAATGCTTTTCAAACTTGTTAAAACACGTGGCATTTTAGATGAAACTAATTTGAAATTCAGGGTTTTGCTTATAACTTTTGAACCACTGGACCGATTGAGCTGAAATTTAATACTAAACAGACCCGGGGAACGGCAAAGATACATAACAAACTTCAGTAGTCTCATTATTGTCTTTCGAAAGTTATCGTGTTTTTTATCTCGTAAATTCGCGAAACACCCTTGCCGAAATTTACTCTTTTGCTCATAACTTTTGAACCACTGGACCGATTTGGCTGGATTGCAATACCAACCTGACCAGGTAAATGAAAAACATATATGCCAAACTTCAGTAGCCTCTGTAAGGTCTTTCAAAAGTTAGCGTGTTTTCTACGGACAGACAGACAGACGGACGGACGGACGGACGGACGGACGGACGGACGGACATCGCTAGATCGACTTAAAATCGATCGAGGATCATAAATATATATACTTTATGGGGTCCTAGACCAATATTTCGAGGTGTTACAAACGGAATGACAAACTTATATATACCCTCTATCACTAGAGTGGAGGGTATAAAAAGTATGTGTCTACATACACTTCCATTTTTTTTTTCTAAAGGATACTTACTGAAACTAATATGTACAATACATGCTGTTGTTGTATTATGAAATCTGTGCCAAACTGTCAACATGCCTCAAAATTAACTTTTTGGTAAATTTTTCATTTATTGTCTTCTAACATTAACCCCCTAAATATACATTTGACCATTTTGTAAAAATGTATATATAATCTTTTTTTTTAACAATTTCTTAACTTTACAAATCTTTTAACTCATGAAAACATATTTGAAATTGTATTTTTTTTTTGTTCACTTTGCTTTAAAAAAAAATTCCAAGTCTAGTCTTTCGGCAATTCATGTTGAAAATTGAAATCACCGATATCCGGCCATATTGTCTAACCAGCTTTAAATTGACTCTCTATATTATTACTTGTTAGTTTTTTTTGTGTGTTGTTTTTGTAGCTCAGTTCAATCCTTTTATGGTTTAACTCTAATATCCTGCATTGAGGGTTTTATTTTCTGTGATATCTGTACTAACAGCTTGCTTGTATGTATGAAAGTACATACATATGCATGTCTGTATGTGTGTTTGTTAGTTTTACAGAGTACAAGTATGTTTTATTTGGTTGTATGCATGTATATCTGGCTGTGTGTCTCATGGACTGTCTACTTACTGTGTTTGTTGGTGGTAAAGCTTGTTAACACACTTGTTGGCAATTGATTTAAAACTTACAAACACACTCAGGATGTTAGTGTGTGTTTTACACAAAATTTGAGAAGGATATAAAAACATACTGGCACACATACATACAAACATACATAGATTATTATGTTACATAAAATGTTAAAACGAAACATTAGGATAAATCAAAATTTTAAGAACAATTTTATTTTTAATTTTAAACACTAAAAGTCAAAACTTGAAAAACGATTTCTTTTGAAATACCACAAACTGTGTTCATTTGGATTGGGATTTACCATTAAAACAAGAGGACGTTAACTAAATTAAACTAGGTTTTAAACAAGGTTAAAAAAACATTAACTCACGGTACGTAAGTGTTTTTAGCTGACAATAAGTTGACTTGAAGATGGAATGTACAAGTCTCAAAGAACACTAGGAATAGATAAATAGTCCATTTTACCGTACCCAAGAAAGGAAATTAGTAAGGAATCATCAAGACAAGCTGCACGCTAAGGGTCTGACTAGACCCACAGTCATTGAGTCCCGTTATTAGGCCAGTTATTCTGCGACAGTCTTTTCTACTCTGACTGAGAAAATATTTTGCCACATTTACTTAGTATTCTTGCATGTCAACTCATTTGACCATCTTTTTATGAACATTTAATTCATGTGAAAGTTGATCAAACCAAGCATATACCAATCTGAGGCTCTGGTTTGTGAGGAATTGTATCGGAGCAAATGTTTGTCAAAGAATCGGCCATCTCATTTCTCCGCATTCGCCTTTAACCCGGTGACAGACCCTGTTTCCACATGATACCTACACTTTTGCGAATTTTTAATGTTGTGACTGCAGAATCCAGTTACATTCGACCCTGAAATGATGTTTTTTTGGCTTTTATGGCCAAATGCATGTTTGTCCGTTTTATCTCCCAATTGACAAGTGGCTTGTCCAAATACAAGCATTTACCGGACTTTCGCGCTTTCTGACAATTGCAGACAAATCTGATCTTCCTTAACGGACGTACAGTCTCATTGCAGTCAGTAACAGTTTTACCTATTTTCGCAAATTCCTCTTCAACCGACTCTATGATACCGCGTATTGGAATATGATGCAATCTTTGATGTAGTATTTCCTCAAATCTTACCCAAACTACTTTGCGAGAGTTTTGTCCTAAACCCGAAGCAAATTAAATTCCAACAATTTGATACCTATGGATACCACAAACTCGTGTTTTGACTACCCATGGTTCTTAAAAGATAAAGATTATTTGGGAACCTGTATGAAACTTCGCATGACATAGAAGAGCAGAAGCCACTTTGCCATGTCGCAGGTTAATCTGGGCAAAGGAAATATCTAGCTGTTATAGTATGCATAGTTAGACATTTGCAGCACCCCCTATCTTAATTTTCATATTGAATACAGAAAGAAATCCGTCCAAGATTTAAAATGGACGCATTTCGTATTTTGAACGAAGGGCATTCAGAGATTGAAGCTCAGTGCCGACTAAAAATCAAAAATAAATGATCAATATCTGTCGAAACCACGATGCAGTCCAAACCAAAAGAACTTCCCACCTGAAGTTTGGCATGAATATATCTTATGTTACAGGTTCAGTTAACTTCGTAAATGGACCAAATCGAACCAAAGGAAAAAAAGTTCCCCCTTTAAGAACTAAAAATATATTTTTTAAACATTTATGCACGCAGAGAAGAGATATGATTGTGGCAACCATAATTTAAGAGCATCATATTATGATTGAAAATTTTATCATAACTTGTTTATAGCAACCATAACTTGTTTGTAGCAATTATGTTATGATTCTAAAAATTCGAAAAACTAAAATTTAGGGCCATAATATGATTTAAGCAAATAATTTATGATTGCTGTGAACATATTATGATTAAATTGTCAATCATAATATGACGCTCTTAAATTATGGTTGCCACAATCATATCTCTTCTCTGAGTGTGGCGGGAAGGAATGTGTCAACCAACACAACGTCCCTTTTATATTTATTGCGGGAGGAAAGATGTATCACTCAAAACCTCCTGTTTTAAATTTCGTTACAAGTTGGAATGGCGATATCTCGAAACAGGATCAAATTGTTGGTTCTTTAAATCCCCATAGTGTCGCCACGGACCTCAGAGTCTACGTGTGCTGACGTAAAATGTCAGCAGCCATCTACAACCTAACATATTGTGTCGCTATAGTTTTGAGAAAACTTTAATACATTTAAAAATTAATTTTTGCTTTCACTATTGCTTAATTCAAATGACAGTCTATTTGAAGATCTTTCTTATGAATTGAGTTTTCATATAACTTGTGTCAAACTCATATGTTACCCAGGTTATTAACTTAAACTCCTAATTTGCTTTTGACACTTCATTTCTTACCAATTCTGGCATGTGTTTCAATGTTTCTTTTCTATTTATTTTTTTTATTTATGGCAAACGTGACTTTATGATTAACTGCACGCATGTTAAAATAAAATTTTATTTAAGAAACTTATGCAAGTGACACAGTGCGTACATACTCATACCACAACACATGCCAACAAAATTAAAAAAAAAATCAAGACTCTAAAGACTTTAAATCTGAACTTAGATTTTCTTCGTCCGATTAAAATTTATTGATGTACATTAAAAAAAAACTACACTTCGGTGTCAGGGTACAAAAAATTGTTAGTCTGTGTAATCGTAAAAGAAATGTTGACTGGATATGAACCTCTTCACCACAAACTTGATTAAAACATTTTCTAATTTATTATTGATTTTATTAAATACAAAAGGAACTTTATATAAACCAAGAAATATTGATATTTGACGAATATTTTAATACCCTATTAGGGTATTCAATTAATCGAGGTTCTGGTTTAATCGGTTAATCGAGCAAATAATTAATCGGGGTTGAGATTTAATCGGTTAATAATCGGTTAAATTTGAATTATTCGGTTAACCGAATAATATCAATTTAAAATTTAAATTGAATATAAAACCAGGAATTGTATATAATTTTAAGAATTTTATTAATAAGAAATCTATATCTGATATGGCGAAGCTTTTAATACCCGTTAGCCCAAATAACAAATTTTTGTATGGCAAACTGAAAAATTATCCCAATCCAAATTGGCCCTAATTCAATGTGAAAAATGTCAAAAAAAATTACAAAAAGGAAAAATTGAGCCAAATTGCTACTGGGCTTATATGCCCTAAAAGAGTTTCGAATTCGGTACTAAAAATATCAACAGAAAAATTGTTTGGTTTTCAAATTTGTTTTCTTTTATTTTTTAGTGCCGAAATTGAAGTAATTTCATCGGTCGATATTTTCGTAGTAAAAAGAGATATCTAAAGGATTACAAAAATATTTTGAAGAAAAATTGTTGTATTTTCCGATGTGCTGAACTATTTACACCGTCCGACAAAGATTAAAAAAAGCCGATAAACAAGAACTGGGTAATATACGTTTAAAACTAGCATTTACAGTCTTTCATTTTGTGATCCTGTTTCCTTTTAAAACGACTTCAAGGTTTTGGAGGATTAAATTTTATAAAATATTAGGGGAGATCCTCCTCTTTAATTTGCCATCACCAGTGGCATCCTAAGACAAGTACAAATATTAAAAAAATATTTTATAAAATTTTTAAAATGTTATCCTTTTAAACTTTGGAAAACAGGATAACTAAATCAGAAACTGTAAATGCAGTTTTACTTCATTTGATCTCTAATTTCAGACATATATCATCCGGTTCATGTTTAATATTGGCTGTCGGACGGTGTTACACATTACAAAGAAATTCGCGGTTTTATAGGGTCCCGAACATTTCGATAATCTGAATTTATGCAGTATTGTCAATCGAAAATCTAAATATCTCAAGATGAGATAGATCAGTTGTAAGGTCAGATTCGGATTAGTCGCATGAAAAACTATTAGAAAATATATGTATACTGTTAGGAATGTATAAAAAAAATTGGCTAGGGTTATTGAGTTTGTTTTTTTTTAACCGAAATATATTTTTAGGACCTCGATAAAATATTTTCTTGACGAAGTTTTTACATGTTGTTAAAAGACAGTTTGATAATTTTTTTTTAGACCTAAACTTCTTTCAGCATAACCGTAGTTTAAATTAAAAATCAAACATCAAAACACAAAATAAAGCAAAAAACATAGGTGCAAGTTCTAAAAAAAGAAATTTCGGTTAATCGGTTAACCGACACAAATTAATCGGTTTATTTGTTATTTGAAAATTGACAATTTTAAATTATTCGAACAGTTAATCGACCAAAATTAATCGGTTAACCGATTAACGGTTAATCGATTGAATACCCTATACCCTATGCATGGTAATTAAGAGAGAATCCATAAAAAAATTTTGTATTGTAAAGTTAAAATTTTTCACATTGTTTATGAATTTATAAAAATTCTTAACTTAAGGAACGGTACGAAAGAGTTACACAGGCAACTGTCAAGTTGACTTAATTTGTTTCAATAATCAAAATATATTACAAACGGCATAACATGGTAAAGTGCCAGTTAAAATGGATAAACTTAATAAAACACAAATAACTATAAAAAGAAACAGCAACTTGTTGTTGTATTTATTGTTTATAACTCAAAGCTTAAAAAGGAATAAAAAAATAAATAATAATAAATTGGAATAAGTAAAAATAACAAAAAAAAAATTTTTGCTATTTTATTGATATCAGACGAAGAAAAAACAATGGTTTTTCACATCACATTATATTGTTGTTTTAGAAAACGATTTATAGCACATACGGTGCATAATAAGATGGGTTTGGTAGTCCGAAATCGTTCTTTTTTATTTTTTGGTATTGAGAATCTATCGATTAGATGAGCATGTACATCTGTTACGTGCCTTACCACATTATGGGCATTTTTAATTAACTTGGCCCAAGCACGCAAAGTGCATTAATTTAATCGTTTATAATCGAACGCTTGTATGTGTGTGTGTATGTGAATACATGTATGTGTTTGTAAAGGAAATGTGTGACCAACGTAATGTGTGGTTTGGTATTAAAATACATACATACAAACATAAATTCTTATAGAATATTGTTATGTTGGCAATTAAATTTCATAAATTAATTTCCAAATATACCGAACCGTCAAAAAAGAACATTATGGCCATAATATAGTAGTGACATTTAATATAACAACATTAATGAATGGAAGAATAAATGCATAAAAACTATAAGAATTCTTTATTTAGATATAAAATATACAAATTAATTATTTTTAGTATGCATGATTAATAAATGTGATAATTAGACTCAATTCTAAATGAGTAGTTTTTCATTTGGAAAATTTGGTTTTCTGATGCCATTTTATAAACGGTCACGTTTTTTTGTCTCTCTTGTGAAGTAATAAAGCTCAAATGATAATTTAATTTGTTAAATTAATTTGTTTTTAGATAATACAGGGTGGGGCAAAAGTCACGAAGGGATTCGAAAAGTTAATAACTTTTCTAATTTAATTTTTTTTTTATTTTTTTTTTACGGATTTGCGAAATAAATCTGGGAGATTAATCATGAAAGGTTACAACGTTATCCAGCGAACCAAAATCATAGAACTTTATTTTAAACATCATCGATCAATAACACAGCTCAACAAGAAAATGCGTATTGGATTCTGGTTAGTGATTTGGATAGTGTCTGTTGCGCTGATTCCAAATCCGGAGCCCAAATTTGTCTATCACGTCAGGATTTTAAATAATTCGCGGTTAAAGTGCCGAAAAAGGGCATTTTTTACCCTTTTTAAAAGCTTATAAAATAATATCCTGACATGCAAATGACTCGGTATCAAGCTCATTCGAAAGCCTGTAATTTTCTCTTAAAGATAAGATTAAATGTTCTAAAAATTTAATTTTCTAAAATGGTAACAAAATCATTAGCAAAAAACCTTCCATTTTTTCAATATTTAGTTTATTTACACAGTGTTTTTTAAAAAATTTCCATACAAATTTATACGGAAATTTTAGATTTAAAGCACTTGTGGCTTATGATTTTTTTACCATTTTAGAAAATTAAATTCCAAGAAGATTTGATCTTGTCTGAAAGAGGAAATTACACACTTTCAAATGAGCTTGATACCAAGTCATTTGCATGTCAAGATCTTATTTTATAGGCGGTCAAAAATGGTCAAAATAGGCATTTTTTGACACTTTAACCGCGATTTTCTCAAAATTGTGACGTGATTGAAAAATTTTAGTGACCGTTTTGGAATCGGGGCACCAAACCCTAACAACTTTTTTTGGTTTCATCCAAAACGCAGCGACAAACCTCAGATTTGTAGAGCGGTGTAATTCAAACTCTACGAGCCTACCGTCGTCATTTTAATGTGCGGAATTTACCCACCCAATGTTTCGACGATTAGCGACACGTTTTCTGGAAAAAGACTCCGTGAGGGATCTTCCACGAAGCGATAGATCACGTTCTAGAATTAGCGAAGCAAATATTCAACGCGTTCGGAAGATTGTTGAGGAGAATCCTGAAACATCAACTCGAAGGCGCTCTGCTGAGCTGCAAATGTCTCGGAGGTCTTTACGCAGTATATTTAAGGAAAATTTACATCTTTTTCCATACAAAGTGCAGTTAGTGTAACAATTAAAGCAAAAAATCTGCCTCCCAAGGCAAATTTTTGGCGAACGTTTAATTTCCAAAAAATCAGCATTCAATTGGCCTGCCCGTTCGCTGGATTTTACAGCCCTGATTACTTCCTATGGGGATAATTGAAAGAGAGGGTGTATATAAAAAAACCCAGAACACTTGAATAGCTAAAGGAGAATATTCGAGCCGAAATAAGAGCGTTGCAACCAGATACTCTGAATCGTGTCATGTGAAATGCTATTAAAACAGCTCAACTTTGCGAGGCTGAAAATGGTGGTCACTTTCTCGACGTAATCTTTCACACCTTGATATAAAAAATCTCCAAATACTATATTTAACTGTTTTGTAAAAAAAAAAAATTAAAATTAAAAATTAAAAAAGTTATGATTGTGTTAAACCCCTTCGTGACTTTTGCCCCACCCTGTAAAAAAATATATATCACTATAAACCGAGCCTACTTAAATCTTCCGATTTATCACATGGCTGAGAGTCGATGTAATTTCAGCAGATATTTTGAATTAGATTTCCAAACTAAGTCTGCTTCAAATAAAAAATATGGATTTATATTAAAGTTCCTAATGTGAAGTGTGACTTCAAAAGAAAAACAAATAAAACTATTTAGTTATACGTATTATTAAAAAAGAAACCTTTGAATTATGTATTAAGAAAAAGTTTTTTGAGATATTCAGGGGATGGCATTTCTTATAATTTATTGGGTTGTGTTTGTTGAAGCATTAAATGAGAACTTTAAATATGGAAAACTTTGAAATTTTGATGATGAGAGAATTTTTCATTTCACGCTTAATAAAATTTTATTAAAAAAAAAAAACCCAACTGACCAACGAAAACCCTTTTTTAGAATTTCTACCCAAACATTTATTTAGTTTTAAGTTTTCAATGTGTGAAATAAATGGCACTAATTTATTATAGAGTCATCAAAAATGTGTAATTTTACACATGAATGAAATGAAAGAATATTTTGTAATAATATAATCCATTCAAAAAGAATAACAAAACTTTACAATAGGGCAATGATTCCCAATCTTTGATTCTCGCCCCACTTGGGGGCGATTTGAATCTTTTAGGGGAGAAACGAGCAAATTTTTAAGATTTTGTTACTTAAATTAACTAAAAAAGAAAATATTTTTTAATTAAATTAACTACAATTTTACAAAAAGCACAAAGCTATTTTAAACAAAAATTACGATTTTTGACTTTTTATTTAACCCATTTCTTACCAGAAATTTGAACGTTGGAATTTTTTGACAAAACTTTCAGGAACGCCTCATTTTTGTACCCTTATGAATAATAAATGCATATTTAAAAGTTTAAAGTGGATGCAATTTTTTTAGGAAAGGCTCCCTCTTCCATTCTGAGGGACGGGCTTGTGAAATTTTTCCAAAAATATCTTCTTCTTCACTAATAGACCCAACCATAATAAAAACTCACAATAAAATTAATTATAATTATTTATTAATATTTTTCCATGTTTTGTATTTTTTTTAAGAAATTATAAGTGTGTTCAAACACACGCTGGTAAGAAATGAGTTAAGCCAACCAAAAGAACAATAAAATCTAATTCGTAGAGGATGAAAAAACAATAACGATTGTGTGTTTGGAAAAAATGTTCAATGATCTTTTAACCGTTTTACTTAAAAAAATTTAAATGTTTGTCTATTTTTGTATTCAAAGCTGCCAGATCGCATTAAAAAAATCTAGCAGCCCTGAAAATACTTGGTTTCTATAGGGCGCTATTAGCACCAAAATTGTTCCAGACGCCATTTTCTAACAATTAGTACTACCCGTTTTTGTAGAGGGCGCAAGTGAATATATCAAAAATTGAAAAATGTTCGGTTTCATACCTTTTCTAAAATATATCTTCGAAAGTAATGTTCGCACAGCCTCGGGCTCAACTACGGAATTGTAGTGCGGACCTTGATCAATTTGACCGTTGACCTATTTGGCCTAGAATAACGAGATTTTCTTAAATATTTCTTACATTGCATGAAACATTTTATTAAATAGAGAAAAATTATTTCAGAGTTGTTGTTTAGATTTATCTAAAAATAAATATATATTTATCGGAATAAATCTAAAAATAAATTTAATTCTACTAGTTTACGTTATTAAAATACATTCGTCTGACTAAGGAAAAAATATTTTTCTTCTTTTTACAACTATTCTGAATTGAAAGAAGATCGTAGCGTGCCACAAAAGAGATGTTTCTTGAAAATATACAAAAAACCACACTCTTTAGTAATTTAAACAAAAAATAAATAAAAAATGTTCTTCATATGCACTAGGCTGGGTCGTATTCCAACAAATTGCTCAGATCAACTATTAATAGTGAAAAAAAGTTGGTACAAGTAAATACAAGCAATTTAAAACCAAAATGAACAAAATCGGTCCATGGCTTCCGTTCTCGCATCGCGGGTCAAAATTGCGGTTTTTGAAAAAATGGACATAATTTAAAAAAAAAATTTAAAATTTAAAAAAAAAATTATTTAAAAAAAAAAAATTTTTTTGTATCGCATTAATTCAAAGATATTTAGAAAAATTTTGTTTGTTTTTTTCGGATATCGATAACCCACCCAAACGTGAGGCCAAAAAAAACTCACATTTTTAACATGGAGCTCAAAACTACTTTTTCACTTTTATAAAAATTTAGTGAAACAAAATTTTTAAATATATTAGTTTATCCACTTGATATCATTGAATACATCTCAGGGATTGTAGAAAAAAATTCTTAGTTAAATTCCTTCGTCCAGTTGGTGTGTGGAGCGATTTGAATTTAGCGGATTTCCAGAACATGTGTTTTTATCGACATTTTTGACTAATTTGTAGTTGTTAGCAACATTTTACTTAAATTAACCAACTTTTTTTGTTTAAATGGTTGTTTTGGACCATAGTAACTCTGCTTTGAAATAATAGGCTTTTTGGACAACTTTAACCCTTGCCGGCACGGGGTTAAAAGATTCCTCCAGTGAAATTTTTGAAAATTCCTCACTCTAAAATCGTGTATGTGTTTAAATAATCAACAATTGCGCACTTAAGCGGAAAATGCTTAAAACTAAATAAAATAAAAAAATGGCATCCGAAATTTCATTACGTCTTCGTCGTTTTTACTGTGTAAAGCTAAAAGTGAAAAACATATTATTTAATATGTCAAAAAAGTCCATTCGACTATGAGCAAAAAAACAGCTGTTTGAAATTTTTTGGGCGTTCGTTCAACAAGGGTTAAAGATGTCCTTTAAGAAAACTTTGTATAAATTTGTAATTGTTGATTATTTAAACACAAACACGATTTTAGAATGAGGAATTTTCAAAAAATTCATTGGATGAAATTTTTAACCCCGTGCCGGCAAGGGTTAACGTTGTCCAAAAAACCTATTATTTCAAAACAAAGTTACTATGGTCCAAAACAACCATTTGAATAAAAAAAGTTGGTTAATTTAAGTAAAATGTTGCTAACAACTACAAATTAGTCAAAAATGTCGATAAAAACACATGTTCTGGAAATCCGCTAAATTCAAATCGCTCCACACACCAACTGGACGAAGGAATTTAACTAAGAATTTTTTTCTACAATCCCTGAGATGTATTCAATGATATCAAGTGGATAAACTAATATATTTAAAAATTTTGTTTCACTAAATTTTTAAAATAGTGAAAAAGTAGTTTTGAGCTCCATGTTAAAAATGTGAGTTTTTTTTGGCCTCACGTTTGGGTGGGTTAATGATATCCGAAAAAAACAAACAAAATTTTTCTAAATATCTTTGAATTAATGCGATACAAAAAATTTTTTTTTTTTTTAATAATTTTTTTTTAAATATTTAATTTTTTTTTTTTAAATTATGTCCATTTTTTCAAAAACCGCAATTTTGACCCGCGATGCGAGAACGGAAGCCATGGACCGATTTTGTTCATTTTGGTTTTAAATTGCTTGTATTTACTTGTACCAACTTTTTTTCACTATTAATAGTTGATCTGAGCACTTTGTTGGAATACGACCCAGCCTAATATGCACTCCTGTAACAACACTTGAAAAAATTGCCAGCATTTAATTTTCTTCTTCTGGCAAATGAATCAAAAAAAAAGAAAACTTATACAACAATTGAATTGGTTTTATTACCATTTGTATTAAGTGCAATGAATTTTAACACTTGCTACAGAGTAG
This sequence comes from Pegoplata infirma, assembly GCA_963921195.1. Lineage (NCBI taxonomy): Eukaryota > Metazoa > Arthropoda > Insecta > Diptera > Anthomyiidae > Pegoplata > Pegoplata infirma. The sequence continues at coordinate 1,900,907 of OY992536.1, read as the reverse complement.
AGATGGGCGCGTGAGTGGATTTTAACACACACTCACTCACGCTCACGCAAAAAATAATCAAATAACTCACGTAATTATTTTTTTACTCACGCTAACTCACTATTCACGTGAGTAATAAAAAACTTACTCACGCTCACGCGTGACTCACGCCTGATTCAATTATCTACTCACGCAATAAAATTTGCTTACCAAAAAAAATCCAAAAAATTTTTTTTTCAAAAAATGGAAAAAAATTGGGCAAATCATAAAATCTAATCACGCAAACTCATGCAAAAAATAAATGACTCACTTTTCACTCACTCAGATTTTTTTCAACTCACGCTTACTCACAATCACGTGATTGAAATAAAAATCACTCACGCGTTATTTACGTGAATCACGCAAATCACGTGATCAGCGCCCATCTGCAATACAGACCATCAAGTACGCAAATCAATTTGCTCAACAATACACTCATCAAAAAATTCAAAAATAAATTCACACAAACATACAACAACAATATTAGCTTTACATCAACAATCATAATCACACTGAAAAAAATTCAGCACTTTTTTCATAGTATGTCAGATATTAGATCTTTAACAGCAAAATGTATATGTCTTTTTAAAAAAGACATATACATTTTACCAAAAAAACAAACATGCTACTTATTTTTTTGACTGTTCTTAACCCTTTGACGACCATACATTTTTGGCCTAAGCGATTTTGATTTTCTTTACATTTTCGTTATCTTTGACCTAATAATAGTTATTCAACAAAAAATTTGATCCCCTTATTTTTATTGGTGAACAAATTTGCCCAATCACGATTACGCAGTTCTGGCCAAAGTAATTTGTTAACCGCTGCAAATTTTAAGATCAGCAACTCAAAAATAGTTATTCTGCAAGAACTTGGGTTTTTAAACCGATTTTATGACCCTTAACTCGCGAGAGAACTAAAAGTCTTTTTGCCCCTAAAATATAAATTTTTATTTCACAAATTTTAGGGAGTTAAAGTGAGTAAGTGGATACAGTTAGAGACATTATGAAAGCTAGACTTTTGTTGTCCTAACTCTACTCTACAATTCATCCTTTTGTAGATTTACCCTATATTTTACCAGAACAAAAATAATCGCCAAAAACCCTTTGGCAAGTATACTTGCCTGTGGTCGTCAAAGGGTTAACGGTTATAGTGCCTTTTTGTAAGGGTTCTTTCAAATTGTTTTCTTATTGATATTTTTAAATTTTTCCTTCATAATTCCTTGAGTGAAAATTATACTGTCCCAAAAACTCCATTAACATTATGCAATGACATTTCTAAACAAAAAAATTTATTTTGTTAAGAAGCGTTTACGTATTACGTTTTTTTCATTTAATTAATTCAATGCCCTAAATCCTAAATATTAAATAATCGGAACAGGGACAAAGTTTCCCCGGAAGATCCAAACCAATCTCAAAATAAATTCTCTGTCCAATCAGCAGAAAAACTTGATGAAAATACACCCATTTTGAGGCATATGAGAAATCTGCCGATTTTATGCAGACACAATTTGCTAAAAGTTTGTCATGATTTTTTTAAAACTTTAAAAATGTTCAAATGTTTGTAATGCTCAAAAATATTTTTAAAAATATCGTTTTGGTTGCACAAAAACACAAAAAAACAAAACAAAAATTACAGAGATTTAAGTAAAAATATCCATTTTATCAGAAAAATTTGCTAGAACTTTGCTAAATCAAATTGAAAGTAGTTTTACAGTTTTTGGCCAGATTATTTTTATACCCTCCACTCTAGTGATAGAGGGTATATATAAGTTTGTCATTCTGTTTGTAACTCATCGAAATATCGATCTGGGACCCCATAAAGTATATATATTCATGATGCCCGATCGATTTTAAGACATTCTAGCGATGTCCGTCTGTCCGTCTGTCTGTCTGTCTGTGGAAAATGCTGTCGCGTACAAAATATTGCACAAAGATGACTGAAACTTAACATATTTATTGGAAGTTCTCCCGAGAAGTTTGGTATTGCATTTGAGCGATATCGGTTCAGCGGTTCAAAAGTTATGAACGAAAATGTAAGCACACCTCAAAAATTTCAGTACATCCCAGTTGGAAAAAGTGTCACTGAGGAAATTTCCACAGTGATTCCTTGAGGAAATGTCTTCAGGTGCTGACAAATCATAGGTAATCCTTGATGACATGTCCTAACATTGTCATCATTGAATGTTTGCTTTAAGAGTGTGGACAATTCCTCTAAGACGTCTAAAAGGAAATGTCTTCAGAATAGCAGTATATTAAATTAGAATTTTAAATCTGGGCAACTCTTCAATTTCCAAGAAAAAGATGGCAATATTATCGATTTAATTAAAATAAAATCAAAATCGAACAAGTAAAATAAAAGTAATAAATAGACAAACAATTTTAAAAATAAAGTTTGGAACAAGTAGTTAGGAGTGGGACTAATAAACTGGAGGTTCCAGGTTCAAATCCAGTTGGGACTAAAAAAGGCGAAAAGTTTTTTCTAAATATGAGAAAGATAATTTATAAAGGAAAATGGATAAAAGAAAAAACTAAAGGAAATACGAAATTTTTTTGGTATTTTCGCATGACCTATGTCAGACATTTTCCCAAAGAAGTCTTAGGTGACATGTCCCCAGAAGGTCAGCCCTGACCACTGCTGACTTTGTGTGAGGACAATTTGAAAATTTGTATGAAACTGTCCTCAACCCAGTACATAGAGATGTCTTGTGAATGTCAGGTGTGACTCTGACATGTCACCGCTCCGTCACTGAGGATGGCTCGAGGACGTTGCCAACTGGGATTCAACATAACCTAAAAATACAAAATGCTTTAATTCGGCTACTGGTTGGCATATGTGAACAAATTTGAACACCAAATGGTATTTAAACAAGTACGAACACAAAAAAAAAAAAAATCGCGGATTTTTTTACCAAAGTTTTTTTTTCGCGAAAATTTTTTTTTCGCGAAAATTTTTTTTTTTAAAGTAATTTCCTTTTCAATAAAGTTTTTTGCAATAATCTTTTTGAAATTGTGGAGGGTATCACTACATTCGGCAAGGCCGAATTTAACTTTTTTATTTGTTTAGTGTACGTTTGTAAATCAAATGAAACATTTTTATATACACTCAAAAGAAAAACTCTGTCATAGAATCTGTAAAACGACTTTTAATTTGATTTTAATTTGAAATATTTTTGAACATATTTTTAGCAGATTAGTATTAATTATTCAGAAATAGTTCGGTGTCACTCTTTTTTCAAGAGAATTTTTTTAATTTTTTTTTTCAAAGTATTCATTTTTTGTTTGTTTTTTTGATGCAATCAAAACGATATTTGCCAAAATTTTTTTAGCAGATTATTTTGTAATTTTACAGAAATAGTTTGCTGTCATCCTTTTTATTTTTAAATGTATTTAAAGTTTTAGGGGCTTATTCATAATAACTGCTTTATAACTAAATAAGGTTTATTTGACTGATATTGCAAGTATACTATAAGTATTATGAATAAACTCCTAAGGTTGAATATGCAACGTTTGATTGAAATTGCAAATAAAAATAAAATCGAAATTTTTGGGACAGTCTAATTAGTAAACATGCATTTCACCTGAAGATGTGTTACAAAAGGAGTGCTACATATATACTTACATAAGATTGCCTTTAACAATTTGCATCGTTCTACACATACTTCAAAAGGCAATTATTTGTACCATCATTTCAAGAGGTTAAGTTAGAGTTAGTAGTAGTGGTGGTTAAGTAATCAATTTAAAGTGTGTAGTTCGATGAACATTACTTTATATTTTGAAATATATTTGTACATACATGTATGTATCTGATAGGCAAGGTTTGAAGTGGCTGTAAACGTTTAACATCAGCACACACTGAGGTCCACAGTAAATAATACTAGTATTAGTTAGTATTCATTTGACGTGTTACGCAAGTAAAATCAGCTGAATATGACAGTTGAAACAAATACTATGTTAGTTGCCTTGGGGCTCAACTACATACAATTTTGTATTAAGTGACAACAATTTACATATGACACTTGTAGTTATAAATTTCAACAACAAAAAACTTGTACAACAAAAAAAAAATTATAAAATTTTCAATAATTCGAAAAAACCCAAAATCTTTGGCCAAAAAATGGGTTTCCTTATCAAATCGGACATAACCTAAAAAATAGGTCACATATCACTCATTTACTTGTATAGTGTCATAACTCAAAATATTTGATTTTGCAGAAAACGCGTTAAAAGTTTTCAATTGAAACAGGCTTTCCATTGAAAAATGCCCGTAATTAGAATATGTAATAATGGCGTGCTCTCTTCTCAAATGGTGAGTTTTAAAGATATTAATACGAATTTTTGACACAATATAAAGCATGATATAACTAATAATTTTGTATCAAAAATCACATTTTATAAGTTATGACACTATACAATATAAAACTTTTAAAAATATGCAAATATTTTTAATTTTTTTTTAGTTTTTGCAATTCCGTACTAAGGATAACAAAATCCAAAAAAAAAAAAATAATACAATTTAAAAAAAAAAAAAAAATGTTTTTATTTTCCGAAAAAATATGGCAACTCTAAAAAAATATTTGTTTTTTTGACATAGTAATATATGCCATCTCTGAAAAATACACAAACAAGTGCAAAATATGAAATTCTTGGCATAGGTAAAAATTATTCAGAACATTTAAACCATCTTATGGAAGGTACATTGTTTATTTTTACAATAATATGCGAAACAACTAGTTTTTGAGCTCTCCTAAAAAGTAAGCTTTTTAGAGTTGTCATTTATTGAATATATAGGGTGTTTTTTTTAGAGGTTCACAACTTTGGTTTGGTAATACTGCTTTATTTGACAACCGATTTAACAGCTGATGGTTGGTTTTTGTTAAGTATGGTTTGACATTTTATCCTGCAAAGACTTACTCAAGAGCAACGCTTGCAAATTGTTGAAATTTTCTATCAAAAAAATGACTCTGTTTATCAAACTTGAACTTTATTCAAAGATCCTGTTAATTGGCTACCAAAATAATTTGATTTAACCCCATTGACCTATTTTCTTTGATGATATGTGAAGTAACTCGTCTATTCCGATAAATTAGAGATTATTAAACACCTGGAAATCAACATTCGGCGAGTTATTGGTGAAATTCAAAATTTGGCTGCAAATTCAGTGAAAATTGTGTGAAAATAGAGGTTCAGATTACTCCATGTACGAGCCATTCGAGGTGGCGATATGGCCCCAAATCATTTTTAAACATAAATGTCATAAAATTATCTATTCACTGAAGTCAGTTTGATTTATATTAAAAATATTTGTCCTTACTTTATTTTAATTTAAAGTTCGGTAACACTAAAAAAAACACACTATAGTTCGACGACATAAAAAGTAGGGAAGAGATTTCCATGCAAATGCATGTTTTTTGTCGATAGTCTAAAAACGATATCGACCAATTATTTTTCCGAATCAAGAAATTTGCGTTAAAATGGCATCGATTTGTTTTTGCATATTTTTGCATATTTTGGTGAAAATGCATATTGTTGCATATTTTGGTTTTAAATGCATATTTTGTGCATATTCCAACTTTTAAGTGCACATTTTAGCAAATTTTTTTGCATAAATTAGCAAAAAAAAAAATTGAAATTTATTTGATTTAAAAACTATTTTAATAGTACGTTCAGATTGGACTCGAAACCTCGTTAAACGGGGTTTCGTGCCAAACCTCGTTTGAAAATACGTATTTTCCCTCACAAATTGAAACCTTTTTGTAGTGAGGTTTCAACGAAAGTACAATTGAAACCTTTCAAATTTCATAATTATACATATTTTTACCACTGTGCGACAACAAGAAATAGAGAAAATGGAAAAATGCCAAATTAAAAAAAATAAATAAATCAATATTTATATAAAATTTGTACAAAATATTTACTAATTTGGAATAAAAAAAAATAAAAACGTATAAAAAAATAATTTCCGCGTAATTAAATTAGATTAATAAGAATATTTTTTGTGTGAAAGTTCCCGAAACCTATATAAGTGTCAATATTGTTGAGTGTGAACAGGTAAGTTTTGAAAATGAAAATACGAGGTTTCAACGGGGTTTCGAAGCCAATCTGAACATTGTATAAAGTTAAAAATTTATTTCGAAAAGTGGAAAATTTTTGTTTTTATAGATTGTCTTAATTTCTAAAAAATGTTGCTTATATAAAGTTTTAAATGTTACAATTTAAACCCGGCGTTACTTTTTTGCTTTTTAAAAAGTTTTTTCTATTAAAACAAGATTTTTATTGCACACATTTTATTTTTTAATTGCATATTTTTGGGTTTTAGTGTATATTTCGGATTTGTTAGTGCATATTTTCGATTTTTTAGTGCGAGTAAAGAAATATGAACTCAAGCTAGAATAACCAAACTTGAAATATATTCATTAATACTTAAATACAACTACTTTGTAAGTTATTTTGGGGTCAACTACTTTTTCAGTTAAATCAACTAAGAATGTTAGTTATTTTAACTGACAAAAAACAACTGACTTATGTAGTAAAAACTACTTACATTTGTAGTCAAAACAACTAAAATGTAGTAAAAATAAAAGAATCAATGGCCTCTGTTCTGTCTTTCACAAATTTTCAATTCACTTGAAAATTTCCGAATCACATGAAATCAAGTTTAGTGTTTTGTTGATCACGTTTTCATTTGAAGTTGAAATCGAATAATTTAAATTTAAAAAAATTATAAGAAAAAAAAAATGCATTCGTTCTACTTTCACCAAATTTTAATTACGTGAAACAAAACGAAAAAGAAATTCGGATGTGAAATCTAGAACACCACAAAAATTCGGAAATTTTCATTTTCACATTTTTTATTTGAATTACTTTTTTTTGGAACAGCGCGCTGCAGCGGCCAATATATAATTTTTATTTTTTCAAAGCATGTTTCAAAAAAAAATAAAAAATTGAAGACTAAATTTTTTCCAAGTTTTTTTTTTTTTAAAAAAGTTGTAAAAAATAAAAAAAACGAAAATTTTCATTTTTTGGAAAAAAAACTTTGAACATTTTTCAGAGATAAAAAAAAATAAATTAACTACTTTAAATAACTGTTACTACATCACAGTACTTTTTTGTTAGATGTTCAAAAAAACCACTTAAAATAACTAACAGAAATAGTTGTTTGATATTTTTCATACAAAAACAACTGACTTTGTAGTTGAAAACAACTAACTACTGTAAAATATACAAATAACTCACATGTAGTAACTTACATAATTTTCTGAGTATATTTGCACGTATCATACACATTTAAAGTGTTCCCTTTTTCTTTTTCTGAATTTGATTCAAAAAACCTTTCGTGTGAAATCGTAATTTTTTGGGCAAAAATCGCTAAATATTCTTGACAATGGGATCTGACAAATCCTGAAACACGTGTCGGTTAAGCCTTGCAAAAAATGACTAACATAAATGAATTTAAAACAGAAAAATAATTTTTTGAAAATTATTCTATGAGAATATCATAGTTTTAATTAGTAAAGGAAATAATGACCTCGAGCTAGAAGAAAACCTGCTCAAAATATAATATTTTAAAGGTCGAAGAAAACATTTTTTATTTTTTAATAAAAATTAATCAGAATTTTTGTTTTTACAAAAATCGGAAAATTATATCTTGTAAGTACAAAGGATTTCAACATTTTAGCACACATCACAAATTTTAAATATTAATATTTTTGTCATTCATTACATTTTAACTCTATAATATCCAAATACATAAATATCAACATAAAATTGGTTTACATTTATTTAAAATTTTCTACTTATATTTTTTTATTTTTCGGTTGCAAATATAAAACTTTTTATATCATTTTCATTTTACAATGAATTATCCTGCAGACAGACACTGGCCATATGTAAGCATATAATAATGTGGTTGACCATGTGGACATATAGTTTTTTTTTCTTCTATTTTTCCACAAAAAAAGAAGAAGAATCCATTGAATATAAAAAATCATTTTAGATATAAAGTATTCTTTGAGTAAAGATTAAATAAAATATATTAACATAATAGGATTTTGCCATAAGCAAGGATATTCTATAATATTCAATAAAAGAAACTTCACAAGGCATACAAAATTATTATTATAATAATAAATCTGTGATGAAAAAGGGTTCTACAGTTACTTAGGTACACAAATACATATGTATGTATATTGGCGTGTCCTGAAAATGAAAAATTAGGCAGACAAATAGCGTATACCCCTAAAACTATGCTTATTGAAGAGCTGATCACGGTAAAAAAAAATAAAAAATCTTGGAGATCATCTTCAGGGCGCAACAACTCTTAAAGTTTCTATGAATAGTGCATTTTGTCAAAAAAAAATATTTTTTTTTTATTTTTTAAATTAGTGAAACAAGTTTCGGTATGTAGAGAACATAAAGGAAAAAATATGTATATAGTTTTTGTGGAGTAATTATGGTCCAACACAACGTTTTGAAAATGTGTAATTTATTTTATTTTTTTAAAGTTTTTGTGTAAAACAGAGTTTGTAATAGTTCTTTTGAGTTTTTATAGTAAGCGAAGTTTAAGTTTTTGTATAAAAAAGTGTTAATAAATAAATTACATAAATATCTTTAAAATTTCAAAACGTTGTCCTTGACCAAAATTGCTACGTGAAAACTTTATAATTATTTTTTTCTCAATGTATTCTACATAACGAAATTTTTAGCACCAATTTTAAAAATTGAAAAAATATTTTTTCACAAAATGCTTTACGGATGCAAACTTTAAGCGCTGATTGCAGCCTGAAGATGACCTCCACAATTTTTTTAGTTTTTTCCTCCGTCATCAGCTCTTTAATAAGCATTGTTCTAGGAGGCCCTATGCTCCTTATAGAAACTACAGGAACCAATATATATATATTAGGGTGGTTTTTTATTTTATTTTTTTTTTTTGGAATTTCGAGGAGCGCGCAGCTGATTTTTGTGCCATTTGATGTTAAAATAATTGTGTAAAAATTTGAGCTAAATCGGATAAAATTAACCCGAGGCGCAAGGAGGTCAAAGTTTCGAGAAAAAGCAAAAATGGCCAAATTTTTAAAAAACTTAAAAAATGTAAATTTTGTAGAAATAAAAAAAAAAATATTTTTTATTTAACTTTCTTGCAATAATACTCAGAAAAAATTATCTTAACTTTTTATGACGGCAGTAACACTTTCAAACATGAAATACAAAAATTACCATGCATTTTGGGGGGTACCTGAAATGAGTGTTTTCGATTTTTTGAAAATTTTATTAAACAAAAAAATTAAATCTTACTATTCTATAGCAATGGATTAACTAAGTTACGTTATATTATTTTTTTGAACATCATTAACCCATTTTGGAAGGGGAATTACGCAAAATTGAAACAAAACAGTTAATTTTCTGCCTGGGTCATATTTGACCCCCTGCCAAAATGGGTTAATGATGTTCAAAAAAATAATATAACGTAACTTAGTTAGTTTTATTAAATGGATCAGTTTACAGAACAAGATTTGTAAAATTTAACCAAAATTCAGTTTAAAGTAAAATTGAATAGACAAAAAAAAATCCTTGAAATCCGCAAAACTCAAATGACTCAAAAAAAAAATTGAGTCGATGGATATCCCCAATTTTTTAAATATTTAAGCCTTAGGATGTATTTAATAATCTATTGCTATAGAATAGTAAGATTTAATTTTTTTGTTTAATAAAATTTTCAAAAAATCGAAAACACTCATTTCAGGTACCCCCCAAAATGCATGGTAATTTTTGTATTTCATGTTTGAAAGTGTTACTGCCGTCATAAAAATTTAAGATAATTTTTTCTGACTATTATTGCAAGAAAGTTAAATAAAAATATTTTATTTTTTTTATTTCGACAAAATTTACATTTTTTTAAGGTTTTTTAAAATTTGGCCATTTTGGCTTTTTCTCGAAACTTTGACCTTCTTGCGCCTCGGGTTAATTTTATCCGATTTAGCTCAAATTTTTACACAATTATTTTAACATCGAATGGCACAAAAATCCGCTGCGTGCTCCTCGAAATTCCAAAAAAAAATAAAATAAAAAACCACCCTAATATATATATATAGGGGTATACCTTAATACAATTTCAAAATTTCCTGATTTCGGGACATGCTAATGTATAGTATATGGAATCCACATTGTGGATGGATGGATAAAAATAAAAAAAAAAAAGTTAAAAAATATTTTAGTATGCAAAAGTTATTACTTTGAAGATTACAAATAAAAGAAGATTTAACAATATTTGTGAGAATATTTAAGTAGTTTACATAGTTGATTTGTGATAATACAAAAAATATTTTTTGCAAAAAAAATATATATATCAAGTTTATAGTTCTGACGAATTGTTTTTGTATTTTTTAGTATAAAATATAAATTCAACAGTATTTCTTCGAAATACGAAAATGTGTGAGGTTATCTTCAAAAGGAACAACAATAGCAGTGAATATATTTTTTTTTTAATCTTAATTGTATTTATTAATCATTTGGGTAAAGATTTGACGTACACTCAAAAAAAAAAACAAACCTTGTCAAATTACAAGAAAAAGTTCGTCTGTTTCCAGCTCGAGTTAATTTTTCTTTACCAATTAAACCATTATAATATTAATTTTGTTAAATTTGACACAGATACGGCTAAGTATGGCAAAAATTAATAAATCCAATACCCTGTTCACACGTACAGCTAAAAACCGTTTTAGCAACAATATTTTGAGCACTTTCTTTATTCTATAACAGTATATTGACAGAAAATATTGCTAAAAACTGTTTTTAGCTGTATGTGTGAACAGGGTATTAGACAGGTAAATAATTTTCTTAAAAATTATTCTAAGAGAATATCTGGTTTAAATTTGTAAAGGAAAAATGACCACGAGCTAGAATAACCCTACTCATAATACATTCGATTTATATTAAAACAGTGTTTTATGTAAAACTAGCTGTGCGAATGTGCAATAGCTAAATATACAGGGCAACCAAAAACCTTCTATTCGTATTTTTGAAATGAACTCTTTTGTGTTTGCGTTTTATGTAAAATTGACAAATAAATGAGGCATTCCAAACCAACTGTTCCACTACAGAAAAAAAAAATATTCGTTTCAATGGGATACCTATGGAAAAGTAGGGCTAATTTTTTGTCATGGGTACTCCATTGTAAATAACAAAAATAAAATTAAATAAATAAATGGTCAAATATTGAAAATGTCAGCTTTTCATGCATAACCCAGAAAAAACATGGTAATGGGTACTCCTTCCCGTCTCCCTTACCGGGTAATGGTTATACAATTAGCTTTACATTGTACCAAAAAAAGCAAAATGTGGTTACCTCCAATGATATTACCCTGTTAAAGTAATTAACACTGAAATTGGAAGCTAACTAATTGCTCATATTTTTGCTAACCCCTTAAGTTAACTACTTGGTAAGCGAAGTTTTTGCTGGGAAATTAAATGAAACATATTGATGTTTTTAAAATAAAAGTTTTTATAGATTTTTGTATTGGCTTTCGATTAAAAACAAAAATTTTCAGAAGAAGTTCTGAATTTTTTAAATTTAAACTTAAACTTTATTTATCAAAAAACATGCCGCAATTCTTTTTTTTTTTTTTAATTTAAAAAAAAGTTAACGTACTTTTCTATCTGTTCTGAAATTTTTAGAGATGTATTTTGCCTTGTTTTCGAGAAAACAAATGTTAATAATTGCACTATGCTAATTTTATTCAATAATGGTGCATATAACGTATGCGTATGAGTAATAACAACAATTAAAAAATGTTTTAAATAGTGATGGAATCATGAGTGAGTTTTTATTTACGATCAGGCACGCTAATGAAAGAAAAAATTATACACGGATGATATTTTATTTTACTCACTCTCACGTGACCATCGTGACCGTGATTTATTTTTTTTTTCTACTCACATGAGCATGATTAAACTTGTTCTTTCATAAGCGCGTGTGATAGTTCATAAAAGCTCATTCATCTCTATTTAAAATATTGTTTAAGTGTTTTTATTACTCATACGCATACGTTATATCCACCATTATTGTACAAAATTAGCATAGCGCAATCTTTAACATTTGATTTGTCGAAAATAAGGCAAAAAAACATCTCTGAAAATGTCAGAACAAATGGAAAAGCACTTTAACTCTTTTTTTTTAACAAAAAAAAAATTGCGAAATGTTTTCTGATTAATAAAGTTAAAGTCTATATTTGAAAAATTCAAAACTTCTTCTGTAAATTTTCCTATTTTTATTATTTTTTAATCGAAGCTCATATAAAAATCTATAAAAAAACGTTTATTTTAAAGACATCACGTGTTTCATTTAATTTGCATGTACAATGAAATAAAGATACTTATGCAAAATATGGTGATTCTTTCAATATTTGACCATGCCTTCAAGCCCACTTTTTGACAAAACTAAAATTTTAATTTTGTTATTTACATGTCCTCAAAGGGCGAATACTCTGCAATTGACTTCATATTGACACGACATAACTTGTTTTTTGCTGAACATTTGGTGTGGAATTCCCCACATTTATAATTTTTTTACACTTTGTCATACCGTTTGTAATGCATCGAAATATCTGACGGGGACCCAATACAATATCTTAAAATTAATATTGGTTCTAAGATATTTAATGAATGTCCGTCCATCAGTCTGTAGTTAACACGCTGCAGTCCAAAATATAAAGCTAACCGCTTTAACCTAAAATGTCTTATAGTCCTAAAGAGTCGTAAATGAGAAAAATCGGACCAGGGAGAAAAAAGTTATAAATATGTTTAAATACATTTTTGTTAGCCCTGATCGTAACATTAAATAAACATAATGCTCACCACCAAACTAATGGAAATTTTGTGTTAAACACGTACAATATTTATAAAAATAAAAAAAAAACATACTATGTAACCAAAAATCAAAAACCTTATAGAAAATTTAACACTATAAACTTTTATTTAAAATATTAAACAAACAGTTTTTTTTTTTTTTGCAAGGACCAACCAACACAAAAAGTTTGTAACAGCAAACAACATGAAAAATAAATTATTTACTACAATATGAATGAGAATGTGTGTGTGTATGTCTGAATAAATGAATATACATGCATACTTGTATCTGGGTATATGTGTGTGTATGAAAAATAAAACATTACCAACACTATGATAAAAAATACATAAATTTGTTTTGATTCCATACACACTAGGATGGGCCGTTTTTAAATTTTTTTTCTCTGATCGGAAACGGTTAACTGGGAAAATTTGTCCACCTATACTAAAAAATTACCTGGAAAATCTTTTTTGAATCGTTCAATAAATTTGGTTCGTTCTTTGAGGTTCAAGTTTGGCCATAAACAAAAAAAATCACCAAATGAAAAATAAAATTATTCTATTTTTTATATATTACACCGTCCGACAAAAATAGTAAAAAATGTCGTTAAACACGAACCGGATAATATATGTTTGAAACTAGAGATTTAATACAGTAAAATTACATTTACAGTTTTTCATTAAGTGATCCGGTTTTCTTTTTAAAGTTTTAGAGGATTACATTTTTTTAAAATATTTTTGAAATATTTGTACTCGTCCTAGGATGCCACTCAGTGATCTCCGCTAGTTTTTCCATTTTGGTATTTCGATATATCAGGAAAAAGGAGGTAAGTAATGTCCCTTCAAAACATTAAAGTTTTTAACAAAATATTTTGATAAAGTTTTGAAAAGACATTTACATTTTTTCCTTATATGGCAAAATAAAAAAACATTGACAAATTAGCAAAGATTCTTCTATTTCATTGTCAACTTTAAAGATATTTTCAAATAGTGTTTATAAAAAACCGACATTTTGGAAAAAAGGTTTCACGGTTAACCGAAAATCAGCTTTTTCGGTTAACCGGTTTTCTCGGTTAAACCGGAATAAAAAAACCGGTTAACCGGGTTTTTTCCTTAACTGACAAAATCAAAAAATACTTTAAACATGCTAATTTTTATTAAATAAAAAAGAGAATATAACTTATGTTAACATATTTGCTTCTTTCAGCAAAGTTGGCAACTGTTACCCTTTAAAAATAGCGGTATTTAAATACTGTGATTTATTTTCCCATATTCACCGAAGCTTTAATTTAATTTTTACTGGGTTTATTTGAAAAGAAAATACATCAATTCGTAAATTGCAGTACCGGTTTTTTGTGTTCTTTTATTGACATTTTATCCATTAACAGGAATTTTAGTATCTGGTTAACACTCACTTATTAAATTTTCAATGAAGTGTCAAAAAAACGCTAACAACAGTGAGTAATTTAAATATGTACCAGATTCTGAATAAATTTCCTACTTGGAAAATTGTTTCTTGAAGACAAAAAATATTTTAGGCTCTCTCACGGATTTTCAAGGTGTTTTTAACAAAATTTTGAAAATATCATAAAAAATAAGTGAAAATCCTTAATATTTGCAAAAATATTCCGATTTGAATGTATTTAAAAAACCGGTTAACCGACAGAAAAAACCCGGTTTTCGGTGCACCGGAAATTTTTAATTCCAGTTAACTGGTTTGCAAAAAAACCGAAATTTTGGGAAAAAACCGGTTTTTCGGTTAACCGGTTAATAAACACTATTTTCAAAGGAAACAGCATCAAAAAATGAAAAACTGAAAATACAGTTCTACTCTATTTGATCTCTACATACAGGGGTATATGATCCGGTTCATAATTAATATTGACTGTCGGACTGTGTTAAAATTATGTTGCTTGATAAAGTGACCTCAAAAAAAAAAATTTTTTTTTAATTTTTACATGCTTATACCTATTTTACACTGTCACACTTTTCCATTATACACATCGAAATTCACCAACTTCTATACGATTTTTGTATTCATTTTTGATTGAAACCTAGTCGTATCTAATAAGTGAACAATTTCTGGCAAAAATTTTGTATTAAATATTTTCCTAACATGGTAAAATTTCGCTTGTATAATGAGAAAGTATAATAGTGTAAAGGGGGTATTAAGTTTATTAATAGTACGTTCAGATTGACCTCGAAACCCCGTTTAACGAGGTTTCGTGCCAAACCTCATTTGAAAATACGTATTTTTCCTCACAAATTGAAACCTTTTTGTAGTGAGGTTTCAACGAAAGTACGTTGAAACCTAATAAATTTCATAATTTTTCATATTTTTACCACTGTGCGACAATGAGAAATAGAGAAAATGGGAAAATGCCAAAAATTAAAAAATAAATAAATCTATTTATTTATAAAAATGCTTTAAAATATTAATTGATTTGGATTAAAAAAAAATAAAACCTCTTAAAAAAATAGTTTGTGCATTATATAATTAATTGTTAAGGATATTTGTTTTTATCTAGTTTCCGAAAACTAGATAAGTGTCAAAATTATCGAGTGTGAACAGTCGAGGTTTAAAATTGAAAATACAAGGTTTCAACGGGGTTTCGAGGTAAGTGTGAATGCACTATAAGCAAAATTAAATAAGAAACGAAAAAATATTGTTCATTGTATGAAAACAAAAATGTTTAAGGCCGACTTACCCCTCAAAGATCGAACCAAAGATATTGACCGATTCCAAAAATATTTTTCAGGTATGTTTCTGGTATGGGGCGGCCACTTTTCGCGGGTAGCCATTTTCGCACCATCCTAATACACACACTCACACGCACATTGATAAAGGTTTGACTTTCTTTCTGTGGTATTAGAGAAACTATATGTGGTGGTGGTTGTTAGATACTACTCCGTTAGTAATGACCAAGTTAATGACGGTCAGTGAAACAGATGGTAAAGAAAATATTTTAGGAAAAACCCAAACCACATTAAAAAGAAAATGGAATAGAAAACGACAACAGCATCAACAACGACAACAATAGAAACGAGCAACAAATGATAAAAGCAATTAAAAGAACGTGTTGTGTTGTGCCACTTTTCTGTATATTTATTTTAATAGCATGTAAACCAAAGAAAAAAAAACAATTTAAACAAAGATTAAATACAAAATAAAAAGTGTACAATACAAAAAATATTTTAAATTATTATAATTAATGTTTATTTTATAAGTTTTTGTTTTAACAGCACCAAAACAACAACAAGAATAACAAAATAATTTAATTACAAAAAAAAAATTGTTAATATTTTATGCCACAACCAAAAAATAAATATTTATTTAATTCTGAATGGAAATGACAACATTTCAACTTCAATTCATGTAAAAAGTCATGATGTGAGTACAATTAAAAGGACCAACACCAACAATATCTGAAAAAATATATCAGACCAAACACTAAAGAATGATTATCCTAAAAAAATTAATTGTTAACCTTGTAGTTGGGTTCAGCGGTTTAAAAACTATGAACGAAAATCCAAGACACCTAAAAAATATTGGTACATTTTACATTGCCCTAAAATACGAAATTCGACTGCTGGTGGACAAACTCGAACGGAATTTAATACAGAGAAGTATCATTTTTTCGCTAAAATATTTTGTTTTCAATATATTTTATTTCATCAAAAAAGTTTTATTTTTGTCAACAATTTTTTTCCCAGAAGTTTTTTGCGATTATCTTTTTACATTTAAAGGCCGGGTTAGCCATAAAACGTAACCGTAGCGTAGACTCTATACAATATTCAGTAAGCAAAAATAGTACAGACCATTTTTATTTATGTTTTGTTTTTTTCCAACGCATGGTATTTTATGTCACGCTAAAACGTAGAGAGAACCTGTTGAAAATAGATTCTTTCTACGTTTTAGCGTGACAAAAAATACCATGCGTTGGAAAAAAAAACATAAATAAAATTGTTCTGTACTATTTTTGCTAACTGAATATTGTATAGAGTCTACGCTACGGTTACGTTTTTAGGCTAACCCGGCCTTAACTCTTTTACTTGTGTCTCTCACCTTCCTCGTACAGGGTGAAAATGTTCGACTTACAAGGGAAGTCTCCATGGAGTCACCCTCCGATCTTTATGAAATTTGGATATGTTGTTCAGAACAAAAATTAATTAGACACGTATTCCTGCTCTACAAAACAAAACCAATTCTATTAAGATCTGCGGGTGACACTAGGGTAGGGTGACCATTTTTTCTGAACTCAAATCAGTACGCACAAGTTTTTATGTTTTTTTCTAGAAATAACTCTCTGAAAACTGTTTTCTGTGGGAAAACACTGATGATTTTTGAGAAACATTGATGATTCTTCCAACACTGAAAAAGTTTTACTTAAACTACCAAACTTGGGGTCAATTAGTATTCAGTAAAAACAACTGTTAAAAACAACTGTCATAAACTGTGTCGTTATTTTGAGGAAAATTTTGTTGACTACAAACAACTTCAATTGAATGTTTTGATCGTTTTGGTGCAGAAAATATATCAAAAACCCACAGGTTTTGTGAATAAAGAGTCCACAGATTCTGAGGACTTTTAATAACTCTTCCTTTTAGAAAATTTCCCAGATAATAAGCAAGTCTTTTTTAAACAGACCTGATGTTCTGAGCGCTTTTTCCAATAAATTCGTATGACATTACCTCATCGAGCATCAAAGAATCATCTTATTCATCCAATTACATTATCGTTCTAAAAATATTTAAAAAATTCCATCATCCCGTGAACTTTTCGTTTTAGTAAACCACAGAGATTCTGTGCGCCTTTTCATATAAATTTATGAAGATCAAAATAACCTTACGCTCAGATACATTTTTGCGTTAAGAACCCTCTTGATTTTCGAATTCTAAGCTCTTTAGGATTCATTATAAATTATCTTATTGTCAGAATTAAGTCATAAAAAACTACCTTGAAGAATTTTATGGAAACTCAAGTTTTTGTATAAAATTTTCGAATAAAATTATTTTTTACGTTGAAATGTTCAAAAATCAGTACAATCAGTAAATATTTCAAAAAATCAGTACAAATCAGTACAACGTTTTTTGATCAGTACACGTGATCAAAAATCAGTACTAGGGAGACTTCCCTTGTTAGATTAATGTAAACAAATAATACTTATTCGTAAGCAAATATGGGAGTATTCGTGTGAACCAATAAAACAAAGTAAGAAAATTGTAGTCGGTCAAGACCGACCCTATAACACCGTAAGCCAGTGTTTTTCGAAATTTGGTTCCTAAGTCCAAACATGAACCGACTGGATATTTGAATAAAGCTAATTTTCCTTTCTTTCGAATTTTAAAATCGTCGGAGTTGGAATAGTTGCTCTTGAGGGCCAATATTAACCCAAAATAAGTGAGAGTGTTAAAATTGGCCTCCAACGTGCAAAAAAAAATAAACAAGTGAGAGTGTTACATTCGGCTGTGTCGAATCTTTAATACCCTCCAAAATGTAAAAATATTAAAAAAAATCCAGGGGCGTCTTTTTTTTTGGGGGGGGGGGGTTGGTGGGAGACGTTAGGGGCACCTTCCATTTGTGATTTTGAACTTCTTCTGAGATAAAAGTGTTGCATTTGCTTAACAAAAGTACAACAAACCCTGCAAAATGTGGGGTTTTTCTTAGGTTGGATTAGTTCTCCAAGGGGGAACTTTTTTCCCCTTTGTCCGATTTTGCCCATTTCCGAACTTAACCTGCCTAGGAATATAAGACATTTTCGTGCCAAACTTCGGAAGTCTAGCTCTTTTATTTTGGACTGTATCGTGTATTCTACAGACGGACGAACGGACATCGCTCGAATGTCTTAGAGTCGATCACTGATCAATAAAATATATACTTTATGTGGTCCTAGACCGATATTTCGATGCGTTACACACGGAATGACAAAGTGAGTATACCCCCATACTGTGGTTGGAGGGTATAAAAAGTAGATTTCAACAGCGTTATATATTTTGATGGAGAGGGGGTCATTGAGTGATACCTTGCTTTTCGCGGTTAATGTTAACAAGTTCATTTATTGTGCTTTTGGCAGTATATTAATACAATTTTACTACTACTAATATCCAACTGCTTTTTTGTCCCAAATTTTTTTTTTTTTTTTCGTAAAGGGATCCAAAATCCCCACCATTTGGCGTAGCAAGTTTAAAAAAATTTTAATTCGTGACGCGCTAGTGTGTGTTCTTAAATTGTTAATGTATTCGTTGGGCATTTCACGATGATGACGTTCTTGTTGCTGTTGTTTGTTACTGATGCTGTTGTGTAATTTTATTTGTTAAATAAACAATCAATTTGAAATTATTTTTATGCAAATCAAATTTAATTAAGTGCATACATACAAATATTTACAAATGCATGTGCATACTTATTACACACATTCGTATACACCGAAAAAAAAATCCATGCAACATTTTACGAAATATTTTTAGATTTAGATTTTTGTTTTTCGTAAAATACACGAAAGTTGACAATAAACTTTTGTGCTGAATTTCGTATTATTACGAAAGTAACTAAAATGATTAGCAAAAGAAAATAATCTATATATATAAAAGAGTTGGGTGAGTGAGTGACTGACTGACTGATTCATCATCGCCCAGCCCAAACCGCTGAAGCTAGAGACTTGAAATTTGGACTGTAGGTTCACCTCCCGGAATATAGATCCACTAAGGCTGGATTTTTGCCAGTGTTGATTCTAAGGGGGTAAAAAGGGTAAAAAACTGTACTTTTGGTACTTTTTATATCTCCTGAAATAATGGTTGTAGAGACTTGAAATTTGGACTGTATGTTCACCTCCTGGAATATAGATCCCCTAAAGCTGGATTTTTGCCAGTGTTGATTCTTAGGGGGTAAAAAGGGTAAAAAACTGTACTTTTGGTACTTTTTATATCTCCTGAAATAATGGTCATAGAGACTTGAAATTTGGATTGTATGTTTACATTATGGAATTTAGATCCAGTAAGGCTGGATTTTTGCCAATGTTGGTTCTAAGGGGGTAAAAAGGGTAAAAATCTGTACTTTTGGTACTTTTTATATCTCCTGAAATAACGGTCATAGAGACTTGAAATTTGGACTCTATGTTCACCTCCCGGAATAAAGATCCACTAAGGCTGGATTTTTGCCAGTGTTGACTGTAAGGGGGTAAAAAGGGTAAAAAACTGTACTTTTGGTACTTTTTATATCTCCTGAAATAATGGTCATAGAGACTTGAAATTTGGACTGTATGTTCACCTCCCGGAATATAGATCCACTAAGGCTGGATTTTTGCCAGTGTTGATTTGAAGGGGGTAAAATCTGAACTTTTGGTACCTTTTATATATCCTTAAATAATAGTCCTAGAAACTTGAAATTTGCAATGCAGGTTCACCTCCCGAAAAAAAGATCCACTAAGGCTGGGTTTTAGGCCAATGTTTATTCTACGGGGGTAAAAAAAATTTACTTTTGGTACTTTTTTTTATTTCCTGAAATAATGGTCATACAAACTTGAAATTTGGAATGTAGGATCCTTTCTAAAAAAAAAACAATATGGGAAGGTACTTTTTGAAAATTTTGATTCTTATGGGGATAAAAAATGTAAAAAGTGTACTTTTGCTACTTTTTTTTATTTCTTAAAATTATGGTCATAGAAACTTGAAATTTGGAATGTAGGATCCTTCGATGAAAAAACATTCTGGAAAAAGTAGTTTTTGGATAATGCGTTTTTTAGGGGGAACCTTTTATAAAAAGTACCTTTTATAAAAAGTACCTTTTATAAAAAGTACCTTTTATAAAAAGTACCTTTTATAAAAAGTACCTTTTATAAAAAGTACCTGTTATAAAAAGTACCTTTTATAAAAAGTACCTTATATAAAAAGTACCTTTTATAAAAAGTACCTTTTATAAAAATTCCCTTTTATAAAAATTCCCTTTTATAAAAAGTACCTTTTATAAAATGTACCTTTTATAAAAAGTACCTTTTATAAAAAGGACCTTTTATATAAAAAGTACCTTTTATAAAAAGTACCTTTTATAAAAAGTACCTTTTATAAAAAGTACCTTTTATAAAGAGTACCTTTTATAAAAAGTACCTTTTATAAAAAGTACCTTTTATAAAAAGTACCTTTTATAAAAAGTACCTTTTATTAAAAGTACTTTTTATTAAAAGTACCTTTTATAAAAAGTACCCTTTATAAAAAGTACCTTTTTATAAAAAGTATCTTTTACAAAAAGCATATTTTATAAAAAGTATCTTTTAATAAAAGTAACTTTAATAAAAAGTACCTTTTATAAAAATTACCTTTTTCATAAAAACAACATTCTAGGAAAAGTACTTTTTGAAAATTCCTTTTCCTAAGGGGTAAAAATAGTACTTATGGTACTTTTTATATATCCTGAAATAATGATCATAGAAATTTGATATTTAGAATGTAGGATCCTTAAGTGAAAACAAATTCTGTAAAAAGTAATTTTTGAAATTTCCTTTTCTTAGGGGGTGGAACGGGTAAAAATTTAAACTTTAGGTACGTTCTAATTTCCGGTAGTAATGGCCTTAGAATCTTTCAATTTGTAATGTAGGATCATTCGGTAAAAAAACATTCTGGGAAAAATTCTTTTTGGAAATTCTGCTTCTTAGTAGGGTAAAATGGCTAAAAATGTACTTCCGGTAATTTTTATATTTTCTGACGTAATGGTTCTAGAAACTTAAAATTTTGAATGTAAAATTCTTCGGTGAAAACAAAAAATTTTGGGAAAAGTACTTTTTGGAAATTCCATTTCTTAACGGGCTTAAAATATATACATTTCGTACTTTTAATATTTGCTGAAATAATATTCCTAGATAATTGCAATTTGTAATGTAGGATCCTTCGATGAAGAAAAAACATACTGGAAAAAGTACTTTTTTTAAATTCCGTTTCTAAAGGGGGTAATAAAGTGCAATTTTGGTACTAATTTTTCTTTTTGATCCTATAATAATTGTCTTAGTAGGTTGAATTTTGGAATGTGGGGTCCTTCGGTGAAAACAATCTGCTATGCTAAATTATTTTTAAAAGATTCCGTTTCTAGAGGTGTAGAAAAGTGTTTTTTATACTTTTTATACTTCTTGAAATAATAATGATCCTAGGCAGTGAAAATTTGAATGCTGTATTCTTCAGTGACAAGATATTTTGGAAAAAGTACTTTTTGGAAATTCTATTTGTAAGAGTCGTAAAGGGTAAAAAAAAGTGTAAGTTTGGTACTTCTTATATTTCTTGAAATAACGGTTCAGAAAAAAAAAGGTTTTTGGAAAATTTAATTTTAAGTGGAACTATTAACTATTAAAGCCTAGAAATTCAAAATTTGACGTGCAGTATCCTCCAGCCGAAATAACACACAAGAGATGGATAGGGTAAAAATGGGTACCCAAATTGGTACAAGTGGAGTAAAATGGTATTTTTATATCTATAAGATAAATACAATAGAACTTTTTATTTCTGCAACGCATATTATATGGGGAGGAAGTAAACTTGCGTGGATATTGAATTGGAAATGATATGGAGTAGAACGGGGAACGAAATGGAATAGAGCGGAGAACAATATAGAATGATAATTTTTACTAAAATTTTTCGTATTATACTTTATAACTCCATATTTTTTCTCTATTATATGTTTTTTTACCCAATATTTTTTTTATTCCAATTTCTTTTTTCACTGGAATATTTATTCACTAAAGATCCAAAATCCCGATAGAAGGGCTCGAAAATTGTCAAAATCTTTTTCACCGGAACGTACATGACGACGTACCACCGAAATTATTCAAATTTTATTGTTTAAGTTATTCAATGAAATATTATTTTATGAAAGACTTAAACGTCCACAATTAAATAAAACAAAGACTACATATGAGTCATTTTTTGAAATCGGTAGGGTAATCCTGATCCTTCTATTATCCGGTATTTAACATAACCGGTAACGAAGTTCCGGCGGGCGAGCTAGTTTCTATATATGGGCCCTTACAAAAAAATCATAGTGCCAAAATTTTGGACTTTTGGTAGTTTTTCATCCTGAGATATGGGCTCTTGAAAATTGGCAAAATCGTATATATTTGACAAAAGTGTTTTGAGATAAATAAAGATAACTCAAAAAGTAATAATAATATAGGTTTCAGTTAGTTTGCAAATAATAGGTAATGAGACAGCCTTTAAAATGGCATAATTTTTTGAGAGCTATATCTCAAAAACGATATTTTTAAAATTTTGGAAAAAATATATGTTATTAAGGGTCGCCTTACCAATAACCTTTGACCTTTTTCAAAAAAAATCTTGGGAAAGCCATTTTAAAGGCTGTCTCATTACTTATTATTTTAAACCTGAATGAGACCAGTATTATATTACTTTTTGAGATATCTTTATTAATGTCACAACACTTTTGTCAAATATAAACGATTTTGCTAATTTTCAAGACCGCATATCTCAAATACTAAAATGACCAGAGGCCTGAAAAATTGGCAAAATCTCTTTTTTGTTAAAGTAAGCCCCAGGACTTAATTTAATTAAATTTGGAAGAGGTGCGGTTAACTCTTCGGTTGAATTAAGGTGTTTTAGCTCTTTTGGAAAAAAATCCTAAAATCATTTTTAATGAATTCTGTACTCCAAAATATATTTGTGTCCGGCGCTTAGAAAATTTTTTAAACTTTTTTTTTAAAAAAAAAATTGTGTTTTGGACATGAAAAATTTTTATTAGAACAATCTTTCTCAATTTTTTGAACAGTAATACATACTTTTTTACGAGAAATTTTCGTAAAACACAATTTTTTTGTATATTTTGCGAAAGATTTTTGTATAACAAAAAAAAACTTCTTTCGAAATAATTTCGTAAAACAAAAAAATGCTTCGTTTATTTTACGAAAGATGTTTGCAAAACTCAAAAACTTATTTAATTTTTAAAATATTTTCGTGAAGTTTGTATATTGTACGCAAGAATTTTGTGGTGCGAAACAACGAAATTTTTCGTACATTGTACGAACTTTTTCGTAAATATAAGATTTTTTTTTAGTGTACATGTTACCAACATACATCAATATGTATATGCTTGTATTTGTATGTAAACTTATGAGCTCTACATTTATTTATTTTATATGTAAATTTTATCTGATTGTGAGTCCTTCACATTTAATATACGAAATGAAAACAACAAAAAAAATATACTCACCCACATACAATCTCATATGTTTATACTCTGAATAATATAATGAATGGAATTTATTTAAGTAATTAAAAAAACAACTGAAAAAATTAAAAAGTTTATCGGAAACAGTATTGCCAGATAAATTCTAAGCTGTATTCCAATAAGAACATTTAAGACCGTTAAATCCTAAAATAAATTTTGAAAAAATTTCAAAAGCCCTTAGAATCCAAAGTATGGATATTCGTATCATTATTTTTGTTTGTTAAAATGAAGGGTGAGTTAAAAGCTATAAAGTTTTAGGGGTATGTCCCCCTAGAATAATGCTATTAAAAGGCTGGGAAAAAATTTTGGAGATCATCTTCAGGCACAGCCAGAGCTTAAAGTTTGCATCCGTAGTGGATATCGTTGAAAAAATTATTTTTCTTTTTTAATTGGTGCCAAAAGATTTGTTAAGTAGACTTCACTACGGAAAAAGTATTCATAAAATTTTTATGGAGCAATTTTGGTCCAGCACAAAGTTTTGAAAGTCTAAAAATCTGTAATTTATTTCTTCAAAATATATATTTTTTTTAATATTTTCCCCCGTAATCAACAATGAACCTCGTTCTTGGGGTAAGCTCTAAAGAAACAAAATTCTGACTTCGGGACACGCAAATACAGGTCTATGTAGACAAAAGCTTATGAACTAGCGTCACGGACGTCTGGGTTGTTTCACATAAAATTAAAATTTAGATTCAAAAAAGCAAAAAAAAAAAACAGACACATTAAAATATGTTTTAATGATCTGCCCACAAAATGATGCTAAAATCCCTTCATCTGGCAACATTTATTCATAAAAACAATTTACTATTTAATAAAACGTATGTACTCCATAATGAATGAATGTGGGTTAAATACAAAATAAAAACCACAACAACAACAACACACAGTATCAACAAAATAAAATATATGCCAGTAAAATTTATTACATTTTTTTCAATTTTAATTAATGCCCCACTGTTGGCTATACACCTGACATGATCATTGTTGCAGTTGTTGTTTTAAATACCAGGGTAATGAAATAAATTTAAAGCATACTTTTAGTTGCTTACAGAAAAGTTACTAATGAAATCAATACTGATAGTGTTATCCAAAAAAGAATTAAATTAAATAAAAACTGAAAATTGTGTTTATATGTGGAAGCATACACACTTCAATACAACTATTTAAGCTGTGTTTAATTAAACCATACCACTGATTGTGAGTCGTTTTGTTTTCTACGATTTTTATAAAAAAATTAAGATTTTGTTGTAGCATAATTTTAGGCATTTTATAAATATATAAGCCGAAAATTAAATCCCAGCAAAACTTAATTTTTGTAATAAATCGACTTAAGATTAAAAAAATTGTTTTATTTGATTATAATTGTTTTATTTTGTTTCTAACAATATAATGTTTGCATTATCTAAATATCTCTCTCCGCTTTTTAAAATTAAAAACATATTTGGTTGGAACAACAGTATGGTTTCCAAAAAAAAAAAACTGTGGAAAAAATATAATTTTTAAAATTCATACCAATCCATAAAATATATTTTGGGGTTAAATATTTTTTTGTAATTCATTTTATTTATTATAAAATTTGCAATTTGCCTTACTATTGCAAATTGCTGTGAAATAAGCATTTTCGTTAATCATAGAGTATGATATTACTTCATTTATAGTATGATAAAAACTATCTATTGCTGCAATTATAATATGTTGAAAATGCGCTTTGGATCGTATTTTCCTTTTTGGGTAATTTTTCATATTTGTTTGGCGATTTTGCATTTAGGCGATTTTTCATAAAATTTTTTGGCGATTTTTCTTTGGGCGATGTTTCATACAGCCTTTTCCTGCTAGTTCGATTTTGCGTATCATCGAACTTAACCAGCCTATATCCATAATACATACTTTTACCAAACTTCAAGAGTCTAAAACTTTTATTTTGGACTGCATCATGTTTTCCACTGACAGGCGGACTGTAAAATTTTTAAGTGTAAATTTTTCCTAGTGCTAAATTCTTTTTTTGTTAAACATTTTCTTTAGAAATATTTTTTGGGTGACAAAGACACTGTTTTAAGTATTTTTGTGAAATATATAAAAATATTGTAAAAATTAAAATTGCTTGAAATCCGCGAAACTCAAATGGCTCCAAAAATAAACTGAGTGGAAAGATATCCCTACTTTTTTAAAAACTAAGTTTTTAGGATGAATTAAATAAATGATATGCAAAAAATTTGTCCTTTTGGGAGTTTTGTTAGATAAAATATTAATAAGTTAAATGTACCGGAAACACTTTTAATATAACGTGATAAAAAAAATTGGAGTTTCAAAATCTGCATTTGCACATTTTTATACCTTATATGCCATTTACATATACCTCGAAATCCAAAAAAAAATGGGATTTCAATGAAAATCCAAGTAAATCCAATTACTTTTTTGGATTTCAAATGTCAAATCCCATACTAAAAAAAACTTGGATTTTGGGAAAATCGTAAAATCGCAATTTAAAATCCCAAAAAATTTCTACTACTTAATTGTACAACTATGGGTTTTCCCAAAATAATCATCCCTAATGCTTTTTTTACAACGCTGCACACGATTTTTTATCAGCTGTTGTTGTTTTTTATAAAGTAAAAAAACAATTAAAATTTATTTTATCAAAACTATTAACAGATTAATAAAAACAATGTTTAACAATGTTTCATTTAAAATTTACCATTGCAAATGGTAAACGCACAATTTAGTTGACCAATTTGGTCTTCCTAACAAAGAAAAACACTCAATGGTGGCGGCCCCAAACTTGGCAAAAATGTTAATTTTCTTGCATTTAAAGAAGCAGCTCTCCATAAAAACACATTTTTTGATATTGTGGTCCCAACATATACTAGTGGGATTGAAAATATTGGCTCCGGCAAAGAAAAATCATTGTTTTTAGAAATATTTATAAAATTGGGTAATTTTCCAACTAGCAACCCTGTACACAAATCAAAAGAAAATACAGAGTTAGTACAAACAAAATCCCGCTAAATGTCAAAAAAATGTAAACGGTATAGATTTTAATTGGATTTGAAATCCAAATTTATGTGGATTTCGGGGTATATGTAAATAGCATATTACACCACCCCGTGTAGGGTTACCAGATTTGAAATAGGGAATAACAGTACATTTGGTCTCAAAAAACAGTACATTGCAAATAAAAACAGAACTTTTTTAAAAGTCTTATTTTATATCAAACTACAAAAACTTAGCCCTTTTACACTGATTTCAAACAGATCTCAGCCAAAACGAGCATAAAAGATTGTTAACAGAACGGTGGAACATTTAAGGTAAACCGTCTTAAATTTATTCTATTTTTTTTATCAGTGTTGAAAAAAATTGCGATTGACTTTTTGGAGCATTTGTCTTAGCTGCCGCGATATCTTACTTGAAAAGCTTTTGTAGTCTATGCTTTCGCTTAACAAAAACACCGATCTTCCTATCAAAAACATATGAAACAAGTGAGAGTGTTAAATTCGGCAGTGCCGAATCTATAATACCCTCCAACATATAAAAAAAATTTAAAAAAAAATTGCAGGGGCGTTTTTTTTGGGGGGGGGGGTCAGAAGGGGTCATTGGGGAACAGATAAACCCATGCAGTAAATGTTTAAAAATTCATTTGTTATGCTTTTTGGGCTTTAGTAATACAATTTTATCATTATTTAAAAACATTTTTAAAATCCACGCCCACAAAAGGGGGGCGGGCAAAAAATTTTTTTTTTTATTTCCTAAGTCCAAGTGCAGGACCTTGAACCTTTCTGGCATCAAATTGTTTCATTTGCATAACAAAAATACAAAAAAACCTGTGAAAATATTGCGTTTTTTAGAGGTTAGTTAAGTTCTTCAAGGGGGAACTTTTTTCCCCCTGGTCCGATTTTGCCCATTTACGAACTTAAACTGCCTAGGACCAAAAGACATATTCCTGTCAAACTTAACGAGTCTATCTCTTTTATTTTGGACTGCATCGTGTCTTATACAGACGGACGGACGGACGGACGGACGGACATACGGACATTCTAGAAAAGTCTTAGAATCGATCATAGATCAATAATATATATACTTTATGGGGTCCCCGACCGATATTTCGATGTGTTACAAACGGAATGACAAAGTGAGTATACCCCCATACTGTAGTTGGAGGGTATAAAAATCCATAAAACAGTGTTTTATTTTAATTAAAACACGACTTTAAAAAGCAAACGCGAAAACGGTATTATTGCACTCAAACAAAGGCCTAACTAAATTTTAGGAAAATGTTTTTTTTTTCCACAATTTAGTAAAATTTAATAAAAATTTTGGAAATTTTCGTTGACATAATTTGCAACCAATTAGTTCATCATATTTATCTGTTTAGAATTGATGAAGTTTTTTCTTCAGGTTTAGTAAATTTTATGCAATTTAAGGATTTTTTATACCCTCCAACCACAGTATGGGGGTATACTCACTTTGTTATTCCGTGTGTAACGCAACGAAATATCGGTCTAAGACCCTATAAAGTATATATTTTATTGATCAGTGATCGATTCTAAGACATTCTAGCGATGTCCGTCCGTCCGTCTGTCCGTCTGTAGAGGACACGATACAGTCCAAAATAAAAGAGCTAGACTCCCAAAGTTTGGCACGAATATGTCTTATATTTCTAGGCAGGTTAAGTTCGGAAATGGGCAAAATCGGACCAAGGGGAAAAAAGTTCCCCCTTAGAGAACTAAACTGACCTAAGAAAAACCGCATTTTTTGCAGTGTTTTTTGTACTTTTCTTCAGCAAATTCAACATTTTTATGTCAGAATAAGGTGCCCCCATCGTCTCCCACCAAACTCCCACCTACCCCAAACCACCCCCCCCCCTCCCCCCAAAAAAAAAGACGCCCCTGGAAATTTTTTTATATTTTTTTTTTTTAAATATTGGAAGGTATAAAAGATTCGGCACAGCCGAATGTAACACTCTCACTTGTTTTTTTTTTTAAATGTTTCAAAAATTTCAAAAACTAAGCCAGAAAGAGCAAAAAAGTGATCATTTTCGATTCTAAAAATATCTAAAGAATCTCTGGTCCTCTTTCAATGTATGGACTCTTCAATTTGAATCTAAAAATTTTGGCGTTCCTCATTTCTCAGAAAATATTGCCGAAACAAAAAAAATGCCAAATACATTTTTGTAGTTCTTTATACGACCGTCTTAATCCCTCCGTGTAATAGTTTTTTAGTTATCCTGTTAAGATTCTAAAGACCCTTTTGGGCCCTTAAATTCCCGTATCTTAAAAACTAAGCAAGGTAGAGCAAAAAGGGCAAAGATGTTGAATCAAAATCTATGACGATCCTTAATAGACCCAATGGGACTGGGCCTAAGGTGGTATGGACCCATGCGTTCCGAACCTAATGGGGTCTGCCCGCAATCGGAACGTTAAATGAGATGTAGTCAATAAAATAAATTTTTTCACATTTTCTAGTTTTTTCTTATTCTTATTTTTCAGAAAAATTTAGATAAAAAGAAGGAAAACATGGCAATGGAGCTAAATCATTATTGAATTTAGTTAAGTTTTCCGCTTTTTAAATAATTTTTCTTTTTGAGTGTAGTATAAAATTAAATTGCATTTAGCTCCTTTTTAAAAATTGAATTAAAATTTTGTCAAATATGAAACATTTTTCGAAAAATGTTACATTTTGGTGATGAGTAAAAAAACAGTACAAAAACAGTACTTTTGCGTACTGTTTTGGGTGGTGTGCATAAAACAGTACTTCCCAGCAAAACTTAGATTACCAAATAAGGTATAAAATAAGGTATAGGATCTCTTATTTTATACATTGCAGCATTGATGATTTTAACAGGCGATGAGACTCAAAGTAATGCATCCACATTATCACAAAGAATACCAGTAAGGTATAAAATAAGTCATAAATTTATAACGAAGAAAACGAGTAAGGTGTAAAATATATGATATTTTATAGGGTACGAGAAATGAAATAATATAGCATACCAGAAGATAATATATAAGGTGTTACGAGTAGTGAAAAAATAATTTTGTATTAAATTTACTCACGTGATTGTAAGTGAGTGTAAGTAGATAAAATATCCTCGTGAGTGTGTGTCGTTAGAAATTTCCTGTCGTGAGCCCATCTCTAGTTTAAACTTATGCATTTTTTATAAAATAATTATTTTTTATGTTATTGTAATGCATTATGCATCCAATTATAAATAATACATTATTTCAAACTTCCAAATAATACATAATGTAACCAAATATAAGTCATCCATAATTTAATGTTTAGAAATAACAAATATGAAATACATTTTTTCCAATAATCATGCATTACGTAGCAAATTATTAGTAATGCATTATTTTTCACTTGAAAATAATACGTTGTGGAACAAATGTTTGGTAAGACATCATAAAATAATGCTACAAATAAGTTATA
The DNA here is from genome assembly GCA_963921195.1 of Pegoplata infirma. Classification (NCBI taxonomy): domain Eukaryota; kingdom Metazoa; phylum Arthropoda; class Insecta; order Diptera; family Anthomyiidae; genus Pegoplata; species Pegoplata infirma. The sequence goes on along the minus strand of OY992536.1, from coordinate 1,870,400 downwards.
TGCATTACCTGGTAATGTGTTATATAATCACTACCCATTACCAAAGTTTTGCTGGGTTTTTATAAAAAACAGTACATGTACTGTTTAAAACAGTACGAATGGCAACCCTAACCCCGTGGTACAGGGTATAGTACAGGGTTTGTGCTGATGTTTGTAACTGTCCGAAATATTGGACAATATATGCGCAGAGGGTGGGTTTAATGCATTAAATTTTTTTTTTTGGTGTTATGACATTTTTTAAATTCGACTTTTTGATTTTTGGGTAATATGACATTTTTGATAATTTAAATTAATTTAAGGAAAATTGTTAAAATACACAAAAAAATGGTTATATCGTCCAAAAATTTTCAACAAATTTTCCAACAACAACTAACACATTTTTTTTTTTTTGGGTGTAATGACTTTTTCAAATTGGGCGATATGACTTTGGGCGCTATGTCCGTACGTCTTAACATTTTGTTTGTTTGTTAATTTCTTAAAAAAATACAAAACACGAAAAAATATTAATAAATAATTAAATTTGTTTCAAGTTTTTCTTAAGGTCTATTAGTGAAGAAATAATATATTTTTGGAAAACTTTCACAAGCCCGCTCCTAACAAGGGAATGGGGAGCCGTTTCTAAAAAAAAAGTTGATAAAGTTTAACGTCCAAATTCATAAAAAATAAAAGCGTTTAATTACAGGTTTATTAATCGAATTTCCATATAGAATTTGTTTTATAAACCTCTTATAAGCCACTTTTAACTTTTATGAATTTGAAGGTTAAGGTTTAAATGTGCATTTATTATTCATAAGAGGGCGAAAAGGAGTTGTTCCTAAAAGTTTTGTCAAAAAATTTAAACGTTAAAATTTCTGGTAAGAAATGAGTTAAACGTGTACATTGGTAACCTAATCAAATCTTAATATAATTGGACCATTTTTGGACTTAGTCCCACCCCCATATAAAAAGTTCGCCTTATATTCATTAAATTGGTTGACAACACAAATAAGGTAATTCCACTCAAATTTGGTTGTTGTGTGGTTTCTACACTTATGAAAGATCTAACAAAAGATAAATCAAATCGGTACACGTTTGGACTTGGGACCCATTTTCCGGAAAACACTGGTGTAGAAATCATGTGGTCGGTCTTGACCGACTATAATTTTTTTACTTGTTTTTATTGCCCTGTATCTATCTTAATTGTGTACCAATCCAAAAACTACACAGGCACACTACTGGCAATTGAAATGATTTTTTTATTGTCATATTCGGATTCAGCGATCCCAAAAACCCAGAAATAACAGAGTCTATCCTCTGGGTCTGGACATTTTTTTTGTGTGCCAGTGCTATTAATAGATGTTTGTACAGCCACTATCGAAGGTTAATAGTGTTATGTTCTTTTAATGTTACATAGTTCATTTTTAATTTTTTTTAGATTGGTTATTTTTTCCAGTGCCAAAAGTATAAAAATAATTTTGTAAACATTAATCGCGAGGTGTTCCTAAAAAACCCCTTACCGACCCCAAACCTGTGCAGTTTTTTTTTTATTATCAATTTTTTAATTTTTTTTTTTTAGATGTTAACACTCTAACTTGTTTATTTTTTTAAGTTTTTATATTAAATTAATTATTTAAAAATTTTAGTTTTAAATTTTTCAATTTAAGCAACATCTACTGTATTTTATTTATAAATAGTTACGTTTCGAATTAAAAACGATTAATGTTCAACGAAATTTGATATTTTGTTAAATAATTTTTTAAACAATTAAACAATAATTATGCAAAAAATTCAAGTTTTTTTTTGTTTATAAGTATTTGAATGAATTTATTTATTAAATCTGCTATTTTGATTGAATGTTTATCAAATTTGACTAAATTTTCAAGTGGCTGATGTTGTTTGTTTTTCTGTATTTCTGTCTATTTGTTTGAGAGAACACGAACAAAACAGATCAAAAAATGACAGAAGATTCATTGATATTCAAATTAATCTAAACAAAAAAAAAAAATTAAACAAAAAAATATTATTTGTTTAAAAATTAAAACACTTCCGATATATAAGTGGAAGAATTTTATTTGGTATTTGCTCAAATATTTAGATATATTATTTTTTATTTTTAAGAACTATTAAATTAAATACTACTGTAATTAAAAACCCACAGCCAGCCAACAATCACCAAACACAATAAATGTTGGATCATCAGCAAACAAAGAACAACAATTAGGATAGATACACATCAAGAAATATTGGATTTTTTATATTAAATTATCATATGAAAAGTTTTGATTTCAAAAAAAACAATTCATTCAAAAAATTTAAATATTGTTTTTGTTTTTTTTTAATAGTTTTTTGATGAGAACAAAAGCCATTTAAACAAAATAAAAATATATAAAAATAAATATTACCTTGAAATAAATATTTGATTTAATAAATAAATATCATCAATTTAAAAAAATAAAAGTAAAACAATATGTATAAAAAAAAATTGACAAAAAAAATTAATCAGAATTTAATTAAGTCAACTTTTTTTTGTATAATTAACAATACACATAAAAATTTTATTAATAAAATTAAATACTTTCACATGTACACTAAGTCGGCATTTGTTTGTATGGCATCCGATTTTAAACGACCGGGTAAATTTTTACTCTCGTAGGTCTAAAACTTATGTGGTACAAATTTGAGGCCAATCGGATTAAAATAACCGCCACGCCCGTCTTTTAAAATTTTGAATTTTTGAAAATTAAAAAAAAATATATCTTGCTATACATTACTTTTATTAAATTTGGCATGCTGAATACGAAAATAAAAAAAAAAAAATCTGAAATCGGTCAAGCGGTTTTCCAATTGAAATTTGCTAAAAAAAACTTCCAAAAACCAAACATTTGTTCCACAACGTATGATTTTAAAGTGAAAAATAATGCTTTACTAATAATTTGTTATGCATGATTATTGGAAAAAATGTATTTCGTATTTATTATTATTATTTCTAGACATTAAATCATTGATGACTTATATTTGGTTACATTATGTATTATTTCAAAGTTTGAAATAATGCATTATTTATAATTGGATGCATAATGCATTACAATAACATAAAAAATTAATATTTTATAAAAAATGCATAAGTTTAAACTACACTCAAAAAAAAAAAACTGTAAAGTTAACAAAAAATTTAGTTAAATTTAACTAAAAAAGCACCTGATTTTGGGCCTACTAAATTTTTAGTTAATTTAACTAAAAATATTTAGTTAACTTTTCGTAGAATGAATGTAGCAAAAAAAACCGTAACTTTAACTAAAAATTTTGCTGAAATTTCGTAACGTTTTTATGTACATATATTAACAAAAAAATTAGTTGAATTCAGCTAAACTTTTGTTATTTTTCGTAAACTAAAATTTAGAAAATATTTTGTAAAAAATTAAAAGTTTATTTTTTCTATTTTTGCATCAGCTTAAGTAGAACTTATGAGATTTGCATAGGAGGCTTCACAAGAAATTCCACTTAACAAATTTGTTACGAAAAATCAGCAAATTAATTAGTAAAAATTCGTAAACTCAGTTTTGAAGTCAACAAAAAAAATTAATTCAAAATTTGTTCAAAACTAGTATTTTCGTAAATTGAACTTAACTAAAAAAAGTAGTTAAAACGCTGATTTTAACTAAAAATTTGCTAAAAAGCCAGTAAACTCGAGTTAACAAAAAAAAATTAGTTAACTTTAGAGTTTTATTTTTTTGCGTGTAGTGATGGGCTCACGACAGGAATTTTTTTTAAGACACACACTCACTCACGAGCATATTTTATCTACTTACACTCACATACAATCACGTGAGTAAATTTACAAAATACAAAATTACTTTTTCACTACTCGTAACACCTAATATCGTCCATTTCACCAGACATTTGGTAATTTAAGGCATTTTTTGACCGAGGGTCTTCCGATTTTTGTTACTTTTTTCATACAGATACACTAAAAAAAAAAACTGTAAAGTTAGCAAAAAATTTAGTTAAATTTAACTAAAAAAGCACCTGATTTTGGGCCTACTAAATTTTTAGTTAATTTAACTAAAAATATTTAGCTAACTTTTCGTAGAATGAATGTAGCAAAAAAAACAGTAACTTTAACTAAAAATTTTGCTGAAATTTCGTAACGTTTTTATGTACATATATTAACAAAAAAATTAGTTGAATTCAGCTAAACTTTTTGTTACTTTTCGTAAACTAAAATTTAAAAAATATTTTGTAAAAAATTCTAAGTTTATTTTTTCTGTTTTTACGTCAGCTTAAGTAGAACTTATGAGATTTGCATAGGAGGCTACATAAGAAATTTCACTTAACAAATTTGTTACGAAAAATCAGCAAATTAATTAGTAAAAATTCGTAAACTCAGTTTTGAAGTCAACAAAAAAAATTAATTAAAAATTTGTTCAAAACTAGTATTTTCGTAAACTGAACTTAACTAAAAAAAGTAGTTAAAACGCTGATTTTAACTAAAAATTTGCTAAAAAGCCAGTAAACTCGAGTTAACAAAAAAAAAATTTGTTAACTTTACAGTTTTATTTTTTTGAGTGTACTCTATGAAGCCAATTTAAAATTTCATCCGTCTGATCTAAAATATTCGAAAAACTCGCGATTTTCTTTACGATTTTCGTTTTTAAAAAAAGTAAAAAAAGGCAAAATCTGTGTAACTTTGAGCAGCTGTATTTTCTAAACTACTTATCGCATTTTAACAATCTATAGCGCATACGAATGGTATGCAAGTCTATTTCAATTTCTAATAATTTGAAAAAATATTGGTAGTTTAAAAGTGCATTTTATATGCAAATGCAGTTTTGAAGTGCATTTTGCGAAACTTTTACCCCTTTAATTTTTTTTTAATTAGCATATTTGGAAAATTTAGAATTTTTGCTACAAAAAAAATGTTTTCATTATAATGGACCGAGAATGTATGCTATTTTTAATATTTTTTTTTAAAAAATACTTCCTTAAGTTTCCCTTATAAAAATTTTTATTTTTTAATTTTTACCAAAATCATGTAAAAAGACATGTTTATAAACCGTTATATTTTCAAAAGTAGTAATCGTATCTTATTGTTTTTATGCACATTAGAAAGGTCTTTTTGTCTATTTCTTTTTCTGTCTATATTGACTGCAAGACACAATTTTTCAACGAGATCGGTCAAGGATTCTCTGAGTTAGAGGGGGTCGAAATTTGACATTTTGGCAAAAGAGGTGTTTATTCTCATCCATGTTACTTCTTACCTATTGTTTTTAGCAAAATGTGTCCCAAATAGTTTAGATAGCAATTTCTTCAGTCTTTCAAAAAAAAATTATAAAAAAAATAAAAAAAAAAAATTTGATTATTTTTCTTAAAAATTCAAAACTTTTTTGACTTTTTCCTCATATTGGGCCCTTTTTTTTTTTGATTCAAAAGAAAGCTTAGGTGATTTCCTTCAAGAGCTATGGGGCCGCTTAGTGGGATGCGAGTGGGATATCTATGAATTTTTTTTTTTTAACTTTGGAACACAAAAAACGGTTCTTTACTCCGGGACACCCTCTAATATTGATAGGTTTAAAAAAGAAAGCATGAGCCAAAAAATAAGGGCGGTGGGGTGGGGCCATATGGCTCCTCATCGGGGTCAAAATTGGGCGTAATAGTTTTTAAAAATATCTGCTTTTATAATGTACTAGCTATACCCGGTCCGCGTTGCTGGCCCTAAGAAAAAAACTATTGTATATTGCATCTTAATTTAAATATAGTGTCGGACAAAATTAAAGCACGGGTCCGGGCCCAGCAAGTACCATTTGGTTCCACCCTCAGTTAGCACTATCTATAGAGAAATCTCAACAAAATCGGTTCAGCCGTGATTTCGAAACATACAGACATAACCTTAAGTATAGTACAAAGGGGCATGTAATTTAACGCATTTTTATCCAATCGTGATAGTCTAAAGTTCCATGCTGCATCCACGATTAGTATCTGTGCTGCAAATTTCATTGACATCACCCAGGCAGAAAAATACAAACGGGCCAACGTTGGAATGAAGTTGGCGGCGACGGTACCAACGTTGGCGAATCATACCCGTTTCTAAGTCTACGACGTCATTCCGAGGTTGAAATGATAACAGTGGCCAACGATCGCTCGACTTTTTTTTAACGTTGGGATAACATTGATTTTACAAATTTACGACATTGGATTTAACTTTTGCTTAGGGATCTATTGAAAATCTTGATGTAGTGCTTTTTAGTTACAATTTTGTACAAATTGGTTGAAAAAGCAACTACTTAAGTGTTCACTTAGATTAAAGAGTTGAGGTCTATGTAAATCGAAAACTTTTAAAAAAAATAAAAATGTTAAACTTTTAAATTATAATCTATAGTGTAGTGTTTTATGTAAACACAAAGTTGTGCCAACACAATATTTTTAGTAAAACTGTTTTACATTATACAATGTTGTATTTTTGGCTAGCCCGATATTGTACCAACACAAAATTTTTGGTACGGTTGGCAATTTCTGACTGGGCAGTTTTGTCGTTTTTGTGTGATTGCGAAAGAGGAGGAAATAACTTTTTATTTATGAAAAACGGGAGTGATATTGTAAACCCTTTTGAAGAATCGCGCTATACATATGACCTACAGTTCCCACTCGATAAGTTCTATCAGTAGTGACAGATTCGGCTTATCCGTTTTTGCGTGATTTCACAACAGGCAGATATAACGTTCAGTATAAAACAAAGGGGCTTGTCAATCTACACCTCTTTGTTCAATCGTGGTCAGTATAGTACTAAGGGCGTTGCAATTTTGATCCCTTTTTCCAATAACGATCTTATATGGCCAACATATGCACTTGGTTAGCACTGTATGTAGTGAAAATGTCAAGAGAATCGGTTCAGCTGTTTTTGTGTGATTGCGAAACAGGCAGACAATGTCCAGTATAGTACAAAGGGGCGTGGCATTTTACGCCCCTTTTTCCAATCGTAGTATAACATGGCCTATAGTTCCGCACTCGGTTAATACTATCAGTGCTGAAAATTTAATTAAAACCAAATCAACAGTTTTTGCGTTATTGCGGAGCATGCAGAAATAAAATTCAATTCAATACAAAGGGGCATGGCATTTTACGCCCATTTGTCCGATCACGCTCTTATTTGGCACACAGTTAGTACTTGGTTAGTAGTATCGTTGGTTTAAATTTCATCAAAATCGGTCGAGCCGTTTTTTATATATCGATGTCATTAGTGGTGCAATATAAAAATTAGATTTTGCCCATCCCTCCGCCCACTGGCAAAAAAGCATGGCATTTTACGCCCATTTGTCCGATCACGCTCTTACTTGGCATATAGCTAGTACTTGGTTAGTACTGTCTTTGGTTTAAATTTCATCAAAATCAGTCCATCCGTTTTTTTATATATAGATGTCTTTAGTGGTGCAATGTAAAAATTCGATTTTGCCACGCCCCTCCGCCCACACGCAAAAAATTAAAAATCAGACTGCACAGTGTTACTCCCTAGGCTATTCTGAATATTTCCTGAAAATTTCATCAACATCGGTCCAGCCATTTTTGCGTCCATAAGGAGCATACATATAGCCGTTTTTTGCATTATTGAAATAACTTTCAATTCAATAAAAAGTTGCATGGCATTTTACGCTACTTTGTCCGATTTGGCACATAGTGAGTACTCAGTTAGTACTATCTTTGATATAAATTTCATCAAAATCGGTCCACCCGTTTTTTATATATAGATGTCATTAGTGGTGGAATGCAAAAATTGGATTTTGCCACGCCCCTCCGCCCACAGACGGAAAATCTAAAATCCGATTTGACTGTGTTACTCCCCAGGCTATTCTGAATATTCCCTGAAAATTTCATCAAGATCGGTCAAGCCGTTTTCGAGTCCATACGGAACATACATACATACATACATACACACATCCATTTTTATATATATAGATGAGAGACCCCTAGGGAGTGGAGATAGGGTGTTATAATGTTCGGACAAAGTGTTGGTAACTAAAAAATAATGGCGGTTGGTCGTAATTTTTTCCCCTTAGGAAGTGGAAATAGGGGTATGGCATGTTCAAGATGTTGGGGGCAGAAAATTATTGAAGGTCGGTCTCACATTGCACCCCTCCAGGGGCGTTTCTAGGGGAGTTTTGGGGCTTTTTGAGGATTTTTACCTCTTTACGCCCAACTTTGACCCCGATGAGGGGCCATATGGCCCCACCTCACCGTCCTCATTTTTTGGCTCGTACTTTCTTTTTCGAACCTATAAAAATTATAGGGTATCGCGGATCGAAATCGATAACTGGTTAGCTATCCCACGCCTAATAGTGCAAATTGAAGAACCGTTTTTTGTGTTCCAAAGTTAAAAAAAAAAAATTTTCATAGATATCCCACTCGCATCCCACTAAGCGACCCCATAGCTCTTAAAGGAAATTACCTAAGCTTTCTTTTGAATCAAAAAAAAAAAAGTACCCAATTTGAGGAAAAAGTCAAAAAAGTTTTTGATTTTTAAGAAAAAAAATCAAAAATTTTTTTTTATTTTTTTTATAATTTTTTTTTAAAAGACTGAAGAAATTGCTATCTAAACTCTTTAGAACATATTTTGCTAAAAACAATAGGTAAGAAGTTAGGTTAGGTTAGGTTAGGTTGTAAGTGGCTGCTGACGTTTTACGTCAACACACGTAGACTCTGAGGTCCATTGTGATACCACGGGATCGTAATAGGTTTCCCTACTAGTCCCTGTCGTTAAACCAGTTTGAGCTTCTTATGAAACTCCTTAGATGTTGAATTTTGACATCCGACAAATCAGAAAGATCGTACAGCTCCCTAGATCCCAGTGAAGCAAGTCGCTGACCAGAAAGTGCCGGGCAATGGCAAATAAAGTGTTCGATAGTTTCCAACTCCTCTTCATCCATGCAACTTCGGCAAAAGTCATTCGACGGCACATTTAACCGCTCTGCGTGCTTCCCTATAAGACAGTGTCCGGTAATTATAGAAACCACCGTCGAAATCTCTCCTCTTGGAAGCGATATCAGCTCACTTGTGCGCCCCTGATTAAGAGAAGGCCAAATCAGTCGTGTTGTCTCACACGTCCATCCATTTGCCCATCTTTGATTAGTCTCCGTCGCTGAACAAAGCCGTAGGTTTTGCTTCCAAGTTTCTAGAGGCATACCAACACATTCCAATTCTGTTGGAACCTGTAAGGTAGTTCCTAGTCTTGCAAGCTCATCGGCTTTGCAATTCCCTGGAATGTCTCTGTGCCCTGGGACCCATATGAGTCGTATGTTAAACTGCTTGGCCATCTCATTTAAAGACGTGCGGCAGTTAAGGGCAGATCTTGTTTTCAGAAACATTGAATCCAGGGACTTGACCGCGGCTTGACTGTCAGTATAGATGTTGACTGCGGTTGTAGACAAGACATTGCAGCTCAACCAGTCAGCCACTTCCTTTATTGCCAGCATCTCTGTCTGGTAAACACTGCAATGATCTGGCAATCTACGAGCCAGGCTCAATCCAAGCTCTTCCGAATAGACCCCAAAGCCCACTTGTTCGTGCAGCCTCGATCCATCTGTGTAAAAATTTATGGTAGCTCCTCTTCCCGGAGTATCCCCCATCCAAGACTCCCTGGATGGTATCATAGTGGTAAAGTGGCGCTCAAAAAGGCTCAAAGAGGGAGCACAATCCACATTTTGTGGTATTGTTATCTTTTTCAAGATCGCGCTATGGCCACAATCGCTGCTCCTCCATTGCAGCGTGCTATTAAGTCGAATTGCCGACGCAGCTGCATACTGCCTACCCAATATGTCCAAGGGTATCAGGTGAAGGAGGATTTCTAATGCAGCCGTAGGTGTAGTACGAAGAGCACCAGTTATGCACATTGACGCCATTCTCTGTACCTTCGTGATAAAGACACAGTTCGCTTTTGTTTCTAAAGCAGGCCACCAGACAATGATACCATACAGCAAAATTGGACGCATCACTGCTGTATAGATCCAATGAACGACTTGAGGGCTGAAACCCCATCGTTTTCAATGGCCCTTTTACAGGAATACAAAGCAATCGTTGCTTTTCTCACCCGTTCCTCAATATTACGCCTGAAATTCAGCTTCCTATCTAGAAATACTCCAAGATACTTGGCTCCATCTGAGAAGGTGATTTCAGTACCGTCCAGAGAAATAGGATCGAAAGCAGGAATCTTAATTTTCCTTGTAAATAAAACAAGCTCTGTTTTACTAGGATTAACTCCTAGACCACAGTCTCTTGCCCATTTAGACAGATCTTTCAGAGAACCCTGAAGAATGTCCCGCAATGTTGGCAGATGCTTCCCCTTTACCGCTATCGCGACATCGTCAGCATATGCGACAACATGACAACCACGTGCTTCTAGAGATAGTAGCATTGAATTCAGTGCCAGGTTCCAAAGAAGCGGCGAAAGAACACCTCCTTGTGGTGTGCCCCTATTGACAAATCGAGATATGACGGACGCTCCCAATTCAGACGTTATACGTCTACTGGCAAGTAGGCTTTCCACCATTAAAACGATTTCACGCTTTACTCCCAGACCAGACAATGCCAATATTATCGATTCTGGGATGACATTATTAAAAGCCCCCTCAATATCAAGAAAGGCCACCATAGTGTACTCCTTTACCGAAAGCGATCTCTCGATGGTACCAACGAGCTCATGAAGAGCTGTTTCCGTTGATCGTCCCTTGCTGTATGCATGTTGCTTTGTCGAAAGCAACCTCGGGTCAATCACTCTACGCAAATATGAGTCTATCATTCGTTCCATTGTCTTTAACAAAAAAGAAGACAGACTAATTGGTCTGAAATCCTTCGGAGCTGTGTGGGAACTTTTCCCAGCCTTCGGGATAAATACGACTCTGGTATCCCTCCATTTTAAAGGAATATACGACCAGTTGATGCATGCTGTGTATAGATTATACAGCAACGGGGCTATATAGTCCAACACTTGCTGCAACTCAGCCGGGATTATACCATCAGGTCCCGGGGATTTATAGGGCCTGAAGCTTTTTATCGCCCAGATTAATGTTGGCATATTTATTATTTCCGAAGCAATTTCAGATGCTTGGGCGTCAGAACGTTCCAAAGCTTGAAACGGCGTCATGGAATTGCCCGGAAAATGCGTGTTTAAAAGGAGATCCAGCGACTCTCCACTGGAGGAAGACCACACCCCATTAGGATCTTTCAGGTATCCTAGGGTGCAAGGAGAAGAAGCCAGAACCTTGCGCAGCCTGGATGCCTCAGAAACGTCTTCTATGTTTCCACAGAAGTTTTTCCAAGAATCACATTTTGCATTTCTGATCATCTTTTTATAACTCTTAAGTTGCAGCCTGTATGCAGACCAGTCCTCGTCCGCTCTTGAAAATTTAGCCTTATTAAAGAGCTTTCTGCAGGAATCTCTGCTCGTCTGCAACTCATTTGACCACCAAGGTGGCTTTTTTTCCCTCTAGGCTTTGCAGAAGGGCAAGACGCATCCAGGCACCTATTACAAACATTTGTTATATGGTCAACCAGACAGTCAATTTCCGCTAAACTATGCGGTTCAGATAGGGGTACTTCATCCAAAAGCAAAGAAAAAGTCTCCCTATATTTCACCCAGTTTGTTCTCCTCAGATTTCTAGAGACTGTCTCAACCGGGGCACGCTCCCTGAGTAAAAACTCAATGTAGCGATGATCTGAGAAAGAATGCTCTTCCAAAACTCTCCAGTCATCAATTCTATCAGACAATGTATCTGATACAAGTGTTACGTCAAGAACCTCTTGCCGCGTACTTGTAACGAAAGTTGGTTCACCACCCTTGTTACAAATATACAGGTTAGTGCTTAACAAAAACTCCAAAAGTGATTCGCCTCTATCATTTGTGTCTGTACTACCCCATATTGAATGATGTGCATTAGCATCACAACACACTACTAACTGGTGTCCCCTAGATTCAGACTCCCGAATTAGACCGACAACCTTCTCCGGGGGTATTGACCCCGGATTAGGAAAATACGCAGAGGCGAGCCAAATAGATTTCCCATGAAGCTCTAAGCTAGCCGCTGTTACATCCATATCACTAAAAGTTGACAAAAAGAATATATTTAAGCCATTTTTCGCCAAGATGCAGGCTCTTGGTGAGCCCTTACCTTTGGCAACCATCAACTTAAACCCAGGGGTCTTCAATCCGCAAACTCTGCCACCCCGCACCCAGGGCTCTTGGATAAAAACCAAGTCAACTGCTCCTGTCGTCAGGCGCAGCAAGAGTGCAACTGAGGCTGCCTTACAGTGATGGAGGTTTATTTGTAGGAACCGCAACATCTTGTTTTATTTCCACCATCCTTTCCACCACCGTGTTATTGGCTTCATCCTCCGTGTTATCAAAGAGGTCGCATTCGTCCCCAGATTCGGTTTCGAATAAGCCAGATATATATCCCATCTGTTCTGAATCGGAGGTAAGAAGTTACATGGATGAGAATATCCCAGCAAAACTTTGGTAATGGGTAGTGATTATATAACACATTACCAGGTAATGTATATACCTTATTTGTAGCATTATTTTAGGATGTCTTACCAAACATTTGTTCCACAACGTATTATTTTAAAATGAAAAATAATGCATTACTAATAATTTGCTACGTAATGCATGATTATTGGAAAAAATGTATTTCCTATTTATTATTTCTAAATATTAAATCATGGATGACTTATATTTGGTTACAATATGTATTATTTGAAAGTTTTAAATAATGCATTATTTATAATTGGATGCATAATGCATTACAATAACATAAAACATAATTATTTTATAAAAAAATTCATAAGTTTAAACTAGAGATGTTCTCACGACAGGAAATTTCTAACGGAACACACTCACGAGCATATTTTATCTACTTACACTCACTTACAATCACGTGAGTAAATTTAATACAAAATTACTTTTTCACTACTCGTAACATCTTATATATTATCTTCTGGTATGCTATATTATTTCATTTCTCGTAACCTATAAAATATCATATATTTTACACCTTACTCGTATTCTTCGTTATAAATTTATGACTTATTTTATACCTTACTGGTATTCTTTGTGATAATGTGGATGCATTACTTTGAGTCTCATCGCCTGTTAAAATCATCAATGCTGCAATGTATAAAATAAGAGATCCTATACCTTATTTTATACCTTATTTGGTAATCTAAGTTTTGCTGGGATACACCTCTTTGGCTAAAATGTCAAATTTCGACCCCCTCTAACTCAGAGAGTTCTTGACCGATCTCGTTGAAAATTTGTGTCTGAACTACTATCCAATAGGACTAACCTTGGGGCAAATTTCATCCCGATCGGAAGACATCGGTTTCAAAAGTTGTGTCAGTTGACACGAAAACCCCCATATTTCATTAACTCAACTAACACCGACATAGGTTCCTTTTTAACGTTACTAATGGATAATTTTATTATTGTCATGAATAATTAACAATTTGTCAGCATAATTAATTTTCTTGCTAAAATTGCAATTAAACTTTATTTATGTATTTCTTTTTTCTGCGTAACACTTCTCGCAACAGACCTCAGAGTATAAGTAGTATGTGTGCTGAATAAAGCGTCAATAGCCACTTAAAACCTGAGACTTTTAATATAATATGGATTCTGGTTTGGCTACATTTTTTAATTTGTGCGTGTAAGTCCTTCTTTTGTAAAGGTCCTGTGGAGCTAGAGAATCGAAAGTTTTGCTTCACCCTAATAAACTTTTATACATAACAAGCTCGTTTGTTTTTTATTCGAAAAATAAAATTTATAGTTGAAACTGAATAAAAAGTAATAAAAATCATTTTAAAAATTAAGTCATATTAATTTATGTATAATTATAATGAAACGTGTCACATTAACTAACAAATTTATATAGAATAATTTTAGTTTTGATATTAATTATGACTTTGTGCCAAAACTTTGAATAAGCCGTTTAACAGTGTTGAGAGCTTGATTAAAAATGGTCAAACATTTGAATCATGGATGTTAAAGTTGGTACAATTGTACTTTTTTTGGTACATTTTAACCTTCAAAAGTACCGTGGTACTACCGCGACTCATTTGGTACAATTTAATAATTTCCAATTTTATCGAAATATCGTTGAAGGACCTCAAATTTTCTTCACTAATTAAAAAAAAAGGCTCAAAATAAAATTTCAAGTCTAAATTGGGAAACTTTTTTTTAGAAAAATTTTCAGATGTTAAAAACTTGTTTTTAAAGAAAATGCCTCAGAATTTGACACTTGATCAGTTCATGTGAATAAGGACGAAAATACCATTTGTAGAATTTTACAAGGGACAATAAAAACGCAGTAAACGGTTAAAAATTACTACAATATTTTTCTCAACTTGTTTGCATTAGCTTTAAGATTTAACTCACTTCCACCCATATACAAAATTTTTGTAAGGTATTTGAAAGAGAACATGCCTAAAATTCGACTTCAATTTTTAAAAGTCCTTTTTTTATTTAATTTTCTATTAAAACATCCATTTATGCAGAAAAATGTATTTTCGAAAAAGTGGTCTATTCGCCCTTATTCGTATAAACTGTTCAGTTGATGAAATTCTTACCTACTTTTATCAAAGAAAAAGTCTCCGATTTTTTTACAGAAGTTTCACTCAATTACCCATTGATAAAAACTTAACTTTTTCATACAGAAAAAGTAAGATAGTACTAATTGCAGATTCTGAGACATTTTATCGTTGGAGAAATTTTGGATCTCGATGCATTTTTCGTGTTCACACATTCAGGTACATTTTTCGTGATCATAAACTCACAATCAGATTACTATACCAGTCGAAAAATTCTGGGATTTTGAGAGTTATTCTTCTAGAAAAAGTATCGAACACTGAGACATTTTTCTGCACACTAGATTCTAAAAAATTGTTCAAAAACGCCCCTGGCGCCCCAGGATATAAAAGATCAGGTAAAACCGAATTTAACAGTTTTATGTGTTTTTAATAAAGTTTTTATAAAAAAAAAATTGGTACCGTGAGGGTCCAAAAAGTACAATTTATTTTGAAAATTGGTACAAAATTGAAAACCCCATTTAACATCCCTGATTTGAATACAAACCCAGTGTACATTTATACTTCAAAAAGACTCATTAAAGAGTCTTTAGACGCTCAGAAATTATATCCTTATGTGTAATTTTTGGTCACTCTTTCTGAGCTCTCTTATATGACTCTGAGCTCTCTTATATGACTCATAAAAGACTCTAAAAAAACTGTGCTCTTATTGTTTTCTGAGTCTTTTGAAGTCAAAAAAAAAAATATTTTGAATTTTTTTAATGTTCAATAACAAGAGACAAATTTGTTCCAATTAGGATTAAAAATTTTGATCGTTCTATAATTATTCATATTTTGGAACCTTAAAAGAAACATAATTTATAAGGGTTCAGAAAATTGTACACAGAGAAGTTTTTGTTTTGAAAATATTTAAAATATTCACTTTAAATCTTGATTTAGATCAGTGATGGACATTTTTGTAATTCCTTTTTCCGCGGGAATAGGCTAAACAAGTGAGAGTGTTACATTCGGCTGTGCCGAATCTTTTATACCCTCCAAAATGTAAAAAAAAAATATTAAAAAAAATCCAGGGGCGTCTTTTTTTTTGGGGGGGGGGTTGGTGGGAGACGTTAGGGGGCACCTTCCCCTTGCGATTTTGAACTTCTTCTGAGATAAGAATGTTGCATTTGCTTACCAAAAGTACAAAAAACTCTGCAAAAAATGCGGTTTTTCTTGGGTTGGTTTAGTTCTCCAAGGAGGAACTTTTTTCCCCTTGGTCCGATTTTGCCCATTTCCGAACTTAACCTGCCTAGGTATATAAGACATATTCGTGCCAAACTTCGGAAGTCTAGCTCTTTTATTTTGAACTGTATCGTGTCCTCTACAGACGGACAGACGGACGGACGGACATCGCTAGAATGTCTTAGAATCGATCACTGATCAATAAAATATATACTTTATGGGGTCCTAGACCGATATTTCGATGCGTTACACACGGAATGACAAAGTGAGTATACCCCCATACTGTGGTTAGAGGGTATAAAAATGCTGCTTGTGCGCTGTCGACACACGTACACTTTTCTTTTCGCTTGCTACTACCAACACAAGCATTAATGTTATAGTATGTGTGTGCGCACCACTGATTTAGATGCATGAGAGGTTATTGAGAATGTGATGAAAGTTTCAAGGATTATTTTCAGAGTATTTGAACCTTCTAAAGACAATTTAAAGTCAACGCAATCTTTTTACACGACTTTTTTTGATTTGGACTTTTTTTAATTGTTATAATTGTGTAATATAAAGGTCATCTGTGGCCAAAATACTTTTGTGCTTTGCAGCCCCGCAAAATGACCCAATAATATTTTTTGGATGTAATCTAAAGGGTGTTTAAAAATACTTCAGTAGGGCATAAAAAGTTAAACTAAGATTTTAAAACTCTTCAGGGTTTTTTGTGTCAGGAAGTATACTTTAATGTTTTTTAGTGTCATTCAAGATAGACTCGGTTATCCGAAATTTGTTTCACAAGTAAATCCGCCTGTTTTTGTTACTCTTGTATCACTGTGCGTAATTTAGTTGGTTAGCAACAACAATTTATTATCTTATTGAAGCATAAATTTCTAAATCCACTCATCGAAATTCAGTATTATTTCTCAATTAATAAAACGACCACCACCGTTCTATTCGCTGTTTTAATATAAATCAGTCATTTAATAAAATTTATAGATTAGTGATTGTCTGGCCACGCGTTTATTTGAATTTTGTAGCCGTTCTTTTGTTTTTAGAATTGCCAAAATTTATTCTAACCATTTTCAAGATATTCTTGAAAATTTGCATAAATGCAAATAAATGTTTTGATCATACATATTAGCATAACTTTTTAGTGACTTCTTTTATTTATTTATTTATTTGTTATTATTTTTATATATTTTTTTTAGTTTTTATTGGTTTCAAGCTAATAAAACATAACTACACCCAAAATAATACTACAGTAAAAAATACAGTAAAAGTGTTATAACTTTAACTTTACTACTTTTTTAGTAATTTACAGTATAAATTTAGTTTTACAGTATAAATTTAGTTATTTTTTGAACTTGGAATTTACTGAATACTGATTTTTTTACCGATTTTTTAATAATTTTTGTTAGTAATTTTTAAAAATTTGGAAACTTATTTTTGACACCTAAAAATGTAAAATTTACATTTTTGAAAAATTTTTTTTTAAACACACATAGCAAATTTGAATTGAAAAAAAAAAAAAAAACAAGTAAGAGTGTTAAATTCGGCTATGCCAAATCTTTTATACCCTCCAACATGCAAAAAAATAAAAAAATATGCGGGGCGTTTTATTTTTTTTTGGGGGGGGGGGTCGTGGTGATTTGGGGGAACAAATTTCCTCTCAAATATGTGTTTAAAAATTCATTCCTATGTTTTTTGCACTAAAGAAATGCAAGTTTATCATAATTTAATTTTTTTTTTATTCTACGCCCATAAAAGAGGTGGGGGGCGGACCAAAAAAACGACATTTTATAATTCTCAGGGTCCAAATGCAGGACTTTGAACTTCTTGTAGCATAAAAATATTGAATTTGTTAAACAAAAAGACAAAAAATCATGTAAAAAGTGATTTTTTTCTGAGGTTGGTTGAGTTCTTTAAGGGGGAACTTTTTTCCCCCAGGTCCGATTTTGCCCATTGCCCAACTTAACCTGCCTAGGACCACAAGACATATTCGTGCCAAACTTGAGGAGTCTAGCTCTTTTATTTTGGACTGTATCGTGTTAACTACAAACGGACGGACAGACGGACGGACGGACAGATGGACAGACGGACGGACGGACATCGCTAGAATGTCTTAGAATCGATCACTGATCAATAATATATATACTTAAGGGGGTCCCCGAACGATATTTCCATGCGTTACACACGGAATGACTCTCCAACCCATACTGTAGTTGGGGGGTATAAAAATAAATGTATATATTTTTTTTTAATTTCTAAAATAGAGTATTGCCAGCCATCAAGCTCAATAATTATATTTTTTTGATCCAATTTTTTTATTAAAAAATTTGTCAAAATCGGTTTTGGGTAGGTTTTTGCTTTAAAATTTTTTTACCGTTTTTTTATAACTGCGTTAGTAAAAATTGACTAACGCGTTGTAGGGCCCTTTAATACTAACAATTAGTAAAAACTCTGTTCTTTCTCCTACACTTTTTCTTATTTTTCTTAACGACCTCCTGGGTCTAACTTCCAATCCTATCTATTCTTTCGCAGATGACAGCAACATTTGTCATTCATTTTCCTTTAATCATAGACCAAGCCTTACTGAGGTTGAAGCTATGAGGCGGAACATGAATGACACACTCAATCATGACCTCACGAAAATCTCCGAGTGGGGTCTTGCGAATAGGGTCGATTTTAATGCTCGTAAGACCCAATGTTGTATGTTGACCCACAAACGACCTGTGGAATCAGCGTCATCTGTATCCATGGGTGGTATAGCTATTGAGGAATCAGAAACTCTTGATGTTCTAGGCATGAAAATCCAATGTGATGTTCGTTGGAACAAACATGTTTTTCAAGTGTCGAAAGAAGCATTCAAGTGTCTTGGTTTCTTAAAACGGTGCAAGAATTACTTCACCCCGTCTGATCTCCTCACTATTTATACCGCCTATATCCGGCCGAAAATGGAATACAACTCCCATATCTGGGCAGGTGCTTCAAGGTCTATCTTGAAGCTTCTGGATCGGGTGCAAAGGAGTGCGTTGAAGCTCATCAATGACAGTAGGGTATCCAGCTCTATTGACTCATTGGAGCATCGTCGGAATGTGGGTTGTGCGTCATTGTTCTATCGATATTACCACGGTAAGTGTTCAGCTGAAATGGGAGAACTCATCCCTGTGACGCGGGTGCATGCCCGTAGTACTCGCCTTTCCAGCAGATCACATCCGTTCGTTGTTGACTGTCCAATGTCTCGCACAACGCATTACAGAGAAAATTCGTTTCTCGGTCGAACCAGCCGTATGTGGAATAAACTCCCGGCAGAAGTCTTCCCAGTCAGCTATAATTTAGAAAAATTCAAATTAAATGTCCACAAACACTACTCCCTATTTCCTTCTCCTCATAACCTATTTTCCTAATACCAACACAATGCATTGCATTAGTAGGGGGCATCCCCTGAGTGTTGGCTCAAAGTAAAAAAAAAAAAAAAAAAAAGTAGACACCATAGTAACTCTATTTTGACTTTCGAAATAATTTTTAAATATTCAGTATTTTCTTCTGGTTCTTTTAATTATTTTTTCAAAAAATTTTATACATTTTCCTACGATTTCGGTTCTTTTTCTTATTTGCGAAATGGCAGCACTGGTTATTTAATATCGTTCGATCTCTCGAAAAACAAAAAACTCAAACCACCAATTGTAGGGTAAAGCTCCATTTATTATATTCTTTTTAAATTTTTTTTAACTTTTTGGGGAAAAAACTATAGATTTGAAATAAAATTTTAAGAAACCTTTCACTTTGAGTATTAGTTTGTGTTTAGTTGAGATTTGCATAATACTTAAAGATAACCTTGAATATAAATTTTTTTTAGCAAAATAAATAATTTTTTAATACAATAAAATTGGTTGTATATTATTTATTTTATTAGAATAAAATTTTGTCTAATAAAAAACAAAATAAATACTGATCAAACGGAAAAATAAATATTCTAGATATGAGAGGAATCAAAAAATGTCATCAAACCTTATATCTAATGCTATTTTTATACCCTCTACAATTAGTGATAGAGGATAGCGGGGTGAAATAAAGCCATAGACAATAAGGCCATATGGCCTTATTATCAACCACGGTTGGAAATAATGCCAGTATGACATTTTGCACATTTGAAAATGTTTAAAAAATTTGTTCGTCCGTCCTTTCTCCATCTGTAGTTAACACGATGCAGTCCAAAATAAAAGAGCTAGACTCCCAAAATTTGTGACGGCAGGTTAAGTTCGTAAATGAGGAAAGGACCAGGGGAAAACAAGTTCCCTCTTGAAGAACTAACCATCCTCGGAAAAATACCATATTTTTACATGATTTTTTGTGTTTTTGTTTAACAAATGCAACATTTTTATGCTACAAGAAGTTCAAAGTCCTGCATTTGGACCCAGAAAATTAGAAAATGTCGTTTTTTCGGTCCGTCCCCCTTTTGTGGGCGTGGATTAAAAAAAAAATGTTAAATAATGATAAACTTGTATTTCTTTAGTGCAAAAAGCATAAGAATGAATTTTGATGCATGTATTTCGAGAGGAAATTCTGTGATATTTTTTTACTCAAGAAGTCTGACAAGGGAAGTAACTCAACCCTTATGAACCGATTTGCCTGAAACTTAAAATATATATCAAAGAGACAATTTTAAGGTTGGGGTGTCTCGGCTAATCGGCCATATCGGGGATTTAGGGGTTCAAAACATGGGTCAAAAAATGGCGAAAAAATCGTTTTTTGGATTTTTCAGCCATTTCTTTTTAAGAAACTAAGTGATGTTTTCATATGAGAATAAAGGTTTTTTTAATGCTTATCCAACGGTGGTATAATCTTGTAAAAATTCGGCTTCTTTAAATATTTTATTTAGGAAAATGTGTAAATTTTGGGGGGTACTTATGTGAAGATATAGACCTACAATATCCATATGGATAACAAATAATCTGTATTAAATTTAAGTCGACCCGTATTTTTTGCCCTAGATGATATTTCTGTTAGTTCGGAAGTTATCAAAATTTTCCCGAAGGTCCACATGGTTTCATAAGGGGACAACGAAATTTTTAAACACCGATATGGCCGATAATCCGAGACATCCCAACCTTAAAATGGACTCTTTAATATATATTTTAAGTTTCAGGCAAATCGGTTCATAAGGGTTGAGATACTTCCCTTATGAGATTTTAAGACATTTTTCCTAACTCAGATTTTGAGACCGATTTTCTAAAACAGATTCTCAGATTCTAAGACATTTTTTCCATGAGCAAAGTTTCAGATTTTAAGCATTTTTTAATATCAAACATCTGCGAAAACATTTTTCTAAGAAAAATTCATAAATATTAGTTTTATACAGAAAAAGCTTTTCTCCATAGAAAAAGTAGAATTTTTTATAAATATCTTTCTTTCTCTGATTAACAAACATTTTTCAAATTCGGCGTTTCTGATATTTATTTTTCTTACAGAATAAGTGTCTGTTTCGGAGACAGTTTTAAACAATTAAGAGAAAATTGCGCTTCAAAATATTTGTATATGGAATAATTCACAGATTTTCAGACATATTGAATATGAAAAGTGTCTTAGTTTCTGCTTCATTTTACTTTCAATTAAAACATTGAGTTAGGGCATTTGTATTTCCGAGACAACAATTTTGAGATTCTGACAAATATTCTGGCAGAAAAATTTACCGTTTCGAAAACATTTTCCTTCAGAAAAATTTTCTAATTCTGAAATGTTTTTATTTTTAATTATAGTTGTTTTTTATTTTACCTTTCCTATTTATTTCTAAAAATAAAACTTTTTTCCTTTGTTTGTGTCTGCAATTCCAGAACAGGTAAACCTTGGG
This sequence comes from Pegoplata infirma, assembly GCA_963921195.1. Lineage (NCBI taxonomy): Eukaryota > Metazoa > Arthropoda > Insecta > Diptera > Anthomyiidae > Pegoplata > Pegoplata infirma. The sequence continues at coordinate 1,848,802 of OY992536.1, read as the reverse complement.
AAATAATGTAAGAGACAAAAAAGTTGAAAGAAAGTATGAGGTGAGGTTGAGATTGCTAGAAATAGAATTGTAGTATTGGAAATTGTCAAAATGTATTCTGTAGAAACTATAAAAATTCACATACATATCGCTCCTTTACTTGTATAGTGTATATAAATGATGCAGAATTATTCGTTATATCGTGCTTTATATTGTGTCAAAAATTCGTATTAATATCTTTTAAACTCACCGTTTGAGAAGAGTACACGCCATTATTAAGTACATTTTCTATGTACCGGCCTTTTTCAATTAAAAACCAGTTTCAATAGTAAACTTTAAACGTGTTTTCTGCAAAATCAAATATTTTGAGTTCTGACACTATACAAGTAAAAAAGCGATATATAAAAACCAATTTCCATTAACAAGACAAACCGACATTTAAAACCCTACTGATAATAACACTAACTGGAATGTTTGAAACTGGTATGGAAATACCAGAAATGTTTATAATTTTAAGAAATTCAATTTTTCTTCTGCATTTTTTTCAACTTGAACCCTTATAAAATATTCTTCTTTATTTCCGATATTTGTCGAATATCATCCTCAGCGAATATAGTAGATTTAAATAAAAATATAAAATTCAAAAATTATAGTTGTTTATCACTTGTCATTTAAAATTTCAGTCAAATTTTATATGACGAGTAATAAGCAACTATAATTTTTGAATTTTATATTTTTATTAAAATCCACTATATTTCCTGAGGATGATATTCGACGAATATCGAAATATCGGAAATAAAGAAGAATTTAATTTAAAGAAAAGCCAAGGCTTTGAGCTGAAACATTTTATTTTTATAGTTTTTTTTTTTGTTTAAACAACTTTTTTCATATTTTTGCTTGTTATTTTATACTAAATCCTGAAATTTGTGAAATCAGTTCGGGAATGCCCAGGCCTTCGACACCCTTTTATACGCCACAGGCCATATGGCCTTTTTTCCTATGGCTATATTTCGCGCTGTACAGGGTATATGAGGCATTTCACACCAAATTTCCAGCAAAAAAACATGTGTCCCATGAATTTCTGAAAAGGTTGTATTGATAGCCCTATATGGAACTATAGGGTTTTTAAATTTTCCAAAACCTGGGCTTAAGAGGCGTGGCTAAATATTGAAAAAATTTTTAAATTTGTGTCGAGTTTCCTTGATTAAATATTTATCAAATTAAAACGAAATGCACCAAAATCCCAAAATTAAATTTTTGTATATTTTTTATTGAATAATTTTTCAGAACCCGTTATGAAATTTTTAATTTTGTAAAAAAAGTCAATTTATGAAAAATCCGGGCACTTTTTTTCTTTTTCTTTTTTTTTTAGTTTACAGTTTATCTATCCACACAAAAAAAAAACAGAAGCTCGTTTTTTTTTCGAGAAAATCGTATTTAAATATTGTAATTTATTTGTATTTTGTTGTTTCACCATAGCGCATGAGTAACAAATATTTGCAAAAATAAAAATGTTGCACATACGCTATGTTGAAACAAGAATATACAAGAAAATTATTTAATTCAATATTCAAATGCGATTTTCTTGTGTGGATAAACAAACATCTAAACATACAAAAAAAAACATTGGCCGGATTTTTTGATAAATTGACTTTTTTAAAAAAAATGGGAATTCCAGAACGGGTTCTAAAAACTTTTCAAAATAAAAATTTTTAATCGATAGCTTATAAAAAAAAAAACACAATAACGCAAAATTTTTTAGATTATGGTGCATTCCATTTCAAATTGATAAATATTAGGGATGTCGCGAATATTCGTCACTATTCGGTATTCGGCATATTCGGCATGTTTTTTGAATATTCGGTTAAATAAATATTCGGTAACAGTTTGCCGAATATTCGGCAAAATTTAAATTTGTTAAAAATAATACTTTATTTATGTTTGACTCTTTTTTGTAGTCATTTTAGTTTGATTTTTGTACAAAAAAAACATGAGCTCTTGATTCAAATTTGAATTGTTAAGGTAACAGAAAATATAGTGTCAACAAAAGCGTTGTTGTTTTTTAGTCTGGTACTTTTTTTAAATTTTTTACATAGATAAAATACAGGCGTATGAATAATGAAACTATTCGGCAATATTCGTATTCGGTTCGAGCCGAATACCGAATAGTAAATATTCGGTAAAATGGCGAATACACTATTCGCGACATCCCTAATAAATATTTATCAAGACAACCGGACAAAAATCTTACCAATTTTTCAATATTTAGCCACGCCTTCGAAGCCCAGGTTTTGAAAATTAGAAACTCAATACAACCTATTTTGTGTGGAATGTCTCATATATAAGTTTGTCATTCCGTCTGTAACTTATTGAAAAATCGGCGTGATACCCTATAAAGTATACTTATATATTATTATTCTAGCGATGTCACTCTGTCGGTTAAATGCACTACCGAACGTATAAAATGCGACTGAGACTTGACCTTGTACACTTGATTAAAATTGTTCTGCTGGTCCGAAATTCGGTCTCCAAACTTTTCCATCAAATCAGGTTCTAAGTTAAAAAAATATCGAAGTTTTGTGCATTTTTGGCAACTCATAGTGGATGAACCCGATGTGATGGGAACTTAAAAATAAGTCGAGGCTAAAGGTTAAACAATACTCTTTAAGATTCAGAACTCATTTGGTCAGACGCATTAACCTTTTGGGCACCAATTGAACAGTTCATGCGAATAAGGACGAATAGACCATTTGTATAATTTTACAAATGACGATAAAAACGCAGGAAACGGTTTAAAACTTATATTTTTGTGAACTTTTTTGCATTAATAGATTAGTGCATTATGCAAAAATGTTGGAAAAAATATTAGTTTTTAGCCGTTTCCTGCGTTTTTATCGTCATATATAAAATTATACAAATGGTCTATTCGTCCTTATTCGCATGAACTGTTCAATTGTCTTTCAGTGATGTCTTATTCTTCAGTATCGAAAAAAAAGTTTTTGTGGGAGAGACCTTATAAAAAGCAACTGATGTAATGGATAAGTTTTGAGATCGGATTTGTGACCAGGAGAATAACTGTAATCATGTGCGTCAAGTTTTTTTTTTATATGACTGGTACAAGAAAAAATCATATTTGGGGAATAAGGCATAATTAAAAGACAATTGGTACCCTAAGGGTTAATGCGACTAACCGAATGAATTCTGCATCCTCAAGACCAATGTTAATGCTTTACCCTCGACTTATTTTAAAGTCGCTATCACATCGGGTTCATCCGCTATGAATTGTCAAAAACGCCCAAATCGTCGATTTTTTTTAACTTTGACATCATTTTTCTCAAAAACCTGATGTGATGGAAAAGTTTGGAGACTAGATCTGTGAGTGCTAGAACAATTGCAATAAACTGCGTAAGGTCTCGTCCCAGTCGCATCAAGTATTTTTGAAAATGTAAAGTATTGTTAGCGATTACGGCCAAAATATTACACAGATATGATTGAAACATGTAAAGTATGTTTACTTTTTGTTGCCCCGAGAAGGTTGGTTTTGCATTTGAGCAATATCGTTTCAAAAAGAATCAGAAATTTTTTGGTAAAAAACACCGCCATTTTTTGATTTCACCCATATACATAAGGTAACATGAAATTACAAATTTCAATATATATATATGTATAAGTGATACAAAGAGTTCAATAAACTCTATAGTTTAGTAAAATACAATCGAAAATTATTGTTACCATTATTGGTTGATGTAAAACATAAACAAGAGATGAAATCAATTTTTTCTTTTAATTCATCTAAAATTGTAAAACCTGTCTACACTCTGAGCACTGAATTAAAATTTTTTATTTCCAGTTTATTGTCTCAAAATCTGATAGAGCAAAACAAAGCTGAAGATTTGTGGTAGTTGCGATAAGATGTCTTGTGTTGAGATAGATGCGTCATTTTTGGCCAACCACCCAAATTGTATAAACAAATCAATTTTTCACATAATTAATCATTCAAAACATTACTCAGTATGAATCTTCAATTAAGATTCTATATTAATACATATGAGGCATTCGATAATAACTAAATTATAGTTTTTATAGCTAAAGTGCCCCTGCTTTTTTCGGGTCGACTAAATTTTATGACAATTGGTATTTTTATATACACAATACAGTGGAGCAAATTTTCCTTTTTTAATAGTGTTTTAGGGTCAATATTAATACATAGTGAAAAATTAATTTCCAAATGAATTTTTCAGTTGTATTAACTGAAAATTCGGTTGCTGCTACTAAATTTCGCTGTGGCAAACAAATTTTATAGTTGTTCTAATTAAAGACAGGTGTACCGACAAAATTTAGTTGCAACTACCGATATTCAGTTGTTACAACCTTTATACAAATGCATCAACCGATTTTTTGTTAAAACTACAAAAGATATTGCCCCTGTTCAAATCCAAACTGACACTACACAGAAAAAAATAAAAAAAATATTTAATTAAAAAATTCGTAAATTTAATTAAAAAATTAATTAAATCCGGACCAATCACTAAAATGCGCAAATAAATTAAAAATATTTGTATGTCGTTAATTAAAAATAAATGGATTTTTATTTAATTAAAAACTTAATACTATAAATTAAAAAATTTAATTAAAATTTAAAAAAAAAATAATTAAAATTTTAATTGTATAAATTAAAAAAATTAATTAAAAATATTATATTAAAAAAAAAAATAATTTGTAAAAACATTCTTTTTGAATAAAATAGTTTAAAAAAAAAAATTTTTCTTCAAACTTTACCAAATTTATTTATGCCGTAAAGACATAGTCAGTGAGATGATTTTATAAAGTTGATTATAAACCTTTCATATACATACACATAAAACTATAAACAAAATGAGAATTCAAAAACCTATGTGAAAAATAAAAAAAACTTTCAACAAACTTTTTATACTTATGTATTTTTTTTTTGTATGTAATACAATGCAAGAGAAAAACATACACTCGCACACACACGGAAAACAAAACAAAAAAAAATAAGTAAAGCTAGAAATTTAATTAAACATTTAATTATATAAATTAAATACTTAATTAATATTAAATTTGAAAACAATTAAAATATTAATTAAAATAAAGTTAAAAATTTAATTGAACAATTAATTATATTAATTAAAAGTTTAATTAATATTAAATTAAAAAACAATTAAAATTTTAATTAAAATAAAATATACGATATTATTTTCTGTGTAGAGTGCTTTGATACCCTTCAACAGCTGGCCGGGCAAAACAAAATTACCCTATTTTGGATCCCTGGTAACCCTGTTTTAAGGTAATGAGATAGCGGATGAGCTAGCTAGAAATTCCGAACCCTATTGTGGGGTAAATTGGTCCACCTTCTCGACCATGATTAGGGATTTTAAACGGACCGACTTCTTAAACTTGAGGAAGAATTCAGTAGGTTTACGACAATCCAAAGCACTAATCGCACCACTATAATATGAGAGTACTCTTACGCAGTTGGCAACGTCCTCGAGCCATCCTTAGTGAAGGAGCGGTGACATGTCAGAGTCACTGCTGACATCCACAAGACATCTCTATGTACTGGGTTGAGGACAGTTTCATACAAATTTTCAAAATGTCCTCACTCAAAGTCAGCAGTGGTCAGGGCTGACCTTCTGGGGACATGTCACGTAAAACTTCTTTGGGGAAATGTCTGACATAGATCAGATGCGAAAATACAAAAAATTTTCGTATTTCCTTTAGTTTTTACTTTTATCCATTTTCCTTTATAAAATTATCTTTCTCATATTTAGAAAAAACTTTTCGCTTTTTTTAGTCGCAACTGGATTTGAACCTGGAACCTCCAGTTTATTAGTCCCACACCTAACTACTTGTTCCAAACTTTATTTTGAAAATTGTTTGTCTTTTTATTACTTTTATTCTACTTGTTAGATTTTAAATAAATCGATAATATTGGCATCTTTTTCTTGGAAATTGAAGAGTTGCCCAGATTTAAAATTCTAATTTAATAAACTGCTATTCTGAAGACATTTCCTTTTAGACATCTTAGAGGATTTGTCCACACTCTTTAAGCAAACATTTAGTGCTGACAATGTTAGGACATGTCATCAAGACATTTCCTCAACACTCAAAATATTTTGTAGGCAAAAACAAATGAAAAAAAATATTTAAAATAAGTGATAAAACATTTGAAAACCATCCCAGTAATTATTCATTTGTTTTAACAAACATCAACATTTATTTTTTACTGTTGACAACATTTTCTAAAATAAATAACATTAAACATTAAAAAATTACGTTTTTCCACTCTTTTTTAAATTAATGATAGTTGTGTTATTTTTACCAACAAATTTCAAAAAAATAATCTACGAAAACAATAAAAATTAATGATTTCGTAGGTTATTTTTTACAATTTTTTATTCAAATTTTTTTTTTTTTTAATTTTAATAAAATTTTGGAGAATTGATCCCGCAATCAACTATATTCTGGCCAGACACTCTACCCATCGTGCCAAAGTCACTTGATACAAACATGTTTTTATATTTCTATAAATAATTTTTTGAATTTGAAGGTAAAAACTAATGATATCTCATTAAAAAATACCAACAATTTAAAAAAAAAAAATACTTACACAAATCACGAAAAATTTAAGGAATAATCAGTAGTTTTTACTTACAGTATAAAAATAAATGACTTTAAAAAGTAAATGTTAATGAAAGTCTTTATTTTTTAGTGTGTTATTTTTGAAACAAATGGCAGAAGTAGTCATTAATAAAAACTGAACATCAAACAAATGTTTTTTCTTTTAAAATCGACTAAACGTAAAATTTTTTAAATAAACTACAAACAGTTAATGACATAATTTTTTGAGTGAAGGAATCACTGTGGAAATTTCTTCAGTGCCACATTTTCCAACTGGGTAATCACACCAAAATTGACATTAGGTTGCTGACAGGTTTTCTTAGCGTACATTATTAAGTAAATTATAACTTGCATAATTTAAAGCTTTTTACATCGTCTTTGTGTCGACTTTATCTGGAGGAAGTAGAAACAACGCAACACATCTGCGGCAAAAACCGATAACTACATAAGTCGAGTTATGTTCAAAACATGTTTTTGCATTTTCGGGATCTCCATATCCATTTTCGTATTGTAGCAAATTTTTATGAAAATCGAACCATTACTTTCATAGATATTGATTTCAGAACTCCACAAGTCATATTTTTTTAAAGGAAATAAGTTTTTATTCCTTATTTTAAAATCAGCAATCGTTGAAGACTCTAAAATTTATTTCACAGGAATACATACCCAGGCAGAAAAATACGAACGGGAGAGCGCTGGCAAAGTACTTTTATGGTCGCTTGAGTGCTGGAAAAGCATCACAGTTTAGTACTCTCCCAGCGTCCAAAATGATAACCACGGTAAACGGTATGCCGTTGCTATTTAAAAGCGCTTTAAAAACAAAAAATATGGTACTCTTATAGCACTTTTAGAACAAAAAAATGGGACGTATCTAAATTGTATAAGTCCATAAGACACAACTTTTTTTGTTGTTTATTTGAATAAAGAAATTTATTAAATTAGGATAAAAAATTGATTGACTAATTTATTAGGATAAAAAAAAATTTCGACAAACTTTGAAATATTTTCCTGGAAAATTTTGTTTTCCGTTTTCTTTGCGTTTTGGAATAAAAAAGTTATTAAAAATGCTTTTAGGAAAAATTTTGGAAAAGTCCCGAAAAAGTGGTGTATTGAACCGAAACGGGTTGTGTTCCAAAGGGATAGGCCCAGTGACATTTCATATCCGAAGTTTAAGACACTTCCTCACGAAAAAACAGGTGTTTTTATATAAAAAGTGTCAGGTTTGTAATATGTTGGTCATTGTGTATAAGTGACATATCATGAGAACTATCAAGGACCGGCCACTAATCCTGCAAGGAAATAAAAAGTATTCCAATTGTTATGAAAATTAATAAATTTTAATAAAAAATTTATATTTTGAACGGATTTAAATAGAAAAACATTGGCAAAGCGCTTGGAAAGCACTTTTTCGATTTCATACTACCTTCTACACAAAAAATTAAGTGCTTTGCCGAGACTTTTTCTTTGGAACGGTTGGCAGTTTCTGCCTGGGTAACTGCATATCTCGAAGTATGCTTAGATTAAAATATAGATCTTGACACAAAAGACCTAAATCAGGCAATTCATGTTTAAATGGTATTCTAAAATCTTCATATCCAAAAACTCAACTTGGAGTAGATCTCTATATTTAAAGAGTCTCTCGTACATTTGGCGTGTATTGCACCATTGCATATAAAATTAAGGAAAGGTTTCATAAATTTTAATTTAGAAAAAGTTGAAAAAAAAAATTTTAAATCATTAATTAAAATCTATAAAAAGAATATCTGCACACGAAGAACGTTTAATAAACAAATTATTATTTATTTATATTTTATTTTAATTTAATCTTTTTCTAATTTTATCAACAGTTTTTGATTTAATTTTTTTTATTACTTTCATAAATAAACAAATTGAAAACGATTTGAAAGTTTTAACGATTTAACAAATTAACAACCAATTGAAATTATGTAAATTTTACCGGTTTTAAATCATTAAAACTAGAATAAGCTCCTTATAAGCGTATTCTCTTTTTTGGCTTTCTTGCAAAACTCTTTTATTTTCAGATCGTTGTCTTTTTCTTTTCATCATCATCTTCATACGATTCTTCCGGTCTTAAAATATATATACATCCACTCGCACATAGAGAGCAGACAATTAATCAGTGCTTGGGTACATTCTACTTAAATTTAGTTTCATTAATTTTGAAATGCTTGCTTTCATGATTTCTAAATTAAAATGAACCGAGTGTACAGGTTTTATTTTTAATTTAATTTAATATTTGTTTTTCATACATTCTGTTTGCTTTTTGCTTTTTCAGAGTATTTGATTTATTATTCTAAATAATTATTTAAAATCTTAGACAGAGTGGCTACCAAAATCTTAGAAAAACAAAAACAAAATTAAATATTAAAATATTATTTTGCATCTGTGGGATTTCAATATTTGTCTCTAAATTAAAATCTTCACAAAAAGTTCTAACATTAAGACAAACAACAAAAAAAAAATGAAAGTGTTTGACATATTCTCCGTTGATAAATGTGAACAAAAAACTAGCAAAACCTGCATATCCATCCATACGATTCGCAAATATTCTAATGTTAAATAAAGAACCTAAATGCGAATTTTGAAATCTGGTATAAATACTGCAGTTTTTGCAAATCTACAACTATAGCTTTCTTAACTTTCTGTTCTGACTATTCAGCAGAACATCTGGGATAAAAATGGTAATAATACATTAAACATTAAAATTCTTAAATCAACAATTTAACTAATGTAACATTTTTCTATTTCAGAAACTTCTATTCATCACAGTTACTTTATTGGCCACCACATGGGCACAAACACTTTCGAGTGAATACTTGCCACCTGTGGAGGAATACTCTGGTGCCTCTAGCAATGCTGTGGAAACCAACTTCTTGGAAAATGAACCCGCTCATGCATTGGCTGATGATGGTTACCGCTATAAAACCGTAAGACGTTTCCGTTTGCGTCATCGTCGGGATGTCAGTGAACTTTCCAATAGCTACTTGCCACCACAGGCTGCTTCTGCCCCAGCTCCAGTATTCGCATCAGTAGAAACTGCTCCTGCTCCAGTGTACTCTGCTCCAGCAGCTGAAACTTATGAAGTTGAAGCTTCCGAGCCAGCTCCAGCTCATTCATTCGGTGATGATGGTTATCGTTACAGATCTGTTAAACGTTATCGTCTTCGTCGTCGTCGTGATGTAAATGAATTGTCTAATGAATATTTGCCTCCTCATGCTGCATCTGCCCCAGCTCCAGTATACTCATCTGTTGAAACTTCTCCCGCTCCAGTCTACGCTGCTCCAGCAGCTGAAACTTATCAAGTTGAAGCTTCCGAACCTGCCCCAGCTCATTCATTTGGTGATGATGGTTATCGTTACAGATCTGTCAAACGTTATCGTCTTCGTCGTCGTCGTGATGTAAATGAATTGTCTAATGAATATTTGCCTCCTCATGCTGCTTCTGCCCCAGCTCCAGTATACTCATCTGTTGAAACTGCACCCGCTCCAGTCTACGCTGCTCCAGCAGCTGAAACTTATGAAGTTGAAGCCTCCGAACCAGCTCCAGCTCATTCATTCGGTAATGATGGTTACCGTTACAGATCTGTCAAACGTTATCGTCTTCGTCGTCGTCGTGATGTAAATGAATTGTCCAATGAATATTTGCCTCCTCATGCTGCATCCGCCCCAGCTCCTGTATACTCATCTGTTGAAACCGCTCCCGCTCCAGTTTATGCTGCTCCAGCTGCTGAAACTTATGAAGTTGAAGCCTCCGAACCAGCTCCAGCTCATTCATTCGGTAATGATGGTTACCGTTACAGATCTGTCAAACGTTATCGTCTTCGTCGTCGTCGTGATGTAAATGAATTGTCCAATGAATATTTGCCTCCTCATGCCGCATCTGCCCCAGCTCCAGTATACTCATCTGTTGAAACCGCTCCCGCTCCAGTTTACGCTGCTCCAGCAGCTGAAACTTATGAAGTTGAAGCCTCCGAACCAGCTCCAGCCCATTCATTCGGTAATGATGGTTACCGCTACAGATCTGTAAAACGCTATCGTCTTCGTCGCCGTCGTGATGTAAATGAATTGTCCAATGAATATTTGCCTCCTCATGCTGCATCTGCCCCAGCTCCAGTATACACATCTGTTGAAACTGCTCCCGCACCAGTATACTCTGCCCCATCAGCTGAAACTTATGAAGTTGAAGCTTCCGAACCTGCCCCAGCTCATTCATTTGGTAATGATGGTTACCGTTACAAAGCTGTCAAACGCTATCGTCTCCGTCATCGTCACTAAACAGTACAAATCCTTACATGAAATTGCCTAAGATTATATGTATTAACTTAAAATTGAATAAACGATAATTGAAAATATCAAAATACCATTATATAAAAAAAAAAAGTATGTGATTTTAATACAATTGATATCCTTTACTGAAATACTAATCACAGAATATTGTGAGTATTTTATTACTGATTGTGAGAACTGGTAAAACTCAAGTATTTGAAAACTCAGACTTGAAGCATCCCGGCAAAACTCAGATTACCAAATTAGTTATAAAATATGACACATTATGACAAAGAATACCAGTAAGGTATAAAATAATTGATCAAATTTATAGCAAAGCATACGAGTAAGGCAGTGACGATCCGTGAAGTTGTCACTGGGTGTTCTCTAATTTATAAAAACAGAAAATTTAAGTATAAAATTCATGTTTTCATGGACCTAACGCATTCCCGAGATAGGTAAAGATGGGATGTTACTAGTTTTGTACATTTTTTAATGAGATGCAGCCTAAATTCTATTTTATTGTCATTTTGTTGCCTCACCACATCGACAATTAACAAAAATCATTATTTCGCAAATAAATGGAGTACAAAAATTAATTTTGGATGCATGTCAACAAAAAAAATTAAAACTGAGGCTTTGTCTACCACGGGAACGTGTTACGTCCAGAAAAACATATTTTATATACATAAATTTTATATTTTAAATAAGTAGAGAACACCCAGTGACAACTTCACGGACCATCACTGGAGTAAGGTGTAAAATATAGCATACCAGAACATAGTATATAAGGTATTACGAGTAGTGAAAAAGTAATTTTGTATTAAATTTACTCACGTGAGCGTAAGTGAGTGTAAGTAGATAAAATATGCTCGCGAGTGAGAGTGTGTCATTAGAAAATTCCTGTCGTGAGCCCATCTTTAGTTTAAACTTATGCATTTTTTAAAAAATATTTATCTTTTATGCTATTGTAATGCATTATGCATCCAATTTTCACTTTAAAATAATACGTTGTGGAACAAATGTTTGGTAAGACATCCTAAAATAATGCTACAAATAAGGTATATACATTACCTGGTAATGTGTTATATAATCACCACCCATTACCAAAGTTTTGCTGGGATACATGGAAATTTTTAATTGGCATTATATAGAACTACTGCCAATGCAACAAAAAAACATTAGCATTTATTGGCAATGAAAAATTTTGGCATTGGCGTTATTTGCTCTAATGCCAATGAAAACGCACAAATGTCTTAAAAAAACTATTTACAATTGAACAGTTCATGCGAATAAGGACGAATAGACCATTTGTATAATTTTACAAATGACGATAAAAACGCAGGAAACGGCTTAAATAATAAAAAAAATATTTACATTGATGAAAAAGGCATTTGTTTACAATTAAAATTGTGCTCGATTCTGGAGCACTCTTTCAACATTCAACTAATTTTAAAAAATTTTAAATCCTTTCGAATTTTAAGATTTTTTTAAATTTTGTTCTTGTAGAGAATTTTAGAAACTGTATAACTAATAAACCATTACTCTGGGGGCTTTTGAGTATTTGGCGGACCAGTTTAGAATTCAAGAGCTACAAAAATGCTTTTGGACTTTTTGCTGTGTCGGCAACATTTAATGAGATATGATAATTTTTAAATTTTCGGGAATGCAAAATTTTTTGGATTCAAACTTAAGACTGGCGGAACTATTGCGATTTTAAGAACCAAACATGCCCTCCATTTTTATCTATCTTGCTAATTTTTCGTGATATCGCCATTTTAAGTTAAAAAAAATAAATAATAATGTGCTCGATTCGGGAGTACTCTTTCACCATTCACCAAATTTTTATAAATTTGATATTCTTTCGAATTTTAAGATCTTACAATTATAGATATTTTAAATATCTTTAATAATAACAAGAAAAATCTTAAAACTCGAAAGGATTTCAAATGTTTACAAATTAGATGAATGGTGGGAACTCGCCAATGCCAAAATTTTTCATTGCCAATAAATGCTAATGTTTTTTTTTTTGCATTGGCAGTAGTTCTATATAATGCCAATTAAAAATTTCCATGTATCCCAGCAAAACTTTGGTAATGGGTGGTGATTATATAACACATTACCAGGTAATGTATATACCTTATTTGTAGCATTATTTTAGGATGTCTTACCAAACATTTGTTCCACAACGTATTATTTTAAAGTGAAAATTGGATGCATAATGCATTACAATAACATAAAAGATAAATATTTTTTTAAAAAATGCATAAGTTTAAACTAAAGATGGGCTCACGACAGGAATTTTCTAATGACACACTCTCACTCACGAGCATATTTTTTCTACTTACACTCACTTACGCTCACGTGAGTAAATTTAATACAAAATTACTTTTTCACTACTCGTAATACCTTATATACTATGTTCTGGTATGCTATATTTTACACCTTACTCGTATGCTTTGCTATAAATTTGATCAATTATTTTATACCTTACTGGTATTCTTTGTCATAATGTGTCATATTTTATACCTAATTTGGTAATCTGAGTTTTGCCGGGATGCTTCAAGTCTGAGTTTTCAAATACTTGAGTTTTACCAGTTCTCACAATCAGTAATAAAATACTCACAATATTCTGTGATTAGCATTTCAGTAAAGGATACGAAATTGTCTTAATTTTTCAGGTTATTAAAATCACATACTTTTTTTTTATATAATGGTATTTTGATATTTTCAATTATCGTTTATTCAATTTTAAGTTAATACATATAATCTTAGGCAATTTCATGTAAGGATTTGTACTGTTTAGTGACGATGACGGAGACGATAGCGTTTGACAGCTTTGTAACGGTAACCATCATTACCAAATGAATGAGCTGGGGCAGGTTCGGAAGCTTCAACTTCATAAGTTTCAGCTGATGGGGCAGAGTATACTGGTGCGGGAGCAGTTTCAACAGATGTGTATACTGGAGCTGGGGCAGATGCAGCATGAGGAGGCAAATATTCATTGGACAATTCATTTACATCACGACGGCGACGAAGACGATAACGTTTGACAGATCTGTAACGGTAACCATCATTACCGAATGAATGAGCTGGAGCTGGTTCGGAGGCTTCAACTTCATAAGTTTCAGCTGCTGGAGCAGCATAAACTGGAGCGGGAGCGGTTTCAACAGATGAGTATACAGGAGCTGGGGCAGATGCAGCATGAGGAGGCAAATATTCATTAGACAATTCATTTACATCACGACGACGACGAAGACGATAACGTTTAACAGATCTGTAACGATAACCATCATCACCGAATGAATGAGCTGGAGCTGGCTCGGAAGCTTCAACTTGATAAGTTTCAGCTGCTGGAGCAGCGTTGACTGGAGCAGGAGCAGTTTCTACTGATGCGAATACTGGAGCTGGGGCAGAAGCAGCCTGTGGTGGCAAGTAGCTATTGGAAAGTTCACTGACATCCCGACGATGACGCAAACGGAAACGTCTTACGGTTTTATAACGGTAACCATCATCAGCCAATGCATGAGCAGGTTCATTTTCTAAGAAGTTGGTTTCCACAGCATTGCTGGAGGCACCAGAGTATTCCTCCACGGGTGGCAAGTATTCACTCGAAAGTGTTTGGGCCCATGTGGTGGCCAATAAAGTAACTGTGATGAATAGAAGTTTCTGAAATAGAAAAATGTTACATTAGTTTAATTGTTGATTTAAGAATTATGATGTTAAATGTATTATTACCATTATTATCCCAGATGTTCTGCTGAATAGTCAGAACAGAAAGTTAAGAAAGCTATAGTTTTTTATTTGCAAAAACTGCAGTATTTATACTAGATTTTAAAATTCGCATTTAGATTCTTTATTTAACATTAGAATGTTTGTGAGTCAGGTTTTGTTAGTTTTTTTCACATTTATCAAAGAAAAAGATGTCAAACACTTTCATTTTTTGTTGTTTGTTTTATGTTAGAACTTTATGTTAATTTTTAGGGTCCTAGGGGACAGTACCTAATGGGGTCTGGAACCAATGATTGATAAAGCTATGATACTATATCAAACCTTGCCTACACAATCGGAAAAAAGAAACATCCCCGTATCATGACTTAAACCAGCATCAATTTTGCAGAACTTGCAGCAGCTTTTAGTAATTTATTTAAATAATTTACCATGTAGTTAATCTTAAAATAAATTTATTGAGTGTAAAATATAATTTAAATATTTCCATTAAAGAGGACGATATCTGGAAATATAAACTATTTTTATTTTCATTTATAAGATTTCAAAAAGATTTAAAGGACATTATTCACAATTTTTCGTCCTGAAAATTAAAAAAAAATTGTTTTGGTATAAAAATATATTACACCGTTCGACAAATCTGAAATATGAACCGACCAAAAAATTCTGAGAGTAGGGCTGAAAATAAAATACCCGTGTCTTCCAGTTTTTCTAGATCAAGTCGCGTTTTCGAAAAAAAACGCAAAGTTTTTGCACTATAGAAATAGTTTACACTAGTCAGATAGTGGGGATAAAAATATCATTCACATGTGACTCTAAGGTTTTTAAAATCAATTTGCGTTTTCGCAAAAAAAAAGGCAAAAAAAATATATTGTTATATTGTGTTCCACAAAAGAAGTGTGAAATAACTCCAACAATTGTAGTAAATGTACTTCTGAGAAAAAAATTTTTAATTTATGTCTTCAGTGAAATTTGATCGCTGTTCTTTTTCTTAAATCCTTACACCCTTACATCTCCCATTTTTAAGGGTAATTTTTGTCCTTTTTTCAAATATTCTTATAAAAAAAAATTAAACGAGCATTTAAAGGGTTAAAATGTTTCACAAACATTTTTTGCATGAAATTTCACTAGGGGTTGTCAAAAGTAAATAGTTCGAGCGATGTTAACAAACTGCTTAAAAAAGTAAAATTGTAAAGTTCCTTATATTCACACCCTTCTTCTAGCAAATTTAGTTTGTGTTAAAATGGTGAAAAAATCGGGTAATGGCATTTCACTCCTCTTTATTTTTTACTTTAAAAATCGTTGATACGAAAATCCTAGCTGATCCTGTTTTTGTGTTATTCATAAATAACTATACTGTTCGATATGACCGAATATATTTATTCGGTCACATTAAATCTGTTCTTCTTTGTAAAAAAAGAAGAGTAAATGAGCAGTTTACATGTTTTCAATGCCAGAGTCCCACAAGGCAGTATTAAGGGGCCAACTTTGTATCTTTTGTATATTGCAAATTTTCCAAACTCTGATGGAGTTCTTATTTGCACCTTTGACACAGCAGCTTTTTGTTCATGTGTAGACAGCATTTCTCTTTGGCTTAAGAAATGGGACTTATTTTAATGAAACGGAAATTTCCGAGAAAGATGATGTCAAGTTCCTTATCATTCATCTAGATAAAACGCTCATGTGAAAAAAAAACATATTCTAACTAAACAGAAGGCTTGTGACTTACAACTGAGAAAAATGTCTTATTTGATTGGCAATCAATCGAAACTTTCGCTCGAAATAAGTTATTGATATTTTATATTGAAAATTTTGTTGTGATTACCGTATAATACATTTAAGAAGTTGACGCCCTATGCTCACACTGAACTTTATTTAAGTGTTTTTAGTATTCAGAAATGTATTTCTATTGATATTTAAATAAAAAAAGGACATATATATGGAGCATTCCAGGAGAAATCACTCACTTTCAAAACCCGTTAATTAACTCGTTTGTGGAATTTTAGGGATTTTTTAAATTTAAATCAACAAAATAAAATTAAAAAATTACCATCCATAAATTTTTTTTTAAATTAACAAAAAAAATGTTTGTGTTTAAAAAAAAAAGTATTTTTTTATTGATTGGGGATTTTGGCGATAGTTTGTTTTATTTTTGGGGACAACAGAAAAAAGTACCTGCAGGTAGAGCCTTCGTTGTCATGGCAACGCTGGCTCTGATTTATTTTACATGGTGCTCCGAAAAAAAAAAAAAATTGGTAGATACTGACCCTAACTTACCCTATATATTCATTTGGAGGTAATAATACGTCTTACAAAAATTATGGACGATCGGACATGGGTAAAGCGTTCCGCATGGTCCTTAAAGTTTAAAAAACGGATTACAAGGAAAAATATGATTTTTTTCCGTTTTCGCAATTTTTTTGGTATTTGAAGTTAATTTTAAATTCAAGTGGTTACAGAATTATGATGTGGAGTAAAATGCCTTTCTAATAAGGTACTAAAAACTAAAATCGGTTGAAAATCAGCCAAGTTATTACAACTTCTCCAGACATCAAGCGTGTGTCATACCACTTGATTAAAGAATACGAGTCCCTTTTTTTCAATTTAATGAAATTATCTTCTCTAATAACATTTTTTCATTATTCATGTTTCAGTGTAATATTATTTTGGTTTTTTTAAATTTTAAAACAAAAAAAAATATACTTAAAATAGAGATTTCAAAAGGGTGTTAAAAATGCAGACATTTTTAGCATTAATTTAAAACATGTTAGCAAAACACAATATGAAAAATACTTGTCATCTAATTACATTTGAACTTGAAGAATTAAAAAATGTTATTACAGTAGAAAATTTCAATGAATTTCAAAAATCGGATTGTATTGCTTAATCAAGTGGTCTGCCACACTTTAGATGCCTGGGGAAGTTGTAATAACTTGGCTGATATTTAACCGATTTTAGTATTTGGTACCATTTTACTCCGTATTATAATTCTGTAAGCTCTTGAATTTAAGCTTAACTTAAAATACCAAAAAAGTTTAGAAAACAGAAAAAAATTCATATTTTTATATCTAGGGTAAGTTAGGGTCAGTATCTACAATTTAATTATTTTGGAGCACCATATAAAATAAATCAAGAGTCAAAAAATTAAAGGTGCAATTTTCAAAATTTGATAAAAAAAGAGAACGAATTGCGATTACATCTCGAATTATGGCTTAAAAGTTGCGAAATTAGAGTAGAACATTAAGACTTTAAAAAAAAAAAAAATCAAAGGTTTCGGACATTTTCAAAAAAGTCGATTTTAATTTTTAAACTTTAAAAAATAAGTGATACTTACTTCGAATAATTTTTAAATATTTTTTTTTTCAACTAAATTTAAATACCAACAAAACGATTAAATTTTTTTATTTTTTTGAAAAACTCGCCATTTTAAAAAAATTATTACTCAACACCATCATGGAATAAAAGGCTGAAAATTGGTCTCCAAGTTGCATTTAATAAGTACTTAAAGATATCCAAAAATAAAATAAATCGAAAGGGGTCGGGTCTAAATGTGAGTGATTTGGCCTGGAATGCCCTATATATACATTTAAGAAGTTATTGCGATAGAAGTCTGTTCCAAAAAATTGTCAAGAGATGATACCCAGTCAGAAATTGCCAACCGTACCAAAAATTTTGTGTTGGTACAATATCGGGCTAACGAAAAATACAACATTGTATAATGTAAAACAGTTTTACTAAAAATATTGTATTGGCATAACTTTGTGTTAACAAAAAACACTAAACTATAGATTATAATTTAAAAATAAAAAATTTTAAGTTTTTGATTTACATAGACCTCAACTCTTTTATCTAAGTGAACACTTAAGTAGTTGCTTTTCAACCAATTTGTACAAAATGGTAACTAACAAGCACTACAAAAATACATCCCTAAGCAAGAGGTCAAGCCAATGTCGTAAATTTGTAAAATCAATTTTAACCCAACGTTAAAACAAAAGTCGAGCGATCGTTGGCCACTGTTATCATTTCAACATCGGAATGACCTCGTAGACTTAAAAACGGGTATGATTCGCCAACGTTGGTACCATCGCCGCCAACTTCATTCCAACGTTGTCCCGATTGTATTTTACTGCCTGGGTAGTCACACTTTCGGGAAGTTGTACTAAATTGAAAAAATTCTCGTACTGCAAATAAATTAATGTAATCCCTAATCTCGGCCAAATGCACTGCGCCATTAAAGGAGATTGGTGGTTGTTATAATACCCAAACTTGATGTATTTAAAAATTGGAATTATAATAATCATGACAATCACAATTTTAAAAAAATTGTATTGAATTGTTAAACTTCTTACTGTGAATAAATAATTAATTTTCAAAACAAATTAGGTCTATTCGATTACCTAACTACAATTTAATATTTTTTACTCATTTTACTACAGCTGGAAATTTTCAATACAAAAAGTAAACAAGACTTTCCAGTTGTAGTAAAAAATAGTAAGAACTTTGGGTAATTTAATTTAAATATTTCAAAACACCTTTCAAATTTAATCAATTTTATGAATAAATTTCATTTTCAATTCTAATTTGAATGAAAAAATTACAAAAAAAAAAAAAAATAAGTTGCCAATAATTTCCACTCACTCCAAACTAGATCATTTTATATTTCTAGTATGCATTAAAGTTTATTGACCCATTAATTGATATAGATAATTAAAACCCCTATTAAACAAACAAAGAAAATATCAAAACACCTTTTTATAACACATCATATTGATTGATTCTATTTTGTAGTTTTCTGTGCGCCAAACTATTACTTCCGACTTCAGATAGGTTGTCTAGTTTATCATACATAAATGATTTTTTTTTATATTCACACAAAGAAAAAACATGGAGATCATGATCATTTAACTAACAATAAAAAGTATTTTGTTTTTCAAAGATGAGTCTTAAATTGATTTGCGAAACAAAAGCGATTATGATGTTGTTCATCATATATGGCCGTGGTGATATTCAACAACGGTGTATAATGAAGGCTTTCAAAAATCGTTTTATCAAAACTTAAAGAATTTAGTATAAATCTGCAAGAGATTTAGGAATTTTCATCAAACGATCGTTGGAATTCAACGTGGACTAACACAATACAATGGTAAACACTATGGAATAGCTGGCTGAATTAAACAACCTAATGATACTAAGGGATGAATTAATTAATGAAATATTTTTGTAATTATTTTTGTAGAAATTGCTGATTATTGGATTCGCCTTTGTGGCAATAGCATGTGCCCAGTATGCTCCCAGTTCGGAATACTTGCCTCCTGCACAGGAAGTTAGCCAATCTGTGGAATTTGCTGCACCTTCCAACGAATATTTGGCCCCAGCCGTAGAAGAACAACAAACTGTGTTGGCTGATGATGGCTATCGTTACAAGACTGTTCGTCGTCTTCGTCACCGTCAGAGACGTGATGTAAGTGAGTTGAATCAATACTTGCCTCCTACCCAAGAAGCAACAATTGAATATGCAGCACCATCCAATGAATATTCAGCCCCCGCAGTTGAAGAACAACAAACTGTTTTAGCTGATGATGGTTATCGTTACAAGACTGTACGTCGTCATCGTCAACGCAGACGTCGTGATGTTAACGAGTTGACCCAATACTTGCCCCCTACTCAAGAAGCTTCTTTCGAAGTTGCTGCTCCTTCCAATGAATATTTGGCTCCTGCTGTCGAAGAACAACAAACTGTTTTAGCTGATGATGGTTATCGTTACAAAACAGTTCGTCGTCATCGTCAACGCAGACGTCGTGATGTTAACGAGTTGACCCAATACTTGCCCCCTACTCAAGAAGCTTCATTCGAAGTTGCTGCTCCTTCCAATGAATATTTGGCTCCTGCTGTCGAAGAACAACAAACTGTTTTAGCTGATGATGGTTATCGTTACAAAACAGTTCGTCGTCATCGTCAACGCAGACGTCGTGATGTTAACGAGTTGACCCAATACTTGCCCCCTACTCAAGAAGCTTCTTTCGAAGTTGCTGCTCCTTCCAATGAATATTTGGCTCCTGCTGTCGAAGAACAACAAACTGTTTTGGCTGATGATGGTTATCGTTACAAGACTGTTCGTCGTCATCGTCAACGCAGACGTCGTGATGTTAACGAGTTGACCCAATACTTGCCCCCTACTCAAGAAGCTTCCTTTGAAGTTGCTGCTCCTTCCAATGAATATTTAGCTCCAGCTGTTGAAGAACAACAAACAGTTTTGGCTGATGACGGTTATCGCTACAAGACTGTCCGTCGTCATCGTCAACGCAGACGTCGTGATGTTAGTGAATTGACCCAATACTTGCCTCCCACACAAGAAGCTTCCTTCGAAGTTGCTGCTCCTTCCAATGAATACTTGGCTCCTGCTGTTGAGGAACAAACCGTCTTGGCTGATGACGGTTACCGTTACAAGACTGTACGTCGTCATCGTCAACGCAGACGTCGTGATGTCAGTGAATTGACCCAATACTTGCCTCCCACACAAGAAGCTTCCTTCGAAGCTGCTGCTCCTTCCAATGAATATTTGGCTCCTGCTGTTGAGCAACAACAAACTGTTTTAGCCGATGATGGCTACCGCTACAAGACTGTTAGGAAATTCAAAGTTCGTCGTCATTAAGTTGTAAATATATATTTTGATCCTATTTTTGGAGAACGAATTGAATGCGACTGATTCTCTAGGATAATTAGAAGCTGTAAATAACGAAATAAATTTATTAAAAATATTAAGTAAAATAACAATGTCTTTTCTTTTTGGTTAATAACAAATGAAAGTTTACACATTAAATTGTATATTATGATCATTTTAAACCAAAATCAATACTAGTCAAAGATAAAATTATGGTTTTAAAAGAGCAAATATTTGATATGGATTTTTTTGATATTGCACGTTAATTATGAAGATCCAAGCTTTGCTTTCCAATCCTTTTGTGAGTGTCCAGCTCATCAAGTATGTCTGCTAAAAATATGCTCTAAATGGTAAACTTTGAACTCACAATCAGCTGAACGTGGTGAAAAACATATGACAAAATATCCATCAGTGTTATTAATATAATTGAAAATCTTCGCAGTATTGCAAATTAAGTTAAGAAAAACAAACTAAAGATAATAATAATAAAATACAACAAATCAATGAGCGTGTATTGTGAACGAAAAGTTTGTAATTTTTTTTTTTACCAATTTGCATATTAAAAGAGTTCCACGACTATCTTAATAAGACAATAATACAAACATAAACATTTATATTTACATAAATTTACTAACACACGTGAATGATAAAAGTTTATTGAACTCTAGTGAATTTGAAATTAATAACAATTTGATGCAAATCTAAATGCTTCTTAAAAATGCTGATAGTTTTAAATTAAAAGCATTTATTTTACCTGTCAAATTTATCAAACACTCTTATTTTTTTTGCCGATACGAAAAGTTCTCAAAATCATAAAAAAACGCATTTATTGTTTATAGAAGAATCAATGCTTAATGGTTGTTATATTATTTAATAAGATAAAGACTTAAAAAAAATCACGAAACATATTTTTCAGTTTATTATGCTGGTTTTTTTTTAAACAATTGGATAACGTGTGATTACGTGTTGACCCATGATGCGATTTCCCGAAGAATCGATTTCAGAGGATGAAAATTACAACGGACGAAAAAAATATAGTTTTTAAATTCTTCAGAAACTGGGCTAAATTTGCGTTGTTAAATATTGAAAAAAATTGTCAAAATTGTATCGAGTTCCCCTGATTAAATATTTATAAAATTGATACGAAATGTACCACAATCTCAAAAATTTACATTATTGTTTATTATGGGCTATCAAATAAAAAAGTCCCCATTTTTACTTTGAGCCAACACTCAGGGGATGCTCCCTTTTAATGCAGTGAATTGTGTTAATGGACATTTATCCCCTTCTCAGTTAGAAAATGTTTCACTGAGGAAATTTACATAGTGATTCCTTGAGGAAATGTCTGCAGGTTCTGACAACATATCCTAACATTATCAACAATGAATGTTTGTTTTGAGTGTATGGACAATTCTTCTAAGGCATCGACAAGGAAATGATTTCAGGATAGCAGTATATTAAATTAGAATTTTAAATCTGGGCAACTCTTCAATTTCCAAGAAAAAGATGGATTTATTTAAAATAAAATCAAAATTTTGGTAGTAGTATAAAAGTAATAAATAAACAAACAATTTTGAAAATAAATTTTGTAACAAGTAGTTAGGTATGGGACTAATAAACTGGAGGTTCCAGGTTCAAATCCAGTTGGGATTAAAAAATGCGAAAAGTTATTTCTTAATATGAGAAAAATAAATTAAAAATGAAAATGAATAAAAGAAAAAACTAAAGAATATCCGAAGTTTTTTTGTACTTTCGTATGACCAATGTCAGACATTTCCCCAAAGAAGTCTTAGGTGACATGTCCCCAGAAAGTCGGCATGCCCTGACTACTGCTGACTTTAAGTAAGGACATTTTAAAAATTTATATGAAACTGTCCTCAACTCAGTACATAGAGATGTATGTGGAGGT
Source organism: Pegoplata infirma (assembly GCA_963921195.1). Taxonomy (NCBI): domain Eukaryota; kingdom Metazoa; phylum Arthropoda; class Insecta; order Diptera; family Anthomyiidae; genus Pegoplata; species Pegoplata infirma. Next base: position 1,825,596 of record OY992536.1, on the reverse strand, counting down.
CAGCAATGCCTTTGGCATTACGAAAATGATTTTGCATTTTCGTATGACCTATATCAGACATTTCCCCAAAGAAGTCTTAGGTGACATGTGCCCAGAAAGTCAACATGACATTTTAAAAATTTATATGAAACTGTCTTTAACTCAGTACATAGAGATGTTTTGTGAGTGTCAGCAGTGTTGGCGCCCAACATGGGGCACTGAAAAGTTGTTCGATGGTCGTAAAGGATGTTCTGGATCGATAAGAGAGAATTTATGTTTTCAACGGCACAAATTATTCGTTTGGTGCCCAACGTGGGGCGCAAAATAGTTTTACGATTGGCTAAAAAATATTCTAGCTCGATATGGGGAAATTAACCCAGTCAGAAATTGCCAACCGTACCAAAAATTTTGTGTTGGTACAATATCGGGCTAGCCAAAAATACAACATTGTATAATGTAAAACAGTTTTACTAAAAATATTGTGTTGGCACAACTTTGTGTTTACATAAAACACTACACTATAGATTATAATTTAAAAGTTTAACATTTTTATTTTTTTAAAAAGTTTTCGATTTACATAGACCCCAACTCTTTAATCTAAGTGAACACTTAAGTAGTTGCTTTTTCAACCAATTTGTACAAAATGGTAACTATAAAGCACGACATCGAGATTTTCAATACATCCCTAAGCAAAAGTTAAATCCAATGTCGTAAATTTGTAAAATCAATGTTAACCCAACGTTAAAACAAAAGTCGAGCGATCGTTGGCCACTGTTATCATTTCAACGTCAGAATGACGTCGTAGACTTAGAAACGGGTATGATTCGCCAACGTTGGTACCGTCGCCGCCAACTTCATTCCAACGTTGGCCCGTTTGTATTTTTCTGACTGGGAATATTTAAAAAGGTACAAATTATTCGTTTGGCGCCCAACGTGGGGCCAAAATTTTTTTTTTTAATTGGCGAAATGATTTATGTATTCATAATTTCCGCTTCATAAATTACAACCATTTTATTTAAAAATATTTTAATATCATGTTATTTTTTCGATTGACGCCCAACTTTAGGCCTCTAAATACGATCTTATTCATATTTTTGGCAGAAATGATATTCCGAGAACGATATGTTTTCTGCAAAATTCTTAAATAGCACAAAATATGATTTATATGAGTACAGCTGAAAAATCTTAAACAAGGTGATTAGGAAACAATTTAGAGTTTTAATAATATTAATATTATTAATAATTACTTTATTTTGAATATAATTCTTGACATTTTTTAAATGTCGGATCTTTTTTGACTCTAAGTGCAGAATAGTGCAAAAATAAAAGATGAGCTTATTTTACAAAAAAATACAACTGATTTACAATATACATTTATAAAACGAATGTCGAACTAAAAAAAAATAATTAATGTATCTATTCATTACGAAATAACGAAAATCTCTAACGATTCAAAATGGCTTAAAAAGAAAAAAAATAATTAAAATTCAGGAAAACTAGAAAAATTTTAATTTTGGTCGAAAAATGTAATTTTTTAAATTGTGACCATTGGTTGCCGACTGATGATCCGTGGCCATCTTTTAGCAGGTATTTCGATACGAAATTCGAAAGTATTCAGTTACATAAATTTTGCAGACATTTTTTTTTTTGTGGGTAATTTCTATAATTCCAAGATTATTCCACATTCCATAAATAAGTGCACAGAGAGTACAAATTAGTAAATTACTTTTTGAATATGAGTTTTAATAACAAGTACTGCAATTGCTCGTTGGATTTTAGCTTAGAACTTCTCGGAATTCACCACCTTGTCCATGTAATACATTATATAATTGCTTGGAGCAGAAATCTTGTGTTCCAAGCAAAACATGTATTTAATTAACAAAAGCTAGAAATGGTCGCCATATCTCGCTACTGGATGAGAATTCCGCATTTAACTCTTGTGCTCAACTCTACTTCTCTGAACTTCACCTACTTATTCCATATCGTCAGTTAAAATGCAAAACGCCCTAACTAACAAAAAATTCAAAATCGGTGTTTTGATAGATTCTGGTGTATTTTATTAACCTACACATCCCAACAAAAAATTAGGGTCACATAATAAAAATTATCGATTTTAAAGCCAAAAATTAAAAACATGTGAATTGCGAAATCGCCAATGAACGCAACTAGAAATAAATTTTTTAATCATTTTGTGATTAATTTTGATACATATTCACAAAACGTACGTCCTCACAAAATTTTAACCCAATTCAATCAAAACCAACAATATTATTAACAAATTAAAAAATTTTTTCTTTACTGTTTTTTGCCTCTCTTGTAAAATTAATAAAATGTTAGTTAGGGCCTTTTGCATTTTAGGTAACGATATGTAAACTCAATTTTTTTAAAAAAAAGTCACTTGAACCCCTTGTGCTTTGAGCCCCTCATATATAAAAATCAGCCTTATCGAGATAATCATGTTGCCATTTCCCGAATTGTAGCGGAAGTGCGCATATTATTTTGTAAACTAGTGTTATGAGGCACTTAACTTACCCAGCAAAAAAAGAGCTTACCATTCACTACAAAATTCACCACAACTTATGAACCAGATGTACTTCTTCTTCAACTGAAACATTGATGAATTTAATATGGGCGTGACACACAAAGTATGTTCTTTTTATCGCCACTTTTCAGTGGCGAAAGATTGACACTTAAGTATAACATATATCACTAGTGTTTTTATCACAACTTCTGAAGTAGTGATGCGGATGTTAATATAACTTGACCTTTTGGAAGCACTTTTTTCATCACTTCTTTAGAAGTACATATTTCTTGGCATTTTGGGTGTGATTATGTCATTTTTATTTGGTGATTTAGAACTTCTAAATTAGAAGTTCTTTTTTCACTTATTTTTGTAAGATTGATTGAAAGAGTATTTTTTTGTAATATTTACACTAAAAATACTGTTCGACAGCAAAAACCTCCCAGTGAAATTTCTAACTGGTCCTTATAGATTTTGGTCTCCTGCTTCCAAATCTACCGTCCAAATTTTTCTAGCACGTACCGTTTTTGAGATATTCGCTGTTAAAAAGTAAAAAAAACACTTTTAGGGGTCCACTGTCACGTATTCTTACGTTGCTTCCACGAAATATGACTTGATTTCATATAAAATGGACCTCCTGATTCCAAAACTGCAATCCGCAATTTTCAAGCATGTTCTGTTTTTGAGATATTCGCGTTTGAAAATTTTAGTGTGATTTATAAAGAATATAAGTGCGTAACAGTAGAATTTGAGTTTTTCAAACGCCAATATTTCAAAAACAGTACGCCATAGAAAAATTTGGATGCCAGATTTGGAATAAAGATGCCAATATGCCATATTTTTACTAAATCGAGTTCTATTGAGTTTGAGCAACTTAAGAATACGTTACAGAGGAGACCGAAATATTTCAATATTAAAACGCGAATATCTTAAAAACCTTACGTAATAGAAAAATTAATTTCATTGATAATCTAACATATATACTTCTAATTAAAAAAAAGGAGTAATTATAGAGATCACAAAACTATAAAAATTCACGGCGAATTGATCACAAGTTTGTTTTGACCACAAGCCTATACCTCAATTTCCTAAAAAGCTTAAACAATCTTTAATAATGTGATGCAGCAACATCCGCTTTAGTTCGTAAATGTATTTATTTAATTTAGGACCAACTTTTTTTGATATAAGATATGAAATTTGAAAAATTTATCAATAATCGATTTTCGTCTTTGCGATTTTTTAAGCTCTAAATAAAGAGAAATGAAATGCCATTATCAAATTTTGTCACCATTTTTGGAAAACCTAAATCTATTTGAAGCTGGACGTAGAAAAAATTGCATACTTCGTGTATCACCCTCATTCTAATTGTTTCAGTTGAAAAAGAAGTTCATATGTTGTTCTGATTTTATTCCTAAGAACATATGAAACAGGTACTTAAAAATCATTAAGCAAAGAACTTGTTATTTTGTAGCATTTTTGGAAGTGATTTTAAAAGTACTTCCTACGGAAAATGAAGTTCGGCACCTATCGCTACTTTGTATGTAGTGAAACTACTAATTCTTTTTGAACCACTTCGTTTATTTTTTGCTGGGTTAACTATATTTCCAAAACAATCGAATAATACTCATTTTTATATTACATAAACAAATTCTGCCCTGTTTTTTTATCAATTGTTACCCAATTTTAATTATGTAAATCTAAAATAGTTTTTAATTAATAATAGCGGTATTCAGAGTTAAACTCGTTTTTTTTTTAATATTTGTATATTTTGAAAAGTGATTTTGCCACAATACAAGAACTGGTAAATAAGACTCTGAATACCGCTAATGTTATTTGATTCACATCTAAAACAAGTGAGGGTATTGTATTCGACTGTGCCGATTCTTAAATTCCCTTCATCACTTTATATCCCCAGTAAAAATATTAAACTAAAATATTTAAGCAGTAAATTGTTTTACTAAAACTTCTGATGGGAGTGATACAGGTCATTGTTGGACGGCGACAAAGAAAAGAGGAATTTTTTGAAATACAATTCGGCTTTTCTGAATTACAATTGTGCTTTACTGAATTACAATTGGGATTTCTGTATCACAATTAAAATTATCTGAATTTCAATTGGACTTTTCTGAATTTCGATTGGGATTTTTGAATATCAGTTGTGATTTCTAAATTACAATTGATCTTTTCTGAATTTTAATTGGAAAAGTGTAGGAAAGTGTTTTAAGGCATAAATAAAGTTTGGTGAAAGTAAAATGATTCCACTTTTTCGTTATAATTTTGAAACTTTTCAGTTATTCGATTTAAACTTCGAATAAAAAAGTGACCAACCAAACACCAAAATCTATTTCCTGCGATTCGGAAAATTTCATGTAAATTTAAAAATTGTGAAAGAAAGAACAGAGAAATAAGACAACTTATAACAAAATATTAAAATTTACTAAATATTTTTAAAATTTTCTGCAAGAAAATACCAAAAAATGGAGGGTATTAAACGATTCTACAACACCGAATTTAAATTTTTTACACGTTTAGTCTAATTTTAACTACGTCTAATATTCAACTTTGTATACATATCCGCTCCAATATATATTTACTCCTTTAGTGTAATAACTTTATGACTAATCAACTATTGTCTTCTTCAATCAATCTACATAATCTTAAATTCTTTTTGTTTTTTTGTTTATCTACCAAATATGTTTATTACGTTATAATGGGATGCCAAAAAATATCTACAAAAAAAAAGTAAATGTTGAACTTCTGGTTGTTCAAAAATTTTCAAGTGGATCTTCTAAAATGTGTTTTTCTCCCATTCACGATTAGTATCCACTTTTAAAATGTAAATCTAGAAGTATTTAATCAAATTTATAAAAATAAAAATAAAAATTTATAAAAAAAAAGTAAAAAATGAGGAGGCGCGTATCTAGCGCTTTGTGTTGAAATGTTAATGCGTACAACAATCTTTTTTTATTTCTTTGTAGCTGTTTTATTAATAATATTTTTATCTGAAGTCTTTCTTTGAGATAAGTATCAAGCTCATCAAGAACAAAATTAGATACACAGAGAATGGTATATAAACTTTGTTCACAACCGTTTAGATTATCAATCGTTTTCTTACTTTACGAGGTGTAAACTCATCTCAGAAATGGTAATTATTAGAGGATCAAATATACAACAAAAGGATAACCGAAGGATTATTATTTAAAAATTTTTTTTATTTCTCTTCAATTCGTCTTTAGAAACCTTTATTTGTTTTCTTGGCTGTTATTGCCACAACATATGCTGCTTTGCCATCCAGTGAATATTTGCCACCTTTAGAGGATGCTTCACCCACAAGCAACGTAGATTTACAAGCCCTTGGGGAATCCAGTCCCTTGGCTGATGATGGATATCGCTACAAGACTGTAAAACGTTTACGTTTGCGTCATCGTCGTGATGTTAACGAATTGCCTTCAAACGAATACTTGCCACCTACTCAATCTGCTCCAGCAGTAGCTGATATTCCTGTTATTGTTGATGCTCCAGTTGAAGCTGAACAATCTCAAGATTCAGCTGTCTTGGCTGATGATGGTTACCGTTACAAGACTGTCAAACGTATTCGTTATCGTCACCGTCGCGATGTAAACGAATTGCCCTCCAACGAATACTTGCCTCCTACACAAGAAACCCAAGTTGTTGAAGAAGCTGTTCCAGTTGTAGCTGCCGCTCAAGAATCTGCAGTTCTTGCTGATGATGGTTATCGTTACAAGACTGTTAAACGTATTCGTTATCGTCACCGTCGTGATGTCAACGAATTGCCCTCCAACGAATACTTGCCTCCTACACAAGAAACCCAAGTTGTTGAAGAAGCTGTTCCAGTTGTAGCTGCCGCTCAAGAATCTGCTGTTCTTGCCGATGATGGTTACCGTTACAAGACTGTTAAACGTATCCGTTATCGTCACCGTCGTGATGTCAACGAATTGCCCTCCAACGAATATTTGCCTCCTACCCAAGAAACTCAAGTTATTGAAGAAGCTGTTCCAGTTGTAGCTGCCACTCAAGAATCAGCTGTTCTTGCTGATGATGGTTATCGTTACAAGACTGTCAAACGTATCCGTTATCGTCACCGTCGTGATGTCAACGAATTGCCCTCCAACGAATACTTGCCTCCTACCCAAGAAACCCAAATTGTTGAGGAAGCTGTTCCAGTTGTTGCTGCCGCTCAAGAATCAGCTGTTCTTGCTGATGATGGTTACCGTTACAAGACTGTCAGACGTATTCGTTATCGTCATCGTCGTGATGTCAATGAATTACCCTCAAACGAATACTTGCCTCCCACCCAAGAAACACAAGTTGTTGAAGAAGCTGTTCCAGTTGTAGCTGCCGCTCAAGAATCAGCTGTTCTTGCTGATGATGGTTACCGTTACAAAACTGTCAAACGTATCCGTTATCGTCATCGTCGTGATGTCAATGAATTACCCTCAAATGAATACTTGCCTCCCACCCAAGAAACACAAGTTGTAGAAGAAGCTGTTCCAGTTGTAGCTGCCGCCCAAGAATCAGCTGTTCTTGCTGATGATGGTTACCGTTACAAAACTGTCAAACGTATCCGTTATCGTCATCGTCGTGATGTTAATGAATTGCCCTCTAACGAATACTTGCCTCCCACCCAAGAAACACAAGTTGTTGAAGAAGCTGCTCCCGTTGTAGCTCAAGAGTCTGCTGTTTTAGCTGATGATGGCTACCGCTACAAGACTGTCAAACGTATTCGTTATCGTCACCGTCGTGATGTTAACGAATTGCCTTCCAACGAGTACTTGCCACCTACCCAAGAAACTCAAGCTGTCGAAATAGCTGCTCCTATTGAAGAGTCAGCTCCTTTGGCCGATGATGGATATCGCTACAAGACTGTGAAACGCGTTGTTTACAGACGTCGTGTTTAAATGAAATAATCAACAATTCTAGTATTTAGTTTTAGGTAAAAAAAAATATATATATGTTTAACAATGGAAACCGATTGATGAAAACGAATATAAAAAAAGTATTAATTGAATATGTTTATTGACCATTTTTTTTTTTCTTTAAATTGTAATATTTGCTAAAGACATGTTTATTAGAAAATGTTTTTCAAATAAGCAAAAAAAACTGCTTTAAAAAACAACAAAGAGTTTGAGCCATATGAGAAATATGCTGATTTAAGCAGATGAAATTTCCACATATTTTTACCATTAACATTTATCATTTGAGACTCTCTTCTTTAGCCCGCCACTGTACTTCCTTTTCTTGGTTATTATATGTCATTTGAATAGGCAGATCCCATAAAAATTATGTGTAATATCCCAAGGGCGAGTTTCTGCTACTAATTCCGTAGAAAGTTGTTACTTAATAAACTACAGGGGCCATGGATCCTGTTCTTACAATTAGTAACAAACTGTCTTCTTCATCGGGAAATTCCAAATTATAATTTTTGCACACTGTACGAATTTAAAACTTCTTTATTACCATAACGAACACAATAAAAGAAGATTACGTATGTCCATCGTTTATATTATGACTTCATACATATTAAGAACTCAAATAAAACACTTTTAGTTTTTCCGAATTTTTCAATTTTCCGGCACAATTTTTTCTCTGCAAGAGCCTTATTCGAACTCTTACTTACATTTAAGAATAAGCCAAATCGGTACAGTCGTTACAATAAGCCAAATCTTACAGTCAATTTGGCAGATATGTGCTCAAAAGTGGACGCAAAAATTTGCGAGGACATTTGTACCAAGTTTTAGCGAAATTTATAAAATGACCCAAATCGGTCCAGTCTTTCTCATGTAATGCAATTTAAAATATATCAATAAAAATATATCAAAAGTGGGAGTAGGCGATTTTTCTTCCATTTATACCTCATGTAAACTAATAAGAACATATAAAAAAATAACAATATTACTTCAGCTGTTCTTCAACCTTTCGAAGTGGCCGTGGACAATTTTTCTTTCATTTTTTTCTTCTGCATAAAAACCTTTGTTGGACTATGACGAATATTAAAAAAGTATACCCAAATCGGTCCAGCCGTTCTCCAATTTATATCTGTTCACAGAAAGAAATAAAAAAAAAATTTGAGTAAATTTTTAATACTATTGAGTAAAAAATTACTCAATTTTCCACCAGTAAACGATTTAATAGTATTGAGTAAATTTTTAATAAAAATTTATTAAATGTTTGCCAAAAAAATTTGAGTAAATTTTTAATTGACACTATTAAGTGCAGGAACAGAACAAGAAGCACCACCTTTTAAAAACAGAACAAGTTTTATTTCACATCGGCGCCGGCCACCGGTTTAATCTGCCAAACCGTATGGAAAAAGTCGTGCCGGGCTTATTCTGTTTCTACTCTAAAAAAAACAAAGTTTAAAAAAATTTCATATTTTTTTACAAAGAAAAAAAAACATGTTTTTTCAAACTTTACCAAATATATTTTTGTCTTAAAGACATAAAAAAATTTTATAAATATGATTACAAACTTTCATGTATATATACAAAAAACTATAAACTAAACGAGAATTAAAAAAACTAAGAAAATTCCAAAAAAAATTAAAAAAGCTATTAAATTCTTATTAAATTATTTACTCAATTTGTTTTTAAATTTTTGAGTAAATTTTTAATTGCGTCAATTAAAAAATTACTCAAAACTTTTTTTAAATTTAAACAAGTGATTACTCAAATTGTTTTTACCCATATTTTTTTCTGTGTTAAGACGTTCCCAAACTCAAAATAAATTCAAATTGGGCCTGTTCAGTTTTTCTTTCCGTGTGATCACGTCCAAAATACAAAACAGAGGTGACTGTTATTAAACATATATATTGGAAGTTCTCCCGAGAAGTTTGGTATTGCATTTGAGCGATATCGGTTCAGCGGTTCAAAAGTTATGAACGAAAATGTAAGGACACTTTAAACATTTTAGTACATTCAACATAACCTAAAAATACAAAATGCTTTAATTCGGCTGCTGGTTGACTTATGTGAACATAATTAAACACCAAATGGTACAAACATATTTTTGGATAAAAAAAGGAAAAAATCGCGGATTTTTTTTTAACAAATTTTTTTTTCGCGGAAATTTTTTTTCAAAATTTTTTTTTTTGAAAAGTAATTTCCTTTTAAATGAAGTTTTTGCAATAGTCTTTTAGAAATTGTGGAGGGTATCACTACATTCGACAAGGCCGAATTTAACTTTTTTTACTTGTTTTATTATCAAGTCTCCTAAAAATCTCAAATTCTTAAATTAAAATTTCAAAAGAGCATGGCTTTGTTGTTTTACAATGGATTTTCCATTATTTTGTTTGGGTTAAAAGATATGAGTCTTACCTCTTAAATAAAAATCTAACAAGACTATGAACGGATTTTAAAACTCAAATTCCAAAAAAAATTTTTGAGTTATTAAAATATTTTTTTACAAAAGTATGGGAAGTAGCTTTCCAAACCAACAAAAAAATTGTATTTGCTTTACAATCTAAGGATGTTGTGAGTTATTAAAATATTTTTTTTTAAAGAATGCAAAGTAGCTTTCTTAAACAACAAAAAATATAAAAATCTATTAAATATCTGGCTATTTGTACGTAGACAACCCGAACGTCAACGAAACTCGCAACTGAGAGCATTAAAAATACAAATATTTTATTTAGTGTCATGGTAGCATTTAAAAAAGCGGGTAGATAAAGCTATGTTTTAGAAAAATGTAAAAATGTTCCCTCTTTCTGCCGACCACTGAATTAAACCCTACACCACTCTGTGGTACAGGGTCTAATGAATTTGTGCTGATGTTTGTAACTACCCGAAATATTGGTCCTAGACCTACCTTCAAGTATACCGATCGACTCAGAATTACTTTTTGTGTCGATTATTACAGGTCGCAATTTTCAATCAATTGACTTGAAATTTGAAACTTAAACATCTTTTGGCCCAAAGACGAAGCCTATTGAAATTCCATGTTAAGACCTAGCCCCATACAAATGCCCCCTTTGAATTTTGCTTAAATGACTCTAATGACCGTTTTATGATTGGTATCGTTTTGAAATTAAACAGGTAATCAAATTTTATATGCACAAATCACTATTCCAAATTTCGAAGGAATCGGATAAGTCCTTCTTGTAGTACCCATACAAACCACCCTCCCGATATTTATATAATTCCCTCAAAATTCATGAAAATGCAAAATATTTGATTCAATTTTTATTTGTAGGTGGTAAACATGTACTTTGGTAACATAATCAAATCGGAATACATTTGGACCATTTTTGGACTTAGTCCCCCATATAAAAACCGACCGATATTCAGTTAAATCGACTATTGGCAAACAAAATAAACCAATTCCACTAAAATTCGATCTGTGTGTGTTTTCTACACTAAATAAAGATCTAACAAAAGATAGATCCAATCGAAAAACACTGGTGTAGGGTATCATATGGTCGGCTTTAACTTTCTAAATTGGTTTTTAATAATTCCTAAAAATTAAATATTCAATATTTTTATAAAATTTTTTTAAAAAATTTTTGATATAATCCAGGACTTAAAAATCATTTTTCCATACAAACCAAAAAATTTTTTTTTTATTTTTAATTTTTTTGTTATTAATTATAATATTACTTGGTTAGCTTATTCACGAAAAAAAAATTGATTTTGGTGGGATAAGAGTTTCAGTTCTAAAAAATTTTTCAAAAAAAAAAATTTGGAGCCGTTGGGGTCCTACAGTAAAAAATTGTTAAAAAATATATTTTTTTTAGTTTTGACAAGCAACGGTTTTAGTCGTAATGTTACTTTTAATGATATATGAGGAGTTCCGGCTAAGACTTAAATTTTGAGGTAAAAAAGATGTGATTTTTGTTTTGATGGTACATCGATGAAAGTTGGCATATATATTAGAAGCTATTTAAGAATAAGAAATTCGTTCGCGTCAATTAAATCGCGCAAGGGGGTCAAAAGTTATGGCGGTTTTAAGATTTAGCGGTTTTAAAAAATCTTAAAAATATTTTAAATATTTTTTTTCTACACATTTGTTGCATGCGTTATTAAAACATGCCAGGATATATTATTTCTTCTAAAATATATGATATAAATTTAACCCTTTAATGACCAAACGATTTAAAAAAAAAATATCTAAGTACCTAAAATCGCGATTAATTCGCGGTAAAAGAAAAGTTTCACAATTTTTTATTGCATATTTAGGCAATGCGCGTTGGTATTATTGAAAAAAAAATCACGGAAAATCGTATCATTGTACCAGTGTTTAAAAAAATCGGTGATGCTTTTTTATAACAAAAAAATTTAATATGGTCCAAAAAATCTATAATCATCAAATTTTTTTAACCCGCCTCTGATTTTATGATGACACATCAAGTGGGCTTTCATTTAAAAAAAATTTCATCCGATTTCGTGTAAAGCCTTGGATGTGCCAGATCAAAACAGGTTTAGATAAAATCATCGCGCTTTCCGCTCAGAATGGCTTAAAGTAAAAAGTCAAAAAGCAAATCAGTTCTACTCGTTAAGGCACGTCTTTTGGTGTATTAAAATGAACATGATGCATTAATTACTACTAAAAAAAATTGGAAACAGATTTGCAAATTTCGCTCAATTTTCAAAAATGCCATAAAATTTTTGCAATTTTTTTTTTATAAACCCGCCAGTGATTTTTTTATGTAAACTCCTAAAAAACTCGGTTTACGCAAGAGTCCACCAAATTTCGAATGAAACCGCGAATGTGCCTCGCGAAAAACTGGTATTTTAAAAAAAATTACGTTTTTTCTTTCGAACTTTGATCTGCTGAAACTCCTTAACTATTCGTGGCACATTAACGGGATTAATTCCAAAATGTTAAGAATTACAACAGCTACCAACTCTAGTTCAACTTTTTTCATTTTATAAAGGGGGCCAAAATCCCTGATCCAAAAACCTCGAAAATTTAAAAACTCTTAATTTTTGGTTTCAAAACTTAACCGTCTTATAACTTCTTACCAAGCGATGAAGCATCTATCAAGCTAACATTAAAATAATCTTTTATATGTACTGACTTTGTGTTATGCCGGAAAAGATTGAAATATAAGGAGAACTTAAAAAAAAATGCGAAAGAAGGTAAAAACTATGGATTATTTCAAGCCATTTTTATCGATTTTTCAACTTTAACCCTCTGTAACTTTTACGGATAAAGTGGGGTAATCCTTAAACATTGCTCAGTAATGGTTCAAGGTCTTGTTTACACAACTGCATTTACAGTTTTTCTAAATTCCAAAAACTGCCGGTTTTTTTAAACATTTATTTCAGTTTCACTGAGTTGAAATTTAAAAAAGATTTCATGATATATTCATAAAAAAAATATTATTCCTATCTGTGACTTCTTTATCGTGTTTTAAAAAAGGGTAAAAAATGATTTTTTGACGTTTTTCGATACACGATAAAGATGTCACAGATATGAATAATATTTTTTATAAATATATATCAATAAAAGCAACATTACAACTAAAGCCGTTGCTTGTCAAAACTAAAAAAAAATATTTTTTAAAAAATTTTTACTGTAGGACCCCAACGGCTCCAAATTTTTTTTTCGAAAAATTTTTTAGAACTGAAAGCCTTATCCCACCAAAATCAAATTTTTTGTCGTGAATAAGCTAACCGAGTAATATTATAATTAATAACAAAAAAATTAAAAATAAAAAAAAAAAAAAAATTAGTTTGTATGGAAAAATGATTTTTAAGGCCCCGCTCTTTAAGGCCCCGTCGCGTAGGGAAGGCGTGGTCGTTGGGGCGTAAAATTTTTCCTGAGTCATTTTTTAGTCAAATGGAAAAAAATGAGTCGGTACCGTCTCAATATGTATTTCCAAAATAAGGGACACTCTAATGTTTATGTCAGAAAATTTTTACTCGGGTATTGAAAAAAAAATACTTTTTTGATAAATCTAACTTGTTATTTTTGAGTGATTTCATATTATGTGTTGATTTCATATGACTGACATCAATCATATAAAAATATCAATCCAAAAATTATTTACCATGAATTGAATTTTTGTTCTGTATTACCTAAGACACAAACCATGCTGGTTATTGTAGTACAAACTACAACCCAAAATCGGATATCCGCTGTTAACTTCAGAGTCGTATTTTCCGGTACGTAAATAAGTACCACAGTACTTTTTCGTTGAAACAAATGTTTTAGTACATTAATATAACCACAGCGGAGTCGCTATAAACATTGGGATGGAACTAACATAGTTCTGCATGTGACATCTAGGCGAGTGTTTAAATGGTAAACTTATTTTTTCCAAACCCACTGCAATCGGAACACATACGAAAAATCTCCAATGCTACTACTTTTTTCGTAAATTAATTTCTGGTTTTCAAGGAAATTAAAGGAAACACATACGAAAAATCTCCTCCCATCCTACTACTTTTTTTTGTAAATTAGATTCTGCTTTTAAAGGAAATTGAAACTTTTCTAGTTTTTGAGGACAACAAGTCTTCCAAAACACAATTTTCCGTTAAAAAATACTGTTATTGGTGGCCATAATGTTCTATTTTGCAAATATAATAAATAATAAAGATACAATGGGGACAGTGGCTAGAGTTCGAAAAGGTAGTTCGAAAATATCGAATGTGTGTATCGAAAAATTTTTAATTCTTTTTTTTTTCCAAAATAGAACATTATGGCCACCAATAACAGTACTTTTTAACCGAAAATTGTGTTTTGGAAGCCTTGCTGTCCTCAACATTTATTAAAAAAGTTTTAATTTCCTTTAAAACCAGAATCTAATTGACAAAAAAAGTAGTAGGATGGGAGGAGATTTTTTCGTATGTGTTCCCATTGCAGTGGGTTTGCTTAACATATAATCATAGAGTAAATACATATAGAGAAGCCATGAGGTGAGTTATGTCATAGAGTAAATAGATGACAAAATCTAATTCAAAACAAGTTAGAAAAATATAGTCGGTCAAGACCGGCCTTGCGATACCCTACACCAGTGTTTTCCAGAAAATTGGTCCCAAGTTCAAACATGGTATAGAATTTGTATAGAAAACATACACAAACAAAATTTGGGTGAAATTTGCTTATTTTTGTTGCCAATATACTGATTTTACTGAATATCGGGCGTCCAAAAATGGTCCAATTACATTCAGAATTGATAAGTCCATTAAACTACACGTTTAACACATACAAAAAAAATGTTGACGACATTTGTAATAAATTCAACCTAACCGAGAACTGGTAACAATGACCGTCGTCTCGTGGTAGCGAAAAAAAACCAAGGCCTCTGGTGGCAATCGAACCCACGACCCCAAAGTTCAAAGGCTAGCACGCAACCAACTAGCCTACAGGGGAAATATTTCCAATTTTCATGATTTTTGAGAGAATTATGTGAATATTGGGAGGGTGGTTTGTATGGGGACTACAAGAAGAACTGGTCCGGTTCCTTTAAAATTTGGAATGGTGATTTGTGAATACAAAATATGTTTACCAGCCAAGTTTCGAACTTATACCTATTATAATACGGTTATTAGAGTCATTTGTGCCAGAATAAAGCGGACCTTTGTATGGGGGCTAGGTCTAAACTTGTTTCAAATTACAGCCAAATCGATTGATAATTGCGACCTGTATCGCGCTCACAACGTTTAGATGGACAGACGGACGTAGGTGAAGGTGGGGCTAGGAACAATATTTCGGATAGTTACAAACATCAGCACAAACTCATTATACCCTGTACCACAGAGTGGTGTAGGGTATAATAAAGAAAAGATAAGTAGTAAACAAAATAAATAAAATAGTAAACAAATAAAAATAAGTTAGAACGCCATTTTTGTTTGAGAGATAAGTTGCGTGTGACACATTTTTTCGGTTCGTGTTCAACTTGAACTTAATGTATATGTTCCAAATTGAATTTTGTCACAGCGCCATCTCTATATAGAAAATTCTTGGTGACATGACATACTCCCTACGGACATACTCCCCATATCCGTTATGGGGATTATAACCAAATTCATTTCGGTCATAATCCCCATAATGGTAGTGGGGACTATGGCCGAAAATAATTTGGACGTAATCCCAATAAAAAAAGGGCATAATTCCAAGATTTATGGGAATAATGACCACGTAACAAATGGCCATAATCCTTATTACAGGGATAATGTGCACTATGCTAGTTGGTCACAATATGAAAAATTGTATTTTTTTTTTGTCTCAAAAGTTTTTTGGCGTAGCCACCTAAGTGTCATGTACCGTAGTTAATTTATCTCTATATTTATGTCGCTGTTGTCTTTATACTTAAACGGTCTCTGGTTTTGTATATGTTCTACCATCATTTTATATTATATTTAAATTACACTGCGTGACAAAAGTGACCACTGTTTTAGAAAACAAGAGGTACGACCATCATTTCTATATATTTCGGACATGCTGAATCGAATGGCGTACTCCGTTTTTCGATGTATGGTACAGTTTTCTTGCAAAATGTCGTTAAAGATTTGCTGATTTCGAGCCAGTTTTTCAACAAAAAAATTTGCAAAGTTAATGATTTTTAAATTGTATGGCATGGAAAATAAAGATATGACTTGTAGCAATATTTCTTATGCCAAATTGGTTTAAAGCTTTTCATCTTAAGCCCTTCAATTCGCGAATTTATTGATTTTTTGAGGTTTTCGCGAAATTAACCGCCAAGTTGGTCTTTGATTAAGAACTTGCTTTTAGTGAACCAAAAAGGCATCCCTAACAATACGAATAATGGACAAAAAGCAGCTATGTTATATGGACCATCATGATGAAAATCGCGAAAAACCGTTTTTTTGTATATGCCAGCATCACTTTACGAGATGATTTAAGACTCCACCTTTTAGTATATAATGTGGGATTCTTAAACAATTAACTGACCAAAAATTTAGTCAAAAAAGTTTTCATTTGCAAAAGTTATCTTAACAAAAACTATTATTTCAGTGTTAACCCTACAATAATTATAATTTCTGTTAAGATAACTTTTGCAAATGAAAACTTTTTTGGCTAAATTTTTGGTCAGTTAATTGTTTAAGAATCCCACATTATATACTAAAAGGTGGAGTCTTAAATCATCTCGTAAAGTGATGCTGGCATATACAAAAAAACGGTTTTTCGCGATTTTCATCATGATGGTCCATATAACATAGCTGCTTTTTGTCCATTATTCGTATTGTTAGGGATGCCTTTTTGGTTCACTAAAAGCAAGTTCTTAATCAAAGACCAACTTGGCGGTTAATTTCGCGAAAACCTCAAAAAATCAATAAATTCGCGAATTGAAGGGCTTAAGATGAAAAGCTTTAAACCAATTTGGCATAAGAAATATTGCTACAAGTCATATCTTTATTTTCCATGCCATACAATTTAAAAATCATTAACTTTGTAAATTTTTTTGTTGAAAAACTGGCTCGAAATCAGCAAATCTTTAACGACATTTTGCAAGAAAACTGTACCATACATCGAAAAACGGAGTACGCCATTCGATTCAGCATGTCCGAAATATATAGAAATGATGGTCGTAACTCTTGTTTATTTTTTAGTGTTCCGCAGTGTTATTATTCAAAAGTAACGGTGGTATCGTTAAATGTTCCCGTACACGGGATTTATCTACTTAACAAAAAAAAAGTCCCAGCATTTCGGTATTTACCGTTTGGCATCCCTAGTTCGCACGCAAAGAAATATGTGGATGTGGAGTTTAAGTACAAACTCGTTGGCAATACGTATACGTATACTTATGTATATTTAACAACATGAACCAAACCCACCCAAATTTTGTTGTGGTGCCTGGTGCCTTTGATTTGACATTGAACGCATGTATCTACAACGTACTAACGAATTCATACTTGTTTTTTACCGGCTTTCTTTAACAAAGTTATAAAATGAGAACTAGTTAGCTACACATAATGAGTTGATAGTATCGAATAGTTAACGTTTTTAAAAAATTTACGTTTTAATGTTCATATATGCAGTACATATTTGGATGGACAGTTTTTACACTTTTTCCTCTGATCGGAAGCGGCTATCCGGAAAAAGTGTCCAACCCATACCAGAAATATACCTGTGAAATTGTTCTTTTAGGTTTAAGATTGGCCTTAAGTTTTTTTTCGTACAATGAAATAGAAAGCTTTTTTCGACCAAAATAATTTTTTTGGAAAAACCAAAATTTCATTTTGTGGAAAATAAATTTAGGGCCAGACCATAACCTCAAAGAACAGAAATTCACACAATTTATGATATAAGTTTCTTACCATAAAATTCTCAAGTTTGACTTAAAAAATGGAAAGATTATCAAAATCCCCCATAGTATTTAGACAAAAACTATTTTGTTTTTATACTTATGGATATAAGACCTTTTTCCACATTCATACTTCAACTATAGATAGATTTTTAAGGTACAATGGACTATTTTAAGTCTGAGTTCCATGGACTTGCCTATTTCTTTTGTATAAGCATTTAAAACCCACTCTAACTCATAGATAATTAGACAGAGGGGTTTCATTGTGACAAAATTGCTTTTTGTTCTTCTCCCGGATTACGACGAGCATGCAACCATACACTAAGAAAAAAAAATATTAAAATCAAACAGAAACAACTTTAAATTAAATACTAACTCCGTCCCGAAATATTCTTAACATTTCTATAGATTTTTTTGTCCCAAAATAAACTTTACATTTTATTAAGCAGTGTTTTAGTTGAAATAATACAAGATAAAGTTAAAAAAACAATCTTATACTAATCTCGTGTACTAAAATTGTAACAAAATTAATTAAAAATATTTGAAAGATGTCCCAATTGCATCCATAATGCATTTATTAAAAACCGTTAAAAGGGCCTCTAGAGTAAAATTTCTTATTTCATACGCCGCATTTTGTAATTATTTTCATCTTTTCGACCATAGTGGGCACCATGCCTGTTTGTAACGTCGAAAACAAGTTGTCTCATTTATCTGGATGCAGTTTGTTGAATCCATTTTGCACGTGAAATGAAAAATTGCAAAGCTATAAAGAATTTATAAATTATTGATATGTCCCGATATGTATTAACAAAGAAAACAAAGCTATTTCAAAAAATCCTCCATAATCCCATCCAAAATATAGAAATGTTAAGATTATTTTGGGACGGAGGTAGTATAAAACAGTGACGAAATAGAACAAAGTTTGTTTTTATTTAATTTAAATATGTTTCTAGTTGTTTTTAACATGACACGATTAGTAGACAACATTTTAAAATTAAGATGTTTTTTGCAGCTTTTTACTTACCTAAAAGTTATGAAATTTAAAATAAAACAATACACATTTTTGTATTAGTTTTTTTTTTATTTTTAAATTGTTTTTACAATATTTTTTAATAACACAGCAAAAAAATTAACACTTCTCTAATTGTACCAAATAGAATTACATCCAAGGCTTTGGCCTTAAATATTGCTTGTTGGCTTTGGTTTTTGCTATATGTACATAAAAAAATCAAAGCCAAAGCCTTGGATGTACTTCTACCCTAATTGTAGCACTAAATCTAATTACAACAAATGTAATTAAATATCAAAAATTAAAAACAAACACATTTAGATTAATAACTTTAGTTTTTAATATATGCCATATATAAAAAACTAAAGTTTTCATTTTCTGCCAATTACATAAATACATCCTCTCCTCGTTTTCTCTGTCTTTATTTTTTTCACTGGTTTTTTACTTTTTCAGTTTTATTTTTGTTTGTGTTGTTAATAATTTTCTATTTCACTTTAGTTTTTTAATTTTACTTTAATTCATTTAATTAATTTCACTTAAAAATCGTCACATTTAGAGATGTGAAAAAATTTACGTCTTTTTTAATGAAACAATATTTTAATATTGTATCTACTTAAAATAAAATTGTCCAACTTTACTATATTTCTTAAAAAAAAACTTTAAATGTCAAAAAACAAAATTGTTCAACTTTAAAATAACCACGAAAAATATTGTTTTTAATACAAATATTTGAATAAGATTTTTTCAAATTTTTAACGACTTTTAATGACAGCATATTACATTTAAAGTGATCAATTTTAAATCAAAATTGTATGCAATTTTAAAACAAACATGTTTTGTTATAATCAATCAAAAACAATATTAAAACTAAAATTTTTCCAAAAATATGAAGCATACTTAAAATAAACGTGAACATATTTGATTTAAATATTTTTTTTCCTCAGTGTAAAGGATAGCTTACAACAAATTATAACAGACTATAAAAGTTAAGAAGGGATTATAATCGTAATTTTTTAGAAAGTACTGGTGTTTTTAGAAATACTGAACCCGATTTTTGTTTGAGCGAAAAGTTTTAAGCATGTGTGCCAAATTGAATTTTGTCACAACGGCATCTCTATATAGTGAATTCCCTTTGATCCTAGGCTTTAATAAGTGTTAATTGGTTTGGCAAAAAGCTTTCTAATGTGACAAAATTCAATTTGAGACATATACAAACATTAAATTTGAATGGAACACGCAACGGAAAAAATGTCACACGCAACTTCTCTCTTTAAATTTATTTTTAGTTTATTTTGAATAAGATATTAAACTATCATACAAACCTATTCAATACAAAAACGTTATTAACCAAAAACAGAGATGATTTTTTACCGTAATGTTCGAAAAATGTTGTAAGCAAATCAGCATTTCGAAAAAACACCTGTATTTTCTAAAAAATATAATCCCTTTTAACTGTTATAATTTGTTGTAAGCTGTCTTTTTTGGTTGCGTGCTCATTGTAAGTTCCCATCTATACGATTTTCGGACGAAGAACAAAAAGCAATTTTGTCACATTGGAACCCCTTTGCTACCCTTTTGGTGGTCAAAAGAATTGGAGGTTAAAAAATGCGGATTTCTTTTACTGTTTTTAAAAAAAATAATTTTTTGTTTGGGTTGTTAGAAAAATGGTGACAGGAAATAATACCAACGGATATTATCCCCGTAACGGAAATGGAAATAAATTTTTAGAAAAATTAAAATTTTTCTTTCACACTTTTCTCAATTCAAAACCATATATAACAAATACAAAAAATTATAATACATAATTATAATTAGAGCCTGAGCTCGACTGTCTTTACAGAAACAATAATTTAAATATGACCGAATATTTTATGGTCAAACTCATATTTGTTTTGGGGATTTCGACCCTTTCCAAAACGGACATAATACCAATGGGGATTATGTTCCTTCCATGTTGGGGCTACGACCGAAACATTTTCAGCCATAACCCCCATTCATATTATTATACCAGACCGATATTTCAATGAGTTACAAACGGAATGACAAACTTATATACATCCATAATACCAATGGGGATTATGTCCCTTCCATAATGGGGCTACGACCGAAACATTTTCAGTCATAACCCCCATTCATATTATTATTATGCCAGACCGATATTTCAATGAGTTACAAACGGAATGACAAACTTATATACATCCTCCTCCGTTAAATGGAGGGTTGGTTGGAGTCCACAGAGTACGGAAGTCCTAATAGTTTTTAGATCACTTCGTTTAGTAAATTTTTTATTAGCAAATGTGTTGAAAAATTTAAATTCTGAAATTAAAACTTTAAAAAATTATACACTCAAAATATTTTGTAAGTAAATTCAACTGAAAAAACGTTTAAAATAATCGTTTTTCCTTTTAAAAAACGGACTACTTATATTTCATTTAAAACAACATACTATTTCAGTTATTTTTAAACGTTATTAAATGACTAGATATTCCGTAAAAACAAATGATATTTCCGTTATTTTAACTGTTTACAATTTTTTATTTTGTGAAGTAAAAATATTTTTTTTGAATAACAAACTACAAAATCCGTACTTCTGTAAAATTATACGGTATAATCAGTCGGAAATAATTTAACAGATAAAAATATTTTTCCGTAAAGTTTTTAGTTCATTTTTTTAACAACTGTTTAAATCGTTCAATATTTTAGATTCCTTGAAAAACAAACGATAAAACGTTTAAAACAACTTTAACTAAAAACTTTTTGAATAACCGTAAAATAGTTACTGTAAAACTTTTCTGGGTGTACCTTTATTGTTGTACAATAGGGTGGCTCGTTTTTGGGCTTTTCTCTCGGATCAAATTCTAATACCCGCCAAAAGTGTCGGTCCCCTAAGGGTAACTCACATGCAAAATATCACTCCGATCGGAGTTTATCTTCTGTCTCCACTTTGAGCCTCAAAATTAGGGTTTTCGCAAAAAAGGACTTCTTAAAAAAAAAATAAAAAAAATTTAAGGTTTTTTATTAAAATAATTAAAAAATTATTTTTGTATAATATTTGATTGTAAATACTTAAATATGAAATTTAAAGATTTTACGGTATCATTAACCCGTTCAAACTTGATACCAAAAAAATGGCATGATTTTGGGGGCGTTCTCAAAACACCTTTTTTCAAAATTTGAAAATTTTATTTAAAAAAAATTTTAAATATACCATTTTTTCTTTCTGAATTTATTAAGAACACTTTGGAGAAGAAAAATGTGAAATATGGCGGATATCCGTCGAGCCACTTTTTGGGAATCCCGGGGGGAAGTTAGCGGATTTCAAGGAAATGTTGGTTTTAGCAATAATTTGGATTAATAAAATCTTAAAAATTTCATTTTTGTGCAAATTAACGGTTTTTTGGTATCGTGGCATTCTATTATATAACTTTAAGTCTGTCATGAAATCTTACAGATCTAGGACGTCTTAAACCCATATTGGCTGGGGGTCAAAAATGACCCAGCGGAAAATTTGAAGTTTAGAGCTAAATTTTTGTGCTATAAACAAGTATAAAACGGTTTTTGTGTTTTTTACCCCAACTATTATTTCGTATTATTATATTATCTTTAAAAAAATCGTTAACCCTTCTTGGTAGGGGGTCAAAAATGACCCATTCAATAAAAAATATATATTTTGTTGATATAAAAAAATTCAAGCACTATGCCTAAAAGTTTTTGTCGGGGTCATTTTTGACTCCTGGCCAATATGGGTTAAAGATACCTTAAATATGAGAGATTTAAGGGCGGATATAAAGTTATCTAATATATTGCCACAAATTAATTTTATATGAAAAAATATATACTTTTTATTGAATGGGTCATTTTTGACCCCCTACCAAGTTGGGTTAACGATTTTTTAAAGATAATATATTATTACGAAATAATAGTTGGGGTAAAAAACATAAAAGCCGTTTTATACTTGTTTATAGCACAAAATTTAAGCTCTAAACTTCAAATTTTCCGCGGGGGTTATTTTTGACCCCCAGCCAATGTGGGTTTAAGACGTCCTAGATCTGTAAGATTTTATGACAGGCTTAAAGTTATATAATAGAATGCCACGACACCAAAAAAACGTTAATTTGCACAAAAATTAAATTTATAAGATTTTATTAATCCAAATTATTGATAAAACCAACATTTCCTTGAAATCCGCTAACATCCCCCCGCGATTCCCGAAAAGTGGCTCGACGGATATCCGCCATATTTCACATTTTTCTTCTCCAAGGTATTCTTAATGAATTCAGAAAGAAAAAATGGTATATTTAAATTTTTTTTTTTAATAAAATTTTCAAATTTTGAAAAAAGGTGTTTTAAGAAGGCCCCCAAAATCATGCCATTTTTTTGGTATCAAGTTTGAACGGGTTAATGATACCGTAAAATCTTTAAAATTCATAATTAAGTATTTACGATCAAATATTATACAAAAATATATTTTTTTAATTATTTTATAAAGAAACTTAAAATTTTTTTTTTTTTTTTATAAAAGTCCTTTTTTGCAAAAACCCCAATTTTGAGACTCAAAGTGGAGACAGAAGATAAACTCCGATCGGAGTGATATTTTGCATGTGAGTTACCCTTAGGGGACCGACACTTTTGGCGGGTATTAGAATTTGATCAGAGAGAAAAGCCCAAAAACGAGCCACCCCACTATAGGGAATTTATAAGGAATTGTTGGCCAAAAGTCCATTTTTGATGTGTTCAAAAAATTTTTTTTCGGATGCCATTATACAGTAAACTATATAAAAGTAAGCTAGCACACATATTTTTGTACACCAAACTCTTTTACCGCTAGTACGGAGGCGTCAAAAACAAAATTTAATTTTTTATTATTTTTTTTTTTAATTTTGGAGAACATAACTTATTACAAAATTAACGTACTTAAAATCCTGTATTAAAATCATTTGAAATTAATTTCAAT
Source organism: Pegoplata infirma (assembly GCA_963921195.1). Classification (NCBI taxonomy): domain Eukaryota; kingdom Metazoa; phylum Arthropoda; class Insecta; order Diptera; family Anthomyiidae; genus Pegoplata; species Pegoplata infirma. The sequence goes on along the minus strand of OY992536.1, from coordinate 1,801,904 downwards.
TATCAATAGAGAAAATAAATATATTTTGTACAAAGTACAGGTTTAAAATGTTGATTTATGTATTTTTTTAATTTTTCTATTTAATTATTTTTTTTCTATTTTAAACCAAATATATTTGTGGACTGCTACTTTTTTTGCATATAATTGCATACTCCCATATCTCTATAAGGTATTGGGAAACTCTTTGTGAGTAAGATGTATTCATCCGCTAAGCCATGCGGCTCCATGGGGAAAAGATATTTAGTGATGTCCGTCCGACCGTCTTTCGGTCTGACTGTCTGGGGAATGCACGATGCTGTCCAAACCAAAAGAGCTAGCCGCATGATGTATGGCACGAATATGTCTTATAGTCTTACGATGTTCAAGTTCGTAAATGGGCAAAATTGGAACATGTGGAAAAAAGCTCCCCTTAAATAACTTAGTCTAGCTACGCAAAATCCCATATTTTACATTTTTTTTGTACATTTGCTTAAAAATTAAAAAAAAATACGCCACAAGAAGTTCAAAGCCCTGCACTTGGACCAAAGGCACTAGAAAAATTATTTTTTTGCCCGCCCCCTTTTGTGGGCGTGGATGTAAAAATTATTGACAAAATTATATTACAAAATTGCATTAAAAACACGATTTATTAGGCCAGATCATGCCAATTTTTTATACAGAGCCTTAAGACTTACCGCCAAATAAACTTGTCAATTTTTTTTTTTTTGGAGTTTTGGCCAGAAAATACCAGAAAATTCCCTATAGTGCACCCTATTGTACAATGGAATTTCTATTTTTTGGTTTTGTTTGAAAGACATGAGTTTTACCTCTTAACCCTTCAACGACCATACATTTTCTGCCGAAGCGATTTACAGTTTCTGTTCATTGTCGTAATATGCGAACTAATATAAGTTTCGGCCAATTATAATTTTCATATCAGAACCCGTGTATATTTTTTGTGTAGCACAGTGTTACCAGGGTCTGTAAACTCTGTAAAATAGCAGAGTTTTCCCTGTAATTTAACAGAGTTATTTTTTTTTTTGAGCGTAGGGTATCTACAGTGCGACTTAAACATTGGTAACATTCACTTTTTCTCTCTTGCTCATTTACCCAGAACAAGAAACTCTCAATGCAACACGATTGCTGGTACACTGTGAGATGCCGGTAAAACAGGCATAAACTAATAAATAGAAGAACAGGAATTCGAAAACCCAAAAATTTCTTTTTATTTTTGGTTGTTGGCTGATTGGCATAAATAAGAGAACAGCAAAACGTATACACATGTTTTTTTTTTGTATAATAGTATGATATACAAGTACCAAATGTACACTTTTTGGGGTCTCTGCTAAAGACAACAGACTTTTTTAATACACTTGGTCTTTTATATCAATTGAGAAGTCGAAGTCAATTGTTTGACGGAAAGAAAAAAATATTTTTAAATTTGTTTTGTTGTTGTTTGGTGGTGGCTGCAGGTTCTAAAAGGTGATAAAAATTTATTTAAAAAAAATCTGAATTGAAAATTACAAAAAAAAGCAAATAAAATAAGTGAACAAAATAATAAAAATAAAGTAAAAATATGCTCTAAATAAATACAGATATTAAAAATAAAAACGAATTAAAGATTAAAAAGAAAAATATGTATACAAATTAATCTACTGGGCTAAACATATTGTTAATAATGAAAAATTTTACGTGTAAAAAATAATAATATTAAATTTAATATTTAATAAAAGTGTTTTGGCAAAAATAAAAGAGAGATAATTAAACTTTCTTAAATACAGAATTTTATGAAAATCTACGAACAACGATGGAACGCATTCCACGCACTATCGCAGCTGTAGAAAATCATTGACCTTTATTTGACATTTATCAAGAACGAACGAACGAATTTGTTTTTATTGTAGAGATACAAACTAAAGAAACAA